>WAAE01008766.1:0-112920 GCA_013400495.1 Nicator chloris | reverse complement strand
AAAAAAAAAGCAAAAAAAAAGCGAAAAAAAAAGCGCACCTCTTTCTTTGTCTAAGCAAAGTCCCAAACATGGATCAAGCAGCTCATGGTCACATGAGTGTTCAAGGCATGCACTGGTCCAACATGACACCCTACTGTGCCTTACTCTGCTTCTCCAACATTACTCGTTTCTCTCCTAGATTATAAATACCCTTGAAGGCAAAGCATCAATGAAACTAAGTTTTGTGGGTATCCAGCAGGATACAATCTGATTTTTTAATGCTTTCTAAGTTGCCTTATATCAAAATGTCCTATCTGTGTAGCTTACAAAACAAACGACACCTTGCTTTATTATTGACTGCTGCTCTCCACATGGGAATGCAGGTCTCTGGAATAATGCAATGATTTATTTTCAAGTACTATATGAACTTTATTTCAACCCTTCCAAATGAGAGCTTTGCCTAGTGTTAAAATTACCAAATGTCTAACCAGATTTCTAATAACCTTATCTGCTTTTCATTTGTACAGAAAAAGGGCTTGCTTATATCTTAAAACAACTAATTGTAATTATTTTATTATAAAGATCTTTTACAAGAATCCTACCTATTAGACCACAGACATGCTGCTCTTAAGAAAACATTAAAAACCCCTCATAGTTTTGAAGCCATGTATATTTATCTTTCATTCAAACCTCTGGTTTCTATGTCTTAACCTACTGTCTTTTAAAAAAGGAAATAATAAACAACTGCAACAACTTCTAATATGGGGATAATTCTGAAGCTTATAGAAAATACAATCCATTTAGCTTTGCATTTAAGAATTCAATTAAATCTTTTTGCTTGATCTGCAACAAAGCTGGATCATTTTGATCTAGAAGTCATCTCAGGACACAAGGACCTATAAAGACCTATGAAGTCAACATAGCCCAGAAACTTTTTTTTGAGGTTAGAATTTGCTTTATTTCCTATCACTGATAACTTTTATTTTTCATGTAAGTTTATTCAGTATCAAAATATTGTCCCTAACCCAGTTTATAGTATGATTTCAGTGAAAAACTCTACTGGCTGAAGAACTCTGTAATCTTGTAAGATCTCTTCAAAAACAAGAAACAAAACCATCTGCTCCTCCCTAACAGGCACAAACAATTCTTTTCATACCCTAAAACTAGAGATTCAGCAATGCAATCAACTGCAAACAATTTTTGTTTTCTAGGACAGGATGAAATACAAGGGGCTTTACATATTGAAAAACATTCAGATATGAAATGAGGCAAAAGCCTTTTTATGCTAATCAAATAACCAAATGTCAGCAATACCTCTGTTATTTAGCAGTTCATAGAAGCTGCAGTGAAAGAGGGACAAAAATGTCTAAAAAAATCCAATCCCAACAAATTTTTCTTCCTCAGCCATATACATTTAGATATAAGTAAACTAATGTCTAAGAACTGCTCTCTGGACCACTGAATACTCTTACATGCTCCAAAAAAATTTCCTCTCCAGAGAAAAACACAGCACTGAAAGAAAGATTTAAGAAAATTAAAGCCATGTGACATAAAAGACACTATGAAAAAAAAGATTTTTAGCCTAGATTGTAGAAAGTCTTACCATGCAATAAAACACAGAGCTAAGTGCCAGGGGAGGAGAACCTTAGATAAATGCTACACTGGGGACATTTGGGTTTTTGTTGCTATTTTTGTTGCTATTTCTGTGATGTTAGGACATCAACTACAACTTTTTTTCACTAATGAGCAGCAATTATCACTAATAAGCAAGTGAAATTATTTGGGAGATGCAGATAATCAATTTACCAGGTTTACTGCAATGCATGGTAAACCACTTGGATTGTATCAAGTAGCTTTTCTCTCTGGTAACTGGAAAAAAAGAAGTGAGCTCCCAATCCCAACCTCTGTATTAACTAAAAACAGGGTAAAACCTGAGTTCATATACTCCACTGAAAATTGCTCTTTACATGTATTTAGAGGTACTTGCTGTCTCTCATCCTAGTTATTTTTAACTTAACAGTTACTGCACTCAGGTAAGATCTGCATCTCCTTCCTGTTTCTTTTTTTTTTTGAATGCAAATCCCTTTTCCAAATTGGCTATTAATTTGTATGACCTTTTCAATACTTTTGAAGAGCAGGTTGATTAACTCGGTGTCAAAATATTTGACTGAAGAAAGGAGTGAATTACCTTCAGTTGTATCAATGGAAGTAAAATTCAGTCTGTCTCAAAGTCTGCCCCTGCAACAGATCTTGTATCTGCCAAGTCCAAGACTTGGTTTACTCCCCATGCAGGTGAATATGTTATTGGCACATGATTAATTCCTCTGCAGAGCATCCCAGGGATAAATGCACCAAGACCAGTGATTCCCATCATCCTGCTGCTACTCCACCTGAACACAGCCAGGAGGCACTCAGCTGAGGAGCAGACAGAATTCAGTTCATGACTTAGGGAGTGCTGCTTTATACTGAGGACTTCAGGTACGTAGTGCTTAAGACATTATCCAGTTAACTTCATTTAAGACATCATTCTGGTAGCATGAGCAGTGGCATCTGATTAGCCCAGTCCTGATACTTTAAACACAAATCACTGATTTTTTTTTCTAACAGCTAACTAGGTGTAAGAGAATGCAACAGAGGAAGCAAGGATTTGAGATTATAAATGGAAAACACACACACACAAAAGATAATTATGTCCTCTGAAATGTTTAGTCAACTGCTGCTAATGGTTGGAGCAACCTGGACACAGAGAGTGCCCAGATCACACACAGGGTTAACTGTTCTCTGTGGACTCCACTGAATGGCAGATTTCAGTACCTCTGATGTGGGGAAATGGCTCAAGCCAAGTAACATGTGAAAGATGGGCACTCTCTGGTTTATGGAACTTTTCAGAAAGCCTGGGCAAGTGGTATCTATATTAATCCTATGAACAATGCATTCGATAAAGATCACAATATTTAAAGCTCTGTGCAAGGCACGGTGACAATAGTTAAAAAGTAAGAACTAATATTTATGTAAATTATTGTATCACACTGGGACACTACATCTTCAGTAAAAAATTGTAAAGCAAACAAGCCTAACAAATTTAGATTCCCAAAATCTAAAAAATTTAAATTCCCACAATCCAAAAAATTTAAGATGTAAAACCTCAGTCAAAGTTCCAGAATACTTTTCACTGTTAAGAGAAAAAAAACAAACAAGCAACAACTGGTGAAAAGTATTTAGCTTTGACAGTTCAGATGAGATTTTTCAAGGAGCTTAATGAATGCTCCAGCTGCATTTTGGTTTAAATTAAGTGGCTAATTTATGTAGTGCTTCTTTGTTAGCTGCCCGTGATGGGCAAGCCCGGCAGCACGGATGCAGAACGGCAGTAATGGACTTTGCATGACATGATTATTCACCAGCAAATGAGGCTGGGGACAGCCCAATACTGCTGTCACTTAAAGCTGCATTCAAGTGCCTGACACAGACATGTTTAACTGAATGCTGAGATGGCAGCTCCCAGAGTGATCACCGGGAGTGTGTGGTTAGGCATGGCAAGATTCAAACCAAAGGAGCTCTACTCAGCAGTAGAAACTCCAAATTCTGCCAACAGGCTTTTAAAAAATTACCTATTTACTTCCCTTCAAATAATTATATCTTCTCAGATGCTCTTGGGGTTTATTTCTTCCTTCACAAAGCAAACTGTTCTCCTTCCTCTTTGCAAGGCTTAACAAAAGGGAATGAGCACAAATGTCAAAATCAGTCAGTATTTTCTCAGACACTCTGTTCCCAGTCACAGCCAAGACTCTTCCATGCTGAGTAAAAAGAATAAATGATAGGAAATAAAATATGAAAGTGAACTTCAGGCACCATTCTTGTTCCCAGTTGATCAGATTCTTACCCCAAACTAACAAACCTGAGAGGAAAATACTGCACTCCTGCTATTATTTTAGTTTGAGGTCAAGACAGATACATCTCTCCGTATTTGCAGTGTCGAACCCACATTGTCTGAACAACACCCAACACTTTGCACAACAAACTCTCTGGAGCACTGAACAGTACTGTGCTTAACGTCCTGGGCTCTCACTCAGGCTCCCACACGCTGCATACAGCAAATAAACAGCTGTAAGGATCTAAAACATTTGAGGAAAAGCAGCAATACGTCAGTCTTTCCACCTCAAGCTCAGTGGGTATTTGCTGGGATGTACTTCACACAGACAGAGTTTCAAGTTCAGAGAAAGCTGACTGGAAGATAAAAGGTCCTGATAACCTTCAAAGCTCTGCATTGCTGTTGAAAAATGCTCACTTCCCACAAAAGTCTCCAATGGATTAGCAGCTTTGTGGTGTGTGAGCCCTCCCCACGGCCTTTCATTATATTTCATAGGCACTTAAGCCTTTTTCTAATAAAAAGACAGTGCCGAGGGTGAGATTATGAAATACCCCAAAGTTAAGTTGATAACGGTTTAATTAAATGTTGCTTCCTAACAACATTTCTGGCATGGTTCTGGCAATAAAAAGTGAATGTTGCAATTGCTTCCTTTGCTTTTCCCATGACACTGCCTTTCAGAGCATGCTGCAGAAGGTCTGGTTACATGACACGGTTACTAAATTCAGTTTTACACTGAACACAAAGAATTCATTTTAACTTTGGGGTTGGTATGGAGAAAGCTCTGTATGATCAGATTTTGTCAGCTGCTTTTTAATTAAAATAATAGGGACAGGTCCTCAAAAGGAGTAAGAGAGCATAGCTCTGTTGAAATGAGTATTTTCCAAGCCTTCCCTCAGAGCCAACAGCAAAAACTTCCTATTAAATCCACACTGCTTTCTGTGGAGATGCACATCTCTGTACAGAGAAAGCTCATGGCACTTATAAGCAGGATTCATTCACTTAATCAAGACAATAAATGCACATTTCTCTTCTGTAGTTATTCTGGATGTTGCTTCATTCCTTCATGCTGCAATTAATGGCTCTAAGTGCCACAGCCTTGCTTTCACCCTACAAGTCACCTGTGATGGATAAGCAGAAAGATGGTTTCAAAATATCTTCTCTATGATAACTTCTTCTACAGTGCTGTATTTTTTATATATTATATTTTTTCCATATGTAAACCAATTCTGATTCAACTTCAGCTTGGAAATTTTACTTTGATAAGGGCTTGGGGTCAGTGCCTTATCATCTGCTGTTGTTGAAACAGGCAACGTGTGACACATACCAAAATGTAAAAAACATCAGCTATTTCCTGTGGAAGACACAGAGGGGATTAATTTTACATTGCCCCTTAAAATTGGACTGCTCTTATGGCTTTGAATTATATGACACAATAATCGTGTCTGTTAAAACTCCATACACCCTTCTGGTAGACTTTCAGCATGATTATCCCTTAAAACACTTAAAAACGAGGATACACTTAGATTGTGTTAAATCAGTAGTAATGAGGGTATATAGGAGTTTTACCAGGGCAAACTGGATTAAATAAACTAAATTTTAGAAAGGCATAATGTCACAGAAATTAAATAAGGAAAAAAGATGAGTTTGTGTTCAAAAATAGACATGTCAATAGAAATATGGACAAGGAACACTTGATTGCATGAGAAGCAAAATTAATTAAACCCCAATGGGAAACTTTGCCATGGTACATTTACTAGGCACTGTACAAAGCCATGAACTCTGAGTCAGACATCCCATCTCACGCACACAACAGCCAGAAAAAACATTTCTCATGCCTGCAAAAGCAGCAGCTTGCAGCAGTAGTTCATGGCATCCTGGGTCTCACCCACACTGGAACAACCTTCACTCCTCTCCCGATCCACAAGGCACATTTTATTGATGTTTCTCCCCAGACCAACACTCACTTTCTGACTCAGCTGCAGCACTTAGTGATTTGTCTCCTCAGCAAAATTCCTGGCTTCACTTGTGCCATGAGACCCATCATTCCCAGCCTTGGCTTTCAGGGTAACAACAGGAAACAACCCCTTTTCCTCTACAGCCACAGAATCACAGTGTTTCACAGGATCACTGCTGCCTTTTCCAGCTGATTACGCTGCTTCCTAACCAACAACTGCAGGGGTTTCACCACCTTTTCTTGAAGAGGCACTGGACTTCCCCCTGCTTTTAATTTCACCTTTCCTGCCTACATCAGTTCTGTCCTAAACAATTTGGCATAAAAACGCAGGTCAACAGGAGGGCTGACAGCATTCTACAACCCTGATCCACGGCGCTCCGTGCTGAGCAAACAGCACTGGGAAGCAATCCAGCAGACATGAGTGTTTTGCAGACACTCCTTGTCTCCTCCCTAAAAAGCTGCAATTTAGCAGTAGGTGCAGAAAGGCACAGCAGCAAAGAGAAGGGCTCAGACACCTCATATACAGCATTTTGGACAACAGGACATTATTTCTTCACTGTATTCATAACAAATGCTCTTGAAAACACCAAGTGCAAGACTCACAGCTACACATAAGTGACATTGGATTATTTTATAAAGGTACCCTGTGGTTTTGGACACAGCTGCAGTTTATTTATCTCTGTGTAAGACAAACTAGGCAGAACAGACCCTGATGTGTGTGGGAAGTGGGTGAGCAGCTCAGCTCAGCTCCTGAGCACAGCACTTGTGCCTCTTCAGGCAGATGGAGGAATATGAGCCCTGCTGCCAAAGCAGCTCTCACACACAGAGTTTGCTTTTTCTAGTAATGGACTGTTTGACTGGTTCATCTCAGGAGCTGAGGTCGTCTAATTCAGTGACATCAAACTAATGAACTGCATTACTCCTTACCTGAGTGGTACTTTGGATTTTTAGAGTAGTAACAAACCTAGTAACCAAGATTGGTTAAATTTACAGTAAGAAACCATTTTCCTTGGTAATACTTCCTAGTAGTAGATAACCTGAAGTGGTTCCTTTCTGCTTTCTGTTCCACAAAAAAATCCCCAAGAAGCAGAGCACCCCCAACATGATGGTCCATATTAACAGCATTCTTAAGGAAAGAAACATGAATTTCACACATTGCTATAAATGTGCCTGGACAAAATGGGATGGATCACTACACGACACATGATTAGATCAGTAAGTTAGATTGCAACAAATTAGAAGCTGTGTGTGGGTGCATAACAAAAAAAAAAAAGTTACTTTAATTAAATGTGTGTGCACATGCTTTAGTGAAAATAGAAAACTAGAAAGGATTACAGAAATAAAGGAGGAAACTACACATTGGACAGCTGGTTTAAATATTCACACAGACAGAAGGAATTCACAAGATCAGGAATTTTCCATTTACAACTCTCGAGTTGTATTTTTGTTCATGAAACTTTGGATTTTAGAACTGATTCCTCTGAGACTTTCTGTCATGAATTAAGATTTATTTTATCTTATACAGTAATGCATTTATACATTTAGCCACTTGACAATTTTTCCTGAGATACAGGGGCATTTGTAGGCATTTATCTTTCAATCCCCCACAATGTAAAACAAATCTTTGACAGATGCAATGATAAAAAAGATATGAATGCCAGATTACATGAAGAAATCACAATTACATTATTTCTTGGGAATTATTATTAGAACTGTAAGTTAGCATCTATTGCAGCACCTGGGATACAAAAATACGGTTTTCACCTTTTTTTCAATCACTTATATTCATTTCAGATACAATTCTGTCAACCTGTAAATGAGAATTATTATGATATTTGAAATTAGTTTTGATCACTAACTATACAAACAGTTTCAAATCAGTTTGCAACCACGGATTTTATCGCACTGCACAAGAGAAATCTCACGTTAATATCCAGGAGCACAGCAGAATCAAATTCTTCAAAAGGACATAGATCTCTTCCTGGTTAAGAAAGCAAAATTATGGTCAAAGTTCTCTGTTTCTTGCCATCACTCCTTCAGTGAATTCATGCCCTCCTGCAACTCTGTTTGTGTTCTCACCTGTGCCCCAGTACCAGCTCACCTCCCCATGGAGCCGGGTGGAGTCACGGCCCTGCAGGGCAACCCTGGCCTCTGACAGATCCCTCTGGGCTCTTCCCAACCAAAGGGGTCAGGGGTGATCAAAGATGGCAGAGTTATTTTACCAAACATTTCTAACAACTTGCAGGAAAAACATTAGAAAACAGCACAAGCAATGAACCTAACAAACAGTGTTGTCGTTCAAAGCACAAAAGTTTACCTTTGGTTTCCAAAATGGAAAGATCTTCTGCAATTTTTTTTTTGCTAATTGGCTAACTAAAATATCTCATACAGTTGCATTCAGGCTTCTTAGTGAATAAAAGAACTTAATGCATAATCATTTGCTGAAGAAAATGAAAAATAAAATTAATGAAAGTTACGATGTCATTTTACATTCAAGTTAGACGATGGAAAAAAGCGTCAATATTTGCTAAAACACAAAGATAAGTAAGAGAGAACATAAAAATAGTATCCAAAGAGGAATTTTAATTATTTTAAAGTCATTAAAAGTTTCATAGAGTTCATGTATTTGGAACATATAATGCAACTAAAGCAACGCAGACAATGTTAGAAAGGAAAACAGCGTAAGAGAAATCAAAAACCCCTTTTCATGGATTTTGAAAACTGAAGTGGGAGTCAATCCTGACTGTTAATCCACTTTTCATGTTCATGCTCCTCCTTCAGTTTATTACAAAAGTGTATGTTAATAAAAGCAGTTATGGAACAAAGTGTGTTTAAGTTGTTTAGTTACAGCCAGGCCTTATTTTGATGGCACTCTCTGAAGCCTGTAACTCTTTTACTAAGGCTCTTTGAGGAGGAGACTGCCTTATGGGAGCTGCATCGAACAATTTCCAATTCTCTCAGGCTAGACTCAAAAGGTTTTAAAGAGTTGGATAAACTGCTGGTGAATTGTACTGGTTCTGGCACTCCTGTGACTGGATTCTGTTAAATGCTCTGATATGAGGCACCACAGCAGGTTAACCACATTTCTGTAAACTGCCAAGACTGCTACACTGCTTTGCACATTAGACATCTCAATACTTCCAGTTGCTCCTTCACATTTTTGCCTAAATACAGAATTTAATGTGAAACCAGGTACTAGGTGAGAAATTCTCGATATCACAAACACACAGTAAATAAGCAAAGGTGTCCAGGACAGAGTGACTTCCTGGCGTTTCAGTTGTGATGTTCTAATCTAAAACAATGCACTGCAGCTCATTACATTTAGAACTTGCTTTTGCATAAAGCCGGTAAAATATTGTACTGCAGGCCTGGATAATTACAAAGCTGCAGAGGGAGGTTTACTTTAGAGTTATATACATTTTTCTAGCACTAAAATGACACAAATAAGGACTAGTATAGCTTTGACAGGACAAGAAAAACAGGTCCATCAAAACTAAGACTAAATTCTTTTTTACCTACCCAGAGCACAGCATTGTAAATAAGCAGAGAATTGAGTATCAGTGCCATTATTTGTCCGAATCACAAAATATCAAGTAGCAAAATTTACATTATTCCAGAGTATTTCTAGAAAAAGAACAAATTGAGCCATTTGATCTCAATATAAGGAAAATCTTTTACCACCAGAACAGTCAAGCATTGGAACAGGTTACCTGGGGAAGTCATGCAGTCCCAGGTTTTTCAGATTAATCCGGATAAAGTCCTGAGCAGCCTGGTGGCACCTGAGTTGACCCTGCTTTGAGCCTCAGGTTAGAGACCTTCAGGTTCCACCCTGAATCATGCAGGGGTTCTGGGACATCCATTTTACAAATACTGTTTAAGTAAGTAGGAAACTCACAGGCACACCAACTACTGCTCTAGAGGACAGAAGTTTCAGACAACAGGGAACATAAATAAAAAAAAAGTACATGTGGGAGCACAATAAGTGGCATAAAGCAAAATGAAGCTTTTAAAAGTTGAATTAGCACCTCCTTAAAGGTAGAAAGGCAATAACTATCAAGTCTTACTCTCAGATAAAGGATTGGAGAAAAGGATTGGAAAAAAATAGTTGTATGCTAGGAAATAATCTATTCTACACCAAGAACCACTTCAAACATATTGCACAGGGAGGCCAGTGCACGAAGATAGAGACAGCAAAGAGGGAAGGGATTCTCTAAATTACTCTAACAATTCTGTAGCTCCTTGCACTGCAGGGCTCTGCACAATTCACTAAAAGACAGTCGGGAGATAAAGATGAGGTCAGCAAAGAAAAACTTCTCAATAAACTGAAGGCTCTCATTTATTACTGAGTTATAAAAGAGGTTCTAGGCTCTAGCATAAAAGAAATAAGGAGTTCTGAATAATGGATGCAGGTGTTCATATATGGCCTGATGAATAATTCTGAAAATGTAACATTACAGACTTTTTTAAGGGAAAAAAGATCACATTGAAGTAAAGGTGATATCAGAATAACCAGGGAGTGAGAGATGGCTGCAGGGCTGTGACAAACGATGGAAGAGGAAAGGAAAACACCCAGAAGAAGTAAAGAGCTAAAAAGCTCTTCTCAGGAACAGTGACACGAGTGATGCCAGGGAGAGACAGACTCCTTTGAACAGCAGAAGACTTTGCAAGCATCCATACTTTTTAGAACACTGAGAGCAAAAAAAAGGAAGGATAAGGTGAAAGTATCAAAGTGATTGAGCAAGTAATAAAGATGAAAAAAGTGCAAATGAAATAATTTGTGGTACACACCTTGGCACCATAAAATGGGGAGTACAGATTGGGAGAAAAAGTAATGTTACATTACGGGGGGTATTACGGGAAGATCATTCCTGACAAGTGAATCATATACTGCTATTTTCATGAATTTTTATTAGCATACTATGTTAAGAGAAGAAACTCGACACATTTAAATTGAAGACCATTTAGGGAAATGGGGCATATTTTGGGGATTGGGGAGGCAGAGAATGGGCTTCTTAAAAAGTGAACAGTTTTCCCTCCACATTGATCACAGTTCCCAAAGGGGAACTAACTACGTCCCATTTTTGCTAAACTAGCACCACCAGAGCCAGGAAGACAGGCTGGACATCCAGTAAGGTGTCTGGAGCACACTTCAATTCTGAATTCACAAGGCATTTGCCACAGTAGGAGTTATACCTGCAAACTCACAGGCCATTCGGAATTTTCCTTGCACAAGGACTGTTCGACTTTCACTGAAGATGGCTGAGCAGACTGAATGGGGTGATTACCAAACTGATTCATGGCCTACAGATGCTAAACCCAATCCACAAAGGTGTTGAGGCAATGAAACCATCAAAACAGCTGAAACATGGATACTAACACGCCTTAAAAGGTACGGAAAAAATTACAAATCACTTGAAAAAACAAGCCAATGTCGTTACATTACTCACCCTTTGAGCAAAAGAACTCCTGACATAAAAGTTGGATAAAGCAGCATCAGTGCCAAAGCATACATCTGAAATGCCTTTCAGCTGTCCTCTATCCACATCAATTGCATCAGAGTCAAATAAGAACCTTTGCCCCAATCCTGACAAGTACAATATTGGCCATCTGCAGTAGTTCTCACAAATCACCATTTGTATTCAGCAAAAAAGAAATAATAGAATTTCCATATTTTCCCTGAGGTTTAAAGAAGCTTTTTTCATAGTTTTTTTTGGAACAAAAGCTTGACTAGAACATGTGCTTAAAATAAGTAATTTTTTTTAAAAACCCACATGAATACCTATTTAACTTAAAAGAAACAGCATAATTTAGGACAATTTCATCTACTTTTTCTCTCCACTTCACCATTAAGTAATTTGATGGAATGAATTTAAAGTGACTTGATTTGTTCCATAGGATTTACTCACCTGCTCCCATCAATGGTCATCCATCTTATTTCAAGACAGGATTCACTACTAATTGAAAGAATGAGATGCTCTGGTACCACTTTACCTTGGAAAGAGACTCCATCAGGCAAGAGAAATTATTAAAACGTAGTAGATAGATTCACAAAAAAAAAAAAAGACTGAAATAAAATTCTCATTTGTTTTCGCAATTTGCTCTTCATCATTCATTAAACAAACACTCAACCAAGGCCACTTCCTTGATTTTAAGCACATTACCTAAAGTACAGAAGCATAAAAAACCTTCATGCAGCAAAATTCAGCAGAAGTCAGTCTCACACTCTCACTGAGGCAGGTTGCTAATTTGAGTTTAATAAAGTCTTATATTTTTATGATACACTTCCTAACAATGCACTGTGTGCAACTATTTACACCTTAACAATTTTAAAGGTCTACTCTTTCAGTCCACTGTAATGTACAAAATCCCCAGCCCAGCTGGCTTTATATTCACTGCATACACTCCACTTCATGGCCTCAAAGAAAAATATGGCACAGAAGACATCCAAACTTTTCCCATCAGCAGCAAATTGTCCTTATCTTCAAAGCAAATTTAAATTATTTGAATGAGAGTAATGAGCACAGTGTAGAACAAACACAGAAAATGAAGTATCTGGTATTTTTCATTAATATGCCATGCATGTACCTATTATAATGATAAATACATATTTTTGTTTCTCTAAAGCTGATTAACTGTATTTAACACTGCTGTATTCATTTTCCGAGCATTCGTATTTTATGAGCTGGAAAAGTCAGTGTATATTGTGATTTCCATTTTTCAAATGCTGCATCACTTCTGGGTACAGGAGAGGGCATAAGGATAATAAAGGAGTAAAACTTCAGTGTTGTGGATGTTGTACTCACCATTAAAGCTAAACAGAGCAGTTTGTGAAACAACCAATGTGTAGTCACTGCTGTAAACAGCAACACGCCTAAACAGACTAAGTTCACTGATCAGTAGATTTATGAAACTAATGCAAAAAGAAAGTCCACAGGGATACATAAAAAAAAAAAAAAGGAAAACAATCAGGAAGGTACAAAAGAGAAAAGGTAGGGAGAAGAAGAACAGAAGTTCAAGAGAGGAAACAAAGATACTCCTAGCTTTGCACAATTGCACCAAATTACTTGTACATACCCAATTCTGTAACTACTGTTGAGAGATATATCTAGCTTTTTAGGTAATTTGGAGCCAACCAGGAAAAGGACAGGCTCACTTCATGTCAGTCTAGTCACACACTGGATCCTGATCTCAGGTTCTGTACATTATATTAGAAATAACAGACATGATACCAAAATATCCACTGACCTCCGTGTGCAACACAAAAGTAATTCTTACTAAGTCCAACACTGCAAGTCTCAAAATATACAATCAGCCAACACTCTGAAAACACCCAAAGTCTTTGTGGGCATCAATTTTAAATACTCTTGGCTTGCACTGAGATACAGAAGCCTTTACAGCATGGAAGAACTTTATCTCATGGCACAGAGGACTGGCAAGAGCTGGAAGTGCACGAGGCTTAGGCAGGCAGCCAGCAGCACTGCCCCACAGGAATGCATCAGCTGGCTTCACTCCGTGTTCCTTGCATCACTTAAAACCTTGAACTTTGGGTGACTAAGGTCACGATTTCAATAAGGAAACAACTCACACACCTAGCAATTAACAGCAAGGTGTGGGAAGCCACTAATAGAAGTATTTATGCTCTTAATGGCAAATAAACTGCTTTTTCTCTCACTTTCATCTCCTCTATAAACTGCTTGCTCTAATTAATTTTGTCTGGCTCTTCTCTCTTACTTTGTATTTCACCATCAAACAGTGAAGACCCTAAATTGTTTTAGTTAATTCTCCTGAGAACAAATATGCTGTCCCATTTTATGCTCCTCCATTACCAGGTTATTTTTTATACTTCCATTTTTATTTTCTATTTGAATGTGAAATGCAAAATTACCAAGGGATGTAAAAAAATAACCATAGAGTAATATTATATTACAATACAGTTTACTTGCTAAAGTAGGCATGGAGTAGTACATAATTAACTTAGCACAAAAATAATAAAAAGATCATATTAATTCATATGATAATTACAGGATGACTGGTGCAATAGATACAAATGCAGTGAGTAAATTACATGAACATGATCCAAAAGGATCTGGAGCCATACTAAATGAAAATACCTCATGGTGATTTATTTAACCATTCAAAGGAGAAAAGTTGGCAGTGGTAAACAAAAAAGTTCATTTGTCATCTGAATGTAACAGCTTACAAGCAACTCTGAGATTCTTTCCACTGTTGCTGAGAACTGAGCATACAAGAACACATACACAGGATTTGTTTTTCCCTCTTCCTTCTGTGCTGCTCACGCTCGTGTCCCAGATAATTTTTGGCTGCTAAGTCTGAAGCAACACCAATAGATACCCTGGGCCACTGGACAGAGTGTTTTTGGGCAGAATCACGCTTGAAATGAGGATAAACAGGTGATGACTGGAACAGAAAATGGAATCATGAGACAATTTTCAATTAGAATAAAAATATCTTTATTAGAAACCGCCAGCCAGAGTAGCAATATCTCTGCGCTTTTCCACGTGCCAATATCCCACAGCTCCTGCAAAAGAAGAGAAAAGGCAGTGCATGAAACAGTAACTTAGTGCTCTACGCAGCACACTGCCAATTTCCCCACACTGCTTACCCTTCTCCTCCGCTTCCAGCAACTACTGGCACGACACCATCTCTGCTCATTCTAGGCAGGACACAGAAGGACAGAGCAAGATTTAGTTCACTGTCAAAACCATTGATTTTTCCACACAACCGCAGTATATATTACAAGCGCACCTCTGCCATGGAACATTTATTGAGATACTCACATTCTGCTTTCCAAATCCTTGCATCATTTACTGAATGAGACTTGACATCTACGTAGCACCTCCAAGCAGCAAAAGGGCAAAGTAGCACTGATTCACCGTGGCTGCATGAACATGGTGCAGATCAGGTGTTTGGAGCCTCTCCTCCTGCGTCAAGACAACCTCAACACACAGTGAACAACCTCCTACTAATAATAAATGCCCCTCACCCCAAACAACAGATCCCAAGTTCTCACAGACGTGTCCAGATGGTACTCACTGCTTTGAAGCCTCCTCCCAGCCCTCTCTCAACGGGAAAGATGAAGTGTCCCTGGCAGACCTTGTGGCAGCTGTCTGTAGCACCACCTTTGACAGGCAGATCTCACCTTTGCCCTGCTAGGCTTGTTCCAGCAGTGGACAAGTTACTGTCTACATATTTTTGCGCCTGGTTAAACTGCAACTGAGCCCAAACAAAGGCCAAATCTCAACACTGCGAGTCATCTAATTGCATTAGCATACCCTTGTGGTGTCAGTTTTAACAATTCCTCAGGCTCAGCACAGCATTTACCTAAATACCATATTCAAAATGCAGGTTACGAGACTGACTGGGTATAAGGTCACATTTAAATACACAGCTGTCTGCTCAGCGTTGAAGCCATCCAATTACCTGTATTTCATGACAAAAAGTGTTTAACTCCGAGGCACACCAGCTGTGCAGGAACCGAGGGCACATGCCTAATCCCAAACCAGAATGTACACAGAATATGTGTACGCAGAGACAGGACACAGCAAGGCCCCTCTGTGAGCAGATGAGATGCTGTGTCCCCAGCTGAAACCCAACCTGGAAGCACACGCCCCTTTCTCCCTGAGGTGCCAACGCTCTTGAAGCCGGCACGATGAAGATGCAGCTTGTACCTGGCACAGAAACTTACCTGGAGGCTTAAACACAACATCCATTTGTGAGGCTTCACAAATTCTTTTCTAACCCACAGGCAACACTTGGACCTCATTAGTGCCCCCCCACAAGGAGCACACAGTGGAGCTCAGTCCACATTCACCTTGGGAGTGACAGAATAACAGTCCTTATGCATCATTAGGGATGATGCACAACCCCTGTCACAGACTGACACCGACCCCACCTAATGCAACTTTCTCCTCCTCCCAACCCCAGCAACAGAGACACCCAGACCAACTCTGGCTTTCTAAACTTGTCACTACACCTTGTTATCGGTTTTTGTTATTTAAATTCCCCTAAGTTTCATCACAAATGATCTGGAGGTTCAGTTAGAGAGAACAAGAGAAACCAAATACTGGGGAAGGTCACCAGAATAAGTTATATATATTAAAATTATTTTATCCACCCAGTTCATGGAATTACTATTTGGATAAAGCATCACAATAAGGCAATGGATGACACACATAAGTTAACCACACAATAAACCTTTTAAAAATATTGCAAGTTAATCCAACCCAGTTCACTGCCAGCATAGAAAGTGCAGATAAATTGGAAAAATGACATAACAAGAAAAGTAAAGGTGAAAAACCAAGACGGTAGACAGGTTACAAAACATTTAGGTAAAAATCTTTCCCTCTCAACTAATCTAGAACCATATGCCCTAAACTGAGCCAAGATGTGAGGCAGCCTGCAGCTTATGCACCAGATGCAGGCTGACTTTCATTTAGGAGATATGTTTTCCTAAACAGGTACAACCACTGGCAGAGCTTCGCGCAGCCCCCAAGGAACCTCTGCTCCATCCGTTGCTCTTCCAGCACTCAGGCATCAGCTGCTTCTGTAAAACTCTCTCTTCTGCTGCTCATGTCTCTTTTCTCTAGAGATGATAAATGACTCTTCTTCCCAGCTAAGTGAATCCCATGGAAAGTGCTGAGGTCTAAATCCATTTCATGCCTCAGGATGCTATTGTTATTTTGCAGCACACTTAAAAAGGACAGGTATTTCATAAGGCAAACTGAAAGCTGAAGTCCCAAGAGCAAAGCCTTTAGTGAATTTGGAAGAGGTCCCAAGAGCAAAGTCTTTACTGAGTTTGAAGAGATAAAAACCAGAAGGAGGTAATGAAAATTTGAGCAGGATGAAGAACAAAGGGATTCAAGGAGCGATGATGAGGGTAGTAAACGTTCCAATGCCTACCAGAATAGCCCTGCTTAGTTCTTCAGAAATTTACCAACAGAGAGCCAATGAAATATTTTAAATGCTTATTGATTAATAACAATATAATTATTAGAAAGATATGGTTTCCCAGTTCTGGGGGATGATTGTGATCAGAATCTCTAATGAGATTTTGTGCCAACAGGAGCATGAAGTGTGCCATACTATCAGAAAAAGATCTATCTGCTTTATACTATTAAAAAGGAATACAGGGAATACTGAATTTCATTTCTTTATTTTTAAAACATATATCCTTTAGAACACATATGGTTTTGCTCATGAAATTGAACATTCATCCTCTCTTCCAGCAAGGACTGGAGCATTATAGAGTTTTATGACAGATAAGAGCTTCTAAATGGTAACTAAGGCAAGGACCATCCATGCACACACTGGTTATTTATTATCATTTTCTGGTTGCTGCTGTAAAACATTGAGTTTCAGAGGAAAGAGTCCAGGCTCCCAGTTTTTTGAGCTGTGCAAGGACTAATGAACTTTGCCTTTTTTATTTCTGGCATACAGGAAAAATACTGATTTGTTGCACTATTGCTTATCCTGCCCATCGACAAAAACAATTTCTGCAGATTGCAAAAATCAAAATGCATCAGTCACAGTGCATGACACAAGGTCACAGAGTCAATCTGGCTAAGTGGATCAGGTATTCCCAGAGTCTTAGGCATACACCATCCTAGCACAATGAGGAGGCAGTGAAAATAGGCACAGTGAAAACACAGCATGCACCATCTTCTCCAGCATGAACAGCTGCTGAGAATACAGAAAACTGAATACATTTCACATTGCAGTCATTGCAAGGAGATATATAAAGTTTAATAGGATCTCATTCTTGAGTTACTTTATTACTTTGCTCAATTAAATGCTATTTAATGATTCAGCACTTACAAGGTATTATATACCATTCATACTCCATTGATTTCAGTGAAGCTCCGGATTTTTCCAAGATGACTAGTTCTAAGGAAAAATACTAATTTTCTTTTTAAGCCTTGAAAAGAAACAAATTAAAAGCAGTGACTAGATACAACAACCACTACATTGGTTTTCTGTAATTCACGCATGGGGAGATTGAGATTATCAAATCAAAATTGTTTACACCACTGATACTGGTTTAACTGGTAAGCAGCCCAAGGATGAAGACTACTTCACGTTATGTCTCTATTTCCATCAAAACTGCAGTGACTTGGCTGTTGCACTTTATTGGAGCATTTTATTTTCAGTTGTATCCACCATAAATTACTGTAACAGCATAAAAGATCATCATTCTGGATCATCAGAGTGGCTGGTGTAGGCAAGTTGCTGAAACAGTCGTGTTTGTTCATGTGTTGTAGCACGTTATTCCAGTACTCACCTTTGTGTTTCATGCCTGAGCACACCTTAACTCTACTGATCCTCAGTGTCAGAAATGAGTTTAAAAGGCACCTCCTTGTCTCGTGCACTGGTTTGCAGCTCAGTACATCCACAGATGACTCTCAGGGAACAATTTCACTCTGCAGCTGGGAGAACATGCACCAGGCCAGTCTCCACAACAGCTTTCAGCTGCTATCTGTTGCTCCAAAGTGCTCCATGTTTGGTGTCACAGATACTTGCCCTCATCAACAAAGGCTCCACCAGAAAAGTAAACTACTCAGCCCTGAAGTGCAGTTAACCACTTAGGTCAAAGGACGATTATAGGCTGTAGATATTTGTATCCTCACGCTCTCTAATGCTAATGATTTAGTTGTTTCATTGTATAAAAGCTTCTTTTAATAGCTTTTTTTTAACAATCTCTCTTGCTCGCATAGGCATTACCAACCACCACCCTGCCTCCCATTGACACAGTATTGTAAATACAGCTCGGATATTTGCAGTTTGTAGGAACACGGTGACAACTCTTCCTTACTTTTGTGTTGGAAATGTGGATAAAATTGCATGCATCCTCTTTGGTGAAACACTGGGCACCAAAGCAGACCAGGTGAGCTGCACGGTGCTCTCCTCACACAGCTCTGCTCCCGTACGAGGAGAGGAGAGGACACAGCCAAGCCTGCCCCCCTCGCAAGGAAGAAATAGTTTCTGTGGTACTGAAAGATATTCCCCAGAGAGCTGAGGAATCTAAATTCAGAAAGCCTGAAAAAACTTTTTGCAAATGAGAATCTGAAGCACAGACAGATTAAAAGACCTTGCCCAAAGCCTGTCCAGGAGATTGCATCAGACATGGATATTGAATCAAGTGACAATCAGACACAAGATCTATTTTTCTTTTTTTTTTACTTGATGCACTACAAAGTATAAACCATTTCCTTTTCACCAGAGGTTTCATAAAGCTGGACCACTGATGACAATGCTTCAATCCACAATTTTAAGGACATAGTGTCCCTTGACCACGTACTCAGCTTTCGTTTAATTTGGGAGGTGCTGCACATGAATACATCAGAATCATACGTTAATTGCTACATTTGAAACATTTTAAAACAGATGTGCCATATCAACATGCCTGCCTTTGTCTCTGCTATCCATACAAAGAAACAGACAGTGTAAATCAATATCAGCAGCAATATTAAAGTAACAGGTGTTCAAGTTTTGGAATGCACAATATTGAATATTGCACGGAACACAAACCTGATAACGCCCAGATAGGAAAGGGGGTGTGAGACCATGAGCGAGGTTAACACCAAAGTCAGTGTGGTACATAAACTGAACGCATAATTCTTGTTCCCAAAGCACTGTTCGTGAGAGAAGAGCCCAGCAGGACGGAGATTTCAACAGGTAATGGAAAAGCAACCGACACTGCCTCTACTGAGCACTGGAATGGGCTGCCACAGGCACTTGTGGGGGAAAACAGGACCAGCTGGTTCACAGCAGACTCACAAATTCATGGACCACAGTTCCCTAACTGGACAGTAAAAGGACTGGCTATGTATCTACACTTCACTGATCCTTGAGAGTCTAGTAAAAAAAAAAAAAAAAGGGAAATGACTACAATTTTCCACCTTCCTTGGGAAATGTACACTGAAGTAGGTGTGTAGTTTCAGTGCACATTTCATCTGTCTCCTTGGACACCTCTACAGACAGATGTTCCCACTGACATGAGGTTTCAGCTTTGTCTACCATGGAAGGAATTCAGCTGGTCCTGGCAACCCAAGACACACGGTTTACACGGTTTTCAAACAAAATTTTGGGAAGGCAATGATGAAAATGGAATTTCTAAGGCAACTGAGCCCACAAAGAGCATTCTCTGGATTATGTACAAATAAAGCTAAGTTCAGCACGATCTCTACACTGTTGTTTTTTCCAGCTAGAAAACATTCTTTCCACTAACTTCCATTACTTTCTACAGTACAGAATTACCTGGAGGTAATAACCTAAACTCATCGTAGAGGCTTTACAGGAGTGTCCCTCATTTGATGAGCACATTGTCCCCTGAACTCCCTGTACACGGGATGGGGATTTCTGCTTGGCTACACGTACAGCAATGATTCCAGGCATGCTTCTATTTCCTAAGTAAATCTTCATGAAGACTAGAGGAGGATTTAACAAGCACAAGCATTTCACTTTTGCATACGATTCCAGAACTTGCTTTTTTCTAGCCCACAGGAAACAACTTCAAGCCTCATTTTAGGCTGCTGTCATAATATTTTCAGGCTTGAGACACAAGATTTCATTAATTTTTATGCCATCAGGATCTGTTCCAATATTAAATAAAAAAATCTGAGAGCTACTCTCATATGAGAGGACTGCTCTGAGCCAATATTTCAGGGATTGCCTTTAGTTCTTGCCTTAAAGAGACGGCTTTAAAAAAAGAGATGAAACTGAAAGTCTCAAAATAAAATTAAAATAACTCAGCTTTGCCTCTTGGGTAATGCTTTCCTGCTTCTTACAGAAAGGTTCACTCAAAGCATCCCATATATCTATACTCCTTATCCTCTTTTACCTATATGCTTGTCCTTCAACTTCTATGCCTCAAGACTGCTTCTCACAAGTTAAGTTAAGCAGGAAAAGCAGGATTTATGCAGAGGAAAGTCACTTTCAAGTAACCATTTCCCAGCTGTGCTTGTCCACTAAGTCTGTGAAGACACTTGCATCAATTCCACTGGCACTTTTGAAGCCTCCTATAAAGTGAAGCGAAACACAAAACTTCTGGATCTCACTAACCAGTTCTCTCGAGAGAACAGTGCTCTAGGTATGGCACAAATCCAAAAGCAGTAGGAGAAAATCCCTGAGCCTGCTGGCTATCCTCTTGTTACTGCACTCTGCCATGCACTTAATATTCACCACCATAACGGTTTCTTGACCAATATTTATACTTTAATTTATACTTAACTGGTCAACAAAATCCCCACATTGGCACTTAAAATCGATAGGTTATAAGGCTCTTACTTTTAAAATCTAAAAAAAAAAACCAAGTAAAGCTTAACACAGGGAAAGAGCACATTAAAATTAAGTGTTTTGTGACTTCAACAGGAATTTGCATGCTTTTTATTTTAGTGTTTTCAGTCATATTTAAAGGTTTATCCAAGCTGTTCTTACACAAAGGACCACTAACTCTGTTAAGGATGGATCTCAGCTTCCCCAAGTCTGAAGATCACCAGCAGAGAGGTGATCTGTTAAGCCTGTCATTCCCTGAGGCTATGGACACATCACAGAGCTGCAGCTGAGCCAACAGAACATCATCTTTTCCTTTCCAAAATTGTAAGAAGCAATTATTCACTCCCTTTTTAGCTTTTTCCTAACCAATTTAACTTTTTTCACAGAATGACAGATCTTTGACTCTTTTCTTGGAAGTATTTCTCTCACTTGAGAGAATTATCTTTAATAAGGTGTTTCTTATTAAGCGAAGTTACATTTAATACTGTAATTACCAACAAATTCTTAAGAAAAGAAAAAAAATTTGATTTAGATTTACTTTCCTTTACATGAAAAAGTTAGTAACACTACCCTAAAATCACATATAAAATACTATTCCTCAAGATGATATGGTCACATAACGTTTATGTTATGTTTCATTAAATACCAATGAAATACTACAACATCATTATGTAGGTTTTAAGCTCTGTAGCAGTGGACAAGAGAAAAATTAAACCTTCATATAATTTCAAATGTAATCAGTAAGTATAAAAGGAACCCATCCAAAACCCAGCGGTCATGGGAGTCTTCCCCATTAACTTCCATGTTCTTTGGACTAAGGAACCAAGATAAATACGAGCAATGGAAAGGAAGAGAAGTTAAAACTTACCCATGAATTCAATTCCTAAATGGTCTGCTATACTCATGCAAGCATGTAAAAGAGAAAAGAGAGAAGAGACAGGAATGTTAGAAACAGAGTAAAATATAAATTAACCTTGGTCTGGCAGTGCTGCGGAACAGTGTGGGGTCAGGGCCCACTGTGTGGGTGCAGGCCCAAAACAAAGCACAATCCTGCCCCTCAAAGGCAAGCCTAAGGTGGGAATTTAGGGCACTCAGCTCTCACATGAAGGGACGTGCACTTAGGGAAGGATACGAATGCCTCTACATCTGACTTGATGTTCAAGCCAGCTACCTAAAGGGATTTCATTTTCCCATCCTCCTGAAGCTCGTCTCTCACCATGATAACCACTGCCCTTAGTTAGACAAGGCTCTTTCTTTCATTTTCTCTGACAGGGACCAAAACCTAAGGAGATGAATGGAAGGCTTTCACCAAGTTTGGCAGCTCTCACCATGGCACAGCAGCCACACTTGCACCCAGCGTGACTCCTGTCTGGTCTCTGCTGCACAACAGAAAATCTGACAGCAGGAAAGAGAAGCCATGTTCCCAACACGGCCATCAGACAGACAGGATGCAATAATTTTGAGACATCTCGAAGCGAAGCAAAAATTTTAATGCTTTTATGATATTGACTGAATTACCACCTGGACTACTAAACATTTCAGGGCCTTTTTTTTTAGATGACGAATTAGTCTTCGAAGAACTACATAGCAAAGCTAAAAGATTTTCCAACATAACCCAACAGTTAGTTTAAACACTTCATTTTACTGCCAACTCTGGTACCTGTGACGAGATCATGGAATATTTGGGTTTCTGTTGAAAATGCTGGGAATTCTTCACCTTTTGCACCCTTTCAATGCACCCAGGAGAAGGCACTGAGCATCAGCTTGCTCAGTTCACTCAGCAAACAAATCTACGGAACAGCTGCTGAACCCTGTATTTTATTTTCATGCAGAAGGCACAATATGCTCTTCAAAAGCAGGGAACACAAGATGATGGTACACGGTATAAATACCTTATTAGCATGATGTTAGGCAAGGCACATTATGCAAAGTTTAGTGACAAATGAATCTTTCCTTTTGAAAGTACACAACTCAAAATCATACATATATGTATTCCACATAATGACCTTCTAATCCGTATTCTTGCATTCACGTACAAATATCATGTACAAACATCCCTAGTACATTTGACAGGAACGTAAATTTTTATAAGTATGTAATTTTTATAAAAGCATGAGATCAGATATATCAAAAGTCCATCAAACCTGGTGTATTTACAGAGATTTGTAGCTTTTTCCCCTAATTTCCTGTACCTGCGAAATCTGCAAATGTTATCTACATGCAATTCACAGCTTCACATCCTTCTGTGAATCAGATTGAAATGCAGTTGAAAATTCCTTACTTTAAAAAACGATAGCAGAGATCAAAGCACCGCAATATGATCTCCAAGGAACTAAGGATATTGACACATGGAGGAAGATCATATAGTATCATCTGCTCAAGTCTATGTAGAACAGCTGAAAAAAACAATCCTCCTTTCCTAGCTTGGCTATACACCTTCTCTACAGGCTTTCCATTTGCAGCCTGCAATTCTCCCTTTGAGTTCACCAACATGGTTAAAACCCACTTCCTCAAAAAGTGGATACAAAATATACCTTTCTTTTAAAGAGATGAGAAAAAGCGTTTCAGTTCATATTTGAGTGGCTTATACATAAGTGAGAATCAAGGATATATGGAGCCTTCCTGGGAAATATGTTCAGCTGGAGAGGGTGGAAACATGTCAGGTGATTTATTTTAAATATCTCATGCGCCTGGAACACAACTTCAGCAACCAGCATAATACATATTGCTGACAAAGCTGATTTCCCCAGATTACGATAAAAGGATGTCCAGTGGGATAAACCTTTACAATAAAATATCCAAGCTGCCAATCATTAAGAGTAGTTCAACAAACTCTGTGAGCAGCTATTTGGGAATAGAACACAAGGAAATGGTAACTGGCAGATGTAGCACACGCTGGCACTGGTTATGACCATTGCTGGGCCACCCCTTGGTGAGCAGGCACGAGCTCAGTGAGTGCTCTCACTTGCACTGCTGTGAGCAAATCAGCCACTCTGCAAGCTCCAGCTTTGGAGATGGGTTTGTCCCCTCTTGAAAACAGCAAGAAACTCTCGGAGCAGGTCCAGGTGAGAGACACGTGGCAGCAGGAAATAACCAGCAGGGGTGGCAGGGGATGTGAGCTGTGGCGGTGACCTGAGACTGAACCAGACACTAAAATGTGAAGTATTGACCCCGGCAATCCATGGTGTGACAAAGGACTCTTCTATTGCTGAACAGCCGTGGTGTACAAAAGATGAATTGCCTGCAGAGCACTTTCCTGGCCACAGCAAGTGCAATGCCAAGTAATTCACCATCAAGAAATGGACTCCGTTAAAAAAAAAAAAAAAATGCATATGAGAGCTATAAATGTGCTGAAGCGTGGGCGCTGCTCCACAAGATGGGGTCATGAACCAAATAATGAGACTGTATTTTACTTTTGTTATTGTGGTTTCTTCTTTCTTTCTGGTATTGCTACGTTCTCAGAAACTAATGTATTTCTCAGATAGGAAGATTATTCACTTTTATTTTTTATTTTATCAGTATTTCTCCGTTTTCATGTTGATGTGGGAAAAATACTGTGCCTTGTGGTCCTTGCACTGTGGTAATGTGTTGCTAGTATTAAAGCCCTTTTAATTTATACTGTCTAAATACACACACACCTGTGAATACTCGATAACGAGGACAAGAGAACACAAATTTACAACCACTAATGGATTAATTTATTGGTACTTCACAAAACAACATACTGCCTTGTGTCTGGATTGTGGTTTGCTGCAGCTTTTTTCTTAGTCATATGAAATATCAACTCAACATGTAAATCTAACTGAAAAATCTTGGACATGAAAGTACCCACTGTAAACCTCTACAGACATTTTAATCTTTTCTAAGGACGAGCTGACTTTGGCATGAAGACAGCTTTAGGAAATCAGAGCAACACCAAAGTATTTTCCTCTGCAAATGAAATTTATCGCTTCCAATAAACTCATAAGAGTTGTTAAATTGTCCTTGGTAGATGATTGTCTTGAACACAAAATGCAACATGGTAATACGCTGGGAGCTACCTTGAGACAGCTCAAGTACTCTGAACAGATTATCTCCCTGGAAGGAACAGGACTAAGTTTCACTTTTAAGTATTAGACCATTAAAACTTGGTCTGAAATAAAGGAAAATCCTCCCATTCATACAGCAGCTAGATTAGGGTACTACCTAAAGATGCAAACTGCTGCTCTCTTATCTA
The DNA here is from genome assembly GCA_013400495.1 of Nicator chloris. Classification (NCBI taxonomy): domain Eukaryota; kingdom Metazoa; phylum Chordata; class Aves; order Passeriformes; family Pycnonotidae; genus Nicator; species Nicator chloris. The sequence goes on along the minus strand of WAAE01008766.1, from coordinate 87,612 downwards.
TTGTGCTTTATGATGTTTGGCAGCACATGGTTGTCAGCCTCTTTGTACATCTAATGAAGTGAAAACCACAATCAGTTACAGATATAGATAGATAGATAGATAGATAGATAGATAGATAGATAGATAGATAGATAGATAGATAGATAGATAGATAGATGAAACTCTAGGGTTTCTTTGAAGCAAATTACTTTTGGTGCTTCCTTTTGCATGTGAGCACACAGAGTAATTGGACAGGGGATTTGTCTGTTCAGTAGGAAGGGTTCACTGCTTCCATCTTCTCTCCTCATGGGCAAACTGACCAATGGTCTCAATGTTCGGTTGTTCTGTTGTTTTTTGTTTGTTTGTTTGTTTTTTTAATATCAAAAAGTAAAAGCAACAGCATGTAGTAATATATATTAAAAACTCAGTTATTCAATAACATAAAATTTGATTTTGCTGTTTGCTTTAGAGAAATTCTAGTAATTTGTTTCTGTCATTAATTTACACAGAAGTACTCTTCAAAATGTTTGGTGGGGTTGGAAAACTGATTGAGACTGCTCAGGGCAATCAGAGACATAAAATCAAAATAGTTCAACTACTGATTTTTTAAAATATCTTCACTGAAACACTTCCCTGTCTGAGACATTTAAAAATGGATCAAACTAAATCCTGAGAATAATCTTGAATCAGCTAATAACTGGACCTTCCTTTACCCTCTCTGATAGAGGACTACTAAAATTTTTCCAGATTAAAAATTTCCCTGGACACAGGTAGGCTGTTCACTACACGTTAACTGATGTAATAGTAAGTATATAGAATATTTTGGTAATTTCCCCCATATATGTCTAGACACAATAAGGAAAATCATTCATCCACACATCCTTTACAACATACTTCTTTTGTCTGTTTTTGATGAAATTATAAATTGCAGTTAAAGAAATGATAACTTAGAAAGATCATCAATCTATAAAGAAAAATCACAATCTGCTATATTCTCAGTGTAAACAATGAAAGAACAGTTATGCTCCCAATTAGCATCGATGCAGTTAATTTTGCTTTAAACCAAATTGATGTCCTCAATGTACAAAAGTAAATACTGAGGACAAAATGTAAAGGTTAATTGCTCTATCCATTTTTTTGTAAAGGAAGAAAAATACAAAGGGGGGAAAGAACCCCTAGGCTTGCTGTGAGGATTTGTGTGGCTGTGGAAAGATTACAACATAGCCTAAGGACAGGATCCCCTCACCCACTATCAATTCCATAACAAAGGAAAAGTTGAAAAACATCCTTCAAAACCTCTTGTTATATAAATTAAACACGGTGCTGAATAATGGAATAAACTATTGATTTTCTTTTCCTTTGAATGACTAAAGCCTGTGGCTGTGATTTTCACTGCAAAAGTGGAAATATTGTTTCTAGCTTCTGCAAATAAATAACAGCAATGCTCCCATGTTCAGGCTCAAGACAACTCGGAAATTTCAACTATTTACCTCCCCTGCAGCATTCAGACTCAGAAGATTAAGCTTGTCTCTTCTCTGTTCATATTTAAGATCTTAAATTATCTCTGCACCTAATAAACTAAGTTACTTCTCTTTGAGGCACTATGTTGGATATTAATGGAAAGAACTGTCTCACCAAGCACCATAAGCAAATTCCACTGATATTCACAATATTGTAAATCAGTACTGATTAATTTTTGCAACTATAACTATAAATTCAGCAGAAGAAATAAACATGTCTAGTTTCAAATCAGTGAGTAGCCTTTTGATATATTTTTAAGCTTATTAAACACATGCAGAATGTGTTTAAGAGTTTTATCAGATTCAGGACAAAATGTTTATCATTAGGTGTCAGACAAATGCAGCAGTTCTGTTTTTCTCTGAATAACCCATTGTTTTCAGCACTGAGAAAGCAGGTAGATATTAAATGCTGCTCCTATATGAAGCCATATTTTTACTGATTTTCTTAGCATTCGTAATCAACACAAGTGCTCAACACACACAAGGACTTTAATTCATCCCAGAGTACCAGCAAGTAAAAAGGATGTCCACACAAAACACTTTGCCTCCACTCAGACAACTGGGAGATCTTCCTTTTACTTCATTTGCTAAAAATAGACCTCACTTCATTTGCTAAAAATGTAATCTCGTTTCTATGAAAAGCAGTAAATACATCAAATGTACACGAAGCTGCCCCACAGACCCCACAGCTGATGGGGACAAGGTTATTTATGAGGTTTGCTCTAAATGTATGCTGGGAATGATAAACCTGTGTGATCACTGTCAGATCAACCTCCCCAGGCACAACGAGCCTGCAGTAAACACTGCACATTGCAGTCTGGTTAATTGATTATTGACCTCAGCATTAGCTACTATAATCAATGAGTCTGATAAATATTCCCAGAAAAATCAAGGTTTCGCTGATATTCTGCAGTTTTGACAGATCAGTAAACCTGTGTTAGCATTGTAATTGCAAAAACTGTACTTTTTCTTTTATGTTCCTGTTCCTTACCAAAGCCTCTCATCTCCTGCAAAGTTTCTTTCCCACCCCTGCCTTTCCTGGCTCCACACACCACACTCATTTTATATTGCCATCTAAAAGACCAACCCCACATAGCAGGTTTTCTGATTGTGCTAAGGACTATTCAAACCCAAAACACTGATGTAGCTCTGTGACCTACAACTCTGAATTCTTTTCCTGGGCTTCCACAGCAGATATGACAACGACTGCATTTGTCCCAGAGCCTCAACTGCACAGTAGGTGATTGCAGCACTGTCACAGCTGAGGAACCATTGGGAGAATTGGGCTATGGAGAAATATATTCTTCTACCCATCTGTGTCATTTCATTCACACAACAGTTCCTGCAGAGCCCAGACCTGTCCTGCATGAAGTCCTGGTCCAGCCCCTCAAGCCTGCTCCAGGTCTGCAGGGTGGCATCACTCTGCCTCTGCAGATGGACCTGCCTTTATCTGCAGGAATGCTGGCAAATGGGTTTAAACACATTTATCTACGTTGAGCTTAGATGTTCTCAGTCATTAAGCACTTCCACTGAATTTCAACAGCAATTGGCATGATTAGTGAGCAGAGTCCTTTGGAAATGCCAACCTCTGCATTGGCAAAACTGGTCCTTTCCCAGCTATGTTGCAACAAGGTCTCATAAAACTAAATAGGAGAGGGAAGTGGAATCGTATTTGCTGTCAAAACCCAAAAGCACATTCATTACTTCCAAAACGTGATCTGGAAAGTTTTTGGAACCATGAATGAATTAGAATGTATGAATTAGATTATTTATCTTCCCGTAGGTGTAAAAGATGTCGCTTGACTGCAGTATTCTGTGGGTGAAACAATCCTCTTCTGGTTAAATAAGTGACACGAAATGTCTGTTAAGGTGGGATAAGCCTATGAGTTTCTTAGAAATCACTGTAGGGATTTCCACACTATTATTTCCAAATGGGTGTTTGGTAATATGGGTCTGGAAATACAACCAGCCTCACAGAAACATTACATGAATTGCTAATAGCTCCCTCATCTTATGAACGCACGACATTTAATAAACATTTTTCACACTAAATGTTACTTTACTCCTTCCACAGATCATTAAGCTGTCCTTCACTTGCCTACTACAAGAAAATGTTTCAGATGCAATCCTGTTTACTGCTCTCTAAAGGCATAGAAGATTTTGTAGGTTTTTGTCAATTTCTTGAAACTAATTACTTTCTTCAACTTCAGGATAAGGAATGTACAAAATTTTATGAAAAAACAAAACAAAAATCCCACAGCTTTATTCCCTAATGTTTCAAGTAATTAGTTCTACTGCAGTCAAAAACAAACAGGCAGAAGCAGAGTGCAGGTGTTTACACCAAGATTTTACAAATATTAACTGAAGGTTTTAAAAGCCGTGCACTGTACATCTCCAGTGACGAGGAAGTTGACATAGTTATTGATATCCATACTTTGTTGCCTAGATAGCTGGACTGTGTTTTGCAGCAAAAAACTCGAGAGACTCAGAGATGTAGGCCTCAGACCTTTTAGAAAGATGCTGGCTTTTATCTGTGTTGATTCGGGAATCTACTTTCCTTCAGGAATCCATTTTTGACAATAACAACTATATTTGCTGTACACTTTCTTATGTTGCTTCATTTTAAATAACTTAGGATGTAGAAAGACAGTTACTTTAACTTACTCCAGCTACTCTGTGCATGTTTTTCACGCCTGGTGTAAGTGGCTGCATCACTGAGCCCCATTTCCAGCAGTTCTGTGTTACTGGCTCAGAAGGCAATACAAGAACATAAAGTTCTCGGTATAACTGTATCGATTTCTTATCAAATTTGCTGTCTTACAGGGAAGTACTTCTGTATGTTAGGAGTCCCTCAACCCACCTTCCTGCACCATCACAAGTTTACACCAAGACCTCCAATGCTCTTCCAAATTTTACTGAGCCCTTTCTCTAGGAGACCAGGCATGGATGTGCCTTTATGCCTCAGATCCAGCTGCAGATAAGCAATCCACAAGTGTGGGGTGCTTAGAAGGCTTTGATTAAAAAGAGGTTGTTCTCAGCTATGTACATCTGCCCTATTTGGTGAGGAAGAAGAGCAGCATCACTCCTTTTTGTTATACTTGAAAGCTTTAAAGACTCCTGCAATGAACTTCATCAGAAAACACAGCCTTTGTCCAACATCTCCTATGATTCAGCGGAGGAAATACAGAATGACAGTTCACAAAAATACTGCCATTACTGTGCAATTCTCCCATGCCTGCAAAATGTATAGCAGGGAACTGACCTAGGCACATCTCTCCTTTTTTCAATGCTAAGCCCCTCTAATAATTTTATAACTCAACTATATCGTTGTGGTTTCTTTTGAAAAGCTGCTGCACATTTGCTTGCCATCACAGTGTGCATGCCATGCACATACACAGCACAGCTTGCTCTGCATTTATGCTCTGTGCTCTATGTTAAACATTACAGGGACGAAAGTTCAGGTATGTGTAAGTGCTAGAGAAACTATTTCTTTTGGTTTCTTTTGTTAACTGGAAAATTTCTATTGAGACATTTTGCGATTCCATGGAAACATTTTATTTAAAGCTGGTGAGTAAATACAGACACCTGAGGTGAATATTTTGCCATATAGTGCTTTCAGACTCATAAAAAGGCTCCTTGAAGGACAGAACACTTCAGTACTCAAATTTGAGTGCTCTCTCAAGTCACCTACCAGATGTCTTTGCCAAACCTGGTACTTTGAGGTTGGTGCACTGTATGAGCCGCCCTGATGGAAATATACTGGCAATTGTCAGCTTGTTTATGACATCAAACCCCAATCAGAAGAACTCTGTTTTCCTCTAAGCTAAAACGCTTTCTTGACATCTGTGGGTGATTTGTTCAAGCTAATCAATACCAAAGCAGGCCTGATGGGGAAACACAGTGACTTGGACAAAGCTCTGCGGCGCACAGAGCGCTGCGCCGGAAATGCCAGACTCTCCAAGTGAGATGCTGAGATATTGGCAGAGATGTGAAAGCTACGAAGCTGAGGTACCAAGGCACTAAGGAAATGTCTCTCTTACCTGAAGCTGTAGCAGTTCAAATGGTGCCACTTCTATGTGACCATGGCTGCTTGCAGATGTCCTGACAGCATCAGACCGAGGTGTGTTTATGACCCCACAGACAGTATAACAAATCACGTCCCATACCATGCAGTCATGCAAATGCAATCATGGCTTTTTGCCATGCCTGTCCTGCCTTGCTTATGGAAATATATTCTGCTTAGAAGTCATTAGTTAATCATGTAAACAACCAAGCAGCAGCAAAAATGAATGGCAAGAAATTATTTTCCTCAGAGTCTGAGCATCTTGTGTAATTTTAGATTCAAGCCATGAATTTATGACTTCAGATATGCAGGAAGTGGGGAAATTACTTAACTGCTTATCTGTTTGAACACAGTTAAGGGTTCAAATCCTTTACTACCATGAATACATTAGAACATTAACTACTACAAATACCCATAACAAAGGTGGTCTGAAATTGTTAATGGTGGGGATGAACAATATGACTCATCCATGAGATTTAAAGCGGACAGAGCTGTGATAAAAAGAATCATTAGCAGCCATCACCAGCAATAAAAAACAGCATATTGGAACAAAAAAGTGTGATGTGCACACAACCCAGAATCACCTACAGTGAGAGCAGCAGGATGAAAGCTGCTGTTTGCCCTCATTTGTAGATGGTGATGCACTGCAATTAATTGTTAGGAATATAATGTGAGAACGGTGCCAAAGGGCCCCACATACAGAAACATTAAACTCGGGGAGTGTAACTGCTCTCTCAGAGCCATGCAAACAGATGAACTGCCCGTGCCCAGAGCAGATGCAGAGCAGAAGCACCAGGGTGGTGCCTTGTGCTGATGCCTGCAGCACTGGCAGTGACACCTGGCCCTCAGGCCAGCCCACCGCTACTGCAGCTCCCCGCACAGAACGGGCAAAAGGGGAAAAGTTCAATCTACGACCTCCATAAACACAAACCATTATTTAAATCTAGGCAAAGTGGCTGAGATGAACACGCAATTTAAGACTTCACAGAAGACTGAAAGAGCTGCTATGCGCTGTCTCCCGTGAGATACCTCAGTGAAAGGTTTTCCTGCTTCAGATGATCAAAGTGCACTTGTTTTCTTTCTTCTTGTTTCATCTCCATTCCACAAACTTTAAGGTGCCTCAAAGAATTTATCACTTCCCAATAAATCCCGGAGAACATTCCCCCATCAAAGATCTTTTTCCTTTCAGGTTTGAGACACTTTATCTTACTCTGAATTAGATCTTCTAAGTATTGAGGAATACAATGTTTCCCTTATAAGATCTTACTGTTAGGGCATAAATTATTTTGACAAAAACAGGGCAAAAGGAAGGTCTGTATTCTTTTCCACTACAACAAACTAGATGTGTCAGCAAGCAAATTAGTTTTGTAGCATAGTCTAGAAAATGGAAATAAAATAATGTTTTAATCTGCTTAGATTTGTAGATTTTATTTTTTTTTGGTATGATTTGTTTCAAATCAGTCGGACTTTGCTCAGAGCAAAGTTGTGAGCTGAAGTCACAATTTTAACTCTTCTTTGGGCTATTCAACTTTTATAAATCACCAGTGTGGAAAGAACAGCCCTCCTTTTGCATGTTTGGCTCCACCTCTGGACCTTCCTTCACACTTTGAGCAACTCTTAAGCTCTGCAAATGGGTGAGGCAACAGAGCAGGCACCGTGTGCTCTGTGAGAACTGACCCAGGGCAACCAGGAGTGCACACACACCTCAGAGGGCAGAGAAATCCCCAGGCATGGCTGAAATACATCAACTGTCTGTCCCTGTGCTGTCCAAAGCATTTAGATGGCTAAAAAGTAAATACAAACCTATATAAAAAAATCTGGGTTTCTTTCTTTTCCTTATCAGCAGAGCCAGGGGTATGGAAATCACTTTCACATGAGAGCTAAATGAATTTTGAACCAAGGTCTGTACAAGAGGAAAATGAGTGAACACGACATCAGTTTCAACTTATAAAGTCTTTGGATAACGTGCTACCCACATGAAATAGGATTTCCCCCTTAAAATGTTTGACTCTGAGAAATTACACGTGTATATGGTCATGACGTAAGAATTACTGTGTCTCACATGTAAATTCCAACCAAATCTCTAGAAAACATTACAAGCTGTTTTAGCAGAAACACAGGATACTGTATTTAAATTTAAATTAAATTAATTTAAATTAAAGTTTAATTTTAAATTAAACTGTATTTTATTACTGTCTTATCTTTTTAGCAAGTCAGAAAACCAAAGGTGTATGGGACCAAAAGCTTTCAGATTACAAGAGCAATACGTAAAATCTCAGCATTTCAGAAGGAAAACAAGAAATACTGCTGCTTATGAACATTTTAAATTTAATTTTTGTTAGATGAAACTGCATTGTGAATTCATTCATTTAGGAATACAGTTACATTGACAATAAGGTGGGTTAAATGGACTTGCATTTTGTCTGCCAACACAGCCTGCTAAACTGAGGCAAAAACTGGCAAGTGACCTCACAATTGACAAGACCATGGCTGCTGTGCTGGAATCCTCCACAAAAAATTCCATTTTTTTGCAATGGCATTATTACAGAGGAAATAGTCACAAAGATGTGAAACGTACTGTAATATGCTCACAAAGCTCAATATAGTGAAGGGAAAAGACACAAAGACAATTCTGCTGTGGTTTATACTTGAGGGTCAGAATTTCAGGTAGCAAACAAGATCAGCAGGAAAATTTAACCTAAGAGATGTGGAAAAGGTGCCAAAGTTTAGCAGCACAATTTTCCAGTCCCTGCTCTAAAGCCAACGGGAGCAGAATTGCTGCTGACCTGAGATGAAAACTATGATTTCACAGCAAGCTTTGGGAAGCTGAGTGTGCTGAACTGAGCATCACCACTTGTTTTTTTTTCTAAAATTTATTTTATTTTGCCTGTATATGGTTTCAAGACGGGGAAGTCCAGCCATCACCTCTTTTTTCTCTAGCCACACATTTACTTTACTGTTACACTGGTGGCAGGGTTGTGAAGGGGATGTGAATATAATCAGTACACTGCTATAACCAGTAAGAAAGACAAGTCCCCTGACACTGCATGTAGATGCCAGGCAGCCTGAGGTTGGTGCTCAGTGAGTAGATTCCACCTGCACCACTCCAACCAAATTCATGAACCAGATTGCCAGGGTACTTTTGCTTTGGAACATGGCTGGGTCAGAAAACAGTGCCCCAGAATATTCTACTGATCCAAGTCCCTTCTTTTCCAGAATATTTAAAGAAAGAGAAATATTGCTTTTTCAAGGAGCTGCAGGGCTCTGGCAAAATATTATCTGTATTGTGTGGGACTCTGGCTGCAGATCTTCCAGTCAGCTGTTCCATTCATCACGTTTACCAGAAGCAGTCCTTTTCCCTAGAATGCTGTGCAGAATATCCATCTCATCCTGCTGCTTCCTCAGTCCATTAATCCAAATATGGTCTGAGACCTGTGTGAAACAAGGGACTGTATTGCTACTTAAGCTGGCAACAGCAGCAGCAGAAAAAGTTATTTACATTTCTGAGTACCTTTATAAAGGATCAGTAAATATCCTGGCACCAATGAAAAAGTACTTCCTACTTTGCTACAAGACCATTACCTCTACCTGGCATGCAGATAAAAATCAAGTTTTTTTTCACCAGACACGTCAGTGAAGAATTCAGTAGCTTGTAGTATCAGAGAACACTGTCAGCAGCAGCAACACTGTTCCCTCAAAGGAAAACAGCTGTCCATTGCAAACTGTTGTCCCCTCCTTTATTCTACAGCTGTGCACTGCATCTAACTTTGAAGAATATTTTAAGCTTAAAAACCAGCTGTCTCTATTTTTCATTTGCCAAATGCCCTTCCCATTGAGGATTAGAGGTTTTCTTCCCTTAAATAAAACAGATAAGAGAGCTTAACACGTGATTAAAAAAAACCAACAACACAACTAACCACTTAGGCACCTAAATACCTTTGTAAAAGATCTCAATACCTTCACATTTGTAAAACAAAATTGGAAACCAGTCATCTTAGATCCATACCTCTTAAGTGCTCTTGAGAATTTTATTTCTTTGGGGTAACATCTAGGCTGTGGGGACAAGTGATTCCTGCACCAAGCCTCACAGTCACACGTTCAGCCAGACTGAAGCAGGAGCACCTGCACGCAGCTATTGGTGCATGGAAGAACAGCCACGGATGAATTATCACAGTCTAGGAACACCTTGTGCTCTTGCAGCTGGTTTCTGACCTGACATTGCTGTTCCTGCTCCTGCCAGGTACTTCAGGGCAGCCTTCAGACACCTACATTTGCTCCAAAGTATCCATTTTGCTGAGATGTCTACTCCTGCTTTTGCCAAAGAGCTGCCTTAGCAGAAAGCTCGCAGAGCACTGGAGTCTGTACTCTCATGGGGGAAATTGCTTTGGAGATCCAGCAACTGCAGAAGGCAAAAGGCAGCTGAGCCTCATCTCAGCCACCTGCACTATCATATTACGCTGCCCAGCTGAGGTCTTAAACCCATCCTAAGCTCCAAGGTGCGGAACCTGATTTTTCTCATTTGTAAGAATTTTCCTTTGGTTTTCAGTCTAAATTCATACTGCACCAACTTAAACCCATTCAGTCTTGCACAAACACTATCTTTCACCTTCAATCATTCTTATATTTCCTTTATATTTATCCACTTGGCGTATTTATAGAGCCAATGACATCTCTGACATATTTCCCAGGCCATCATTCCATACAGCAGCAATTTCCTGACAGGCATTGGCACATCTATCAATTACTGCACTGGATCAGCAGTATTTCACTCAAAAAATGGCATTCAAATACTTTTTAAAAAAACTGATCACTGCTTCCACCACCACTTCCTACATTCCTACAAAATATGGCAACTTCAAAGAGTGAAAAATACATCATGTACCTATTATAGTGCTGTCAGGATCACCAGACACAAAACAAAACCCCTCCGTCCATTAAGCAACATCAAGGAGGTAACAAGCTATGATTAGAGCCTTTGAGTCAGACTCCTCAGGGGACAGGAGAACACAAGACCTGCCCTGCAAAGTGCAAGTTCACCCAAAGAGGTACAGCGAGGGCTGTGCTGGCTGCCACAGCTGCTTGTCCCACTGCCAGTCCGGCTGTGAGCAAACTGTCACAATGAAGCTGGAGATTTTCCTTAAATCCCGTTTGCCTATGAAGGAAATTTCTGCCCCACTAACTAGATTCTATCTCAAATTATAAACCAGAGAGAATGTAATAGAGAAAATGTGTTCCCGTCATATCTGTGTGACAACTTACAGATAAAGTAAATCAAAACAGTTTCAAATCTAGCTCTTTTCTATAACCAAGTTCTGCACTGAGGAACATTTTTTAGAATGAGAATATTTTGGTTTTAGAAAGGAATATAAAATTCAAGACAGAGGTCTTAAGATTGCACTTCTAAAAGTAACTTTTAAAAAGTCACGTTGCGGTAATTACAGATTATGTACACACAGTCATACAAGAAATGCAGTCATACGCTGTGCTTTTCTCTGTCTTTTGTGTAGGTGCTGCTGCACAGACATTATAACACAAATACTTACTTCTTTTTTGTTGTCATTGTTATTTTTGGTGGTTTTTTTTGTTATTTTTTGTAATACTGTTTAAATTGCTTGGGCAACTTACAATAGAAATTCTGATGTCTCGCTGACTTCTCTTTCCTGTTCAGTCTGCAACTGCAGCAAGTTTAAATACACCCAGAGTAATTACACAGGAGTTGGTAAATACTTGCCTAACAATGGTCACAGTACATGAAGAAACGCTTGCTGAAGAATTAATATGAGTTTAGGCCTGCAACATGAACCTTCTTTCTAGAAGATAATCTTTCTAGAAGTGGTAGAGTCATATCTGAATCTCTGAAAGTGTCTGAAGACAGACAGGTATGACAAATGCCATAAGAAAAGGCACACAGCCCTAGTCTGCCTGCCTTCAAGTCAGTGTCACTGTGATGGAGCCTGATTAGCTGCTCTGCAATTGCACATCTTCATCTTCCTACAGCCCATTAGGCCGCTTTTAACGAAATTAAACACACTGCAGGGCAAAATAACCAAGTAAACCAAAACAAAACACTTACACTGTTTATAAACATTTTCTTAAGAAATGGCTGTTTTGAAGATAAATGTTTCTCTCTTGAGCAAACTAGAGACTATCCTTCACAGTTTCTGACTTTGGACATCCCCAGAACTGGGATGGGGGAGAGCAGGCTATTTCTGTGAAATGCATTCACCAAAAATACATCACATTTAGTGGACACTGCTACATAAAATACACGTAGACTACAAGGGAAAACTAAGTATAACAATAATAATACAAATCAAACTCCACCATAATGAGTAAGCTGAATTAGATTAATCAGCATCCATCTCAGCTAAGTTAATGTTACAGGATGCTACAGCTTTGTTTCCCATTCACTGCTTTTCCTAGGTTGAGGTAATTTCTGCTCTCTCTGCCCATGGCCATTGAATTCAGCCTGCTGCCTCTTTGTGCTCCCGTTTATATTTGTATAAAATCCTGAACATTGGAACGTGGTTTCTCATTTTGTTATACACATGCTAGCAGGAGAAAGGTGGCAATGGCATTTGAAGTGTCTGCAAAAGGTGCGGTGTCAGGATGCTCTGCTCTGCCACGACCGCACTGCAGCTTCAAGGGGGAACAGGAAACAAGTTAAACATGAGAATGGATACCACACCTCGTGCCTGGCCTTGTCAGGCTCTGCCCCACTCTTTCTCGGAATGCCAAGAAAGCAAAAGTTAGAAGACACTCAGAATGGGCGGCAGAAGGTGCTGGTACCAGCAGATAAGGCACATCGTGTGTGTGTGCTGCTCCTTCCCTTGAAGGGCGTGTTTAATGTCACTGGAAAAGCTGCTATTTGTGATGGAAAGGTAAAACCCCTGCAGAAAAGTAAAATCCAGTTCTGGATTGCAGTTTGCTGTTAAATGCTGTATTTTAGTGCATTTTCATCTTAGAAAAAGTGGTTGACTGCTTACATTTTTTTTCTCAAGTTATGCCATGAAGAAATATAATTTGCCTTTTAATAGAAATGTCAAAGACCCATTCCCTCCAATTTACTATACAGATTTTTAAATCCCATACAAAAATGTTATAAGTTTAATTGGAAAAGACAGCATGACAGCGTAATTTTATACAACGGGTTACAATTATTACAATAGCAGCTTCCACAGAGCTCTCAGTGATTTTTCAAGAGCATTTACAAGCATAAAGTGCGAGTTAGGAAAAAAAAATAGTAATTTGCTACAGCTGTGCAAAGTGTATTAAGGAAATCAATCAGCAGTGACACATATTTAGAAATGAGAGCTATTTTGCCCATCTGAGAGCACAACAGTAAGATTTGGTGATGTTAATAAGTTTTTTTAAAAATGGCCAGATTAAATAAAGCATTATATTGGAGCCCAGATATATGGCACATAAACAAAAGGGCAGACAAACGGGTTAGAAAACTATTCTGGTTGTTTTTTGCACTTAGGAGAGTGAGATCAATATGACAGAGTATGAGCCTACGAAAAAATGATGACAAAAGGCACCTCTCTGTCAGCCTTAGTGCTGGAGTTGTGAACAACTTCCCTCTGTTCAGACAAGAGAATTTGCTCCTTCTTTTGCAACCATAATTGCATCAAAGATATCCAAGTATTGCCAGCTTGTTTTCCTAACTGCTAATTTCACAGAATGTTCAGTTCTGGCTAAGCCCTTGGGTCAAAACTAATGTCATTATTATATGCAAGAGACACCAAGCCTTTATTTTAACAGATGATGCAGAATGGAGACTTACATGGAAGACTATACAATCAAGCAACCTTTTTTTTTTTCTAAAGGGCATGTTGAACATGGATACTAAAAGGAGCTTTGAGAGCATAATTAGACAATAATGAAAAAAGCTTATTAGGGAAGTTTAACACACTCACAGAGATCTTTATAGAAGACAGCAACCCAGTTCTCTTCCTGAAGTGATTTTATGGTGATTAAAGTTCTGCAGATTCAATATGCTCTAGATTTATTCTTTACTTACTTTTCAAGATATTCTCATGGGCCAGAACACTCTCTTTGACCTTGAACTTTGTGCTTTTGTCATTTGATTTCTGATGCGCTCAAACCAGATCAGAATAAATGCAATAAGGACAGGCTGTAAAGAAACTGGGCTGTGAATAATACATGTAAATTATGTTGAAAAGGGACCTGTGAGAGTTAATGGGTGGAAGACAGACAAAATTGCTTTTCTTCTTTAGGGAGAGGGGCCAGCATGCCAGTATTTATACCAGCAGGCAAATTAATTGGCTTTTGCTGAGCTCAGTGCTGCTGCAGCTAAACTGCTTCCACAACCTGACCTACATAATTGTGAATTTGCTTGGGTATTTCCTCATTCAGCCACAGGACAGCACAGCACACAGCGAACTGCAGAAATGATCTTGGAAAGTCATACAGCCCCATATGAAATAAATTTCTTGTGAGCAAATTAAAACTTCATAAAATATTTCTGCAGCACAAAATTAGTCAGTCAAATCAGAAATTGCTGGATTAAAACTCAGATAATACAGTCAGTAAACTGGTATAGTAATTTAGAAGTACTGTCAATGGCAATTGGCAATAAGCATCTAAGTTATGGGACACTCCATATCCAAGTGCTTTGCAGCAACACTTGTATTTATACACTGACAGTCCTCATTTTCCCTGCTCTACTCATTTCTCAGGCCCCTGATTTTCCTGGTATCCTCAAACTAGGAAGCCTGTAAGTTACTCTGCCATATGAAAGATACAAGTTCAGTTTACAGATTGCCTACTGTGAAAATGGCCAAAAAGTAGCTACCACAATAGGTTTGATAGGAAAGAAGTCTCATTAAAGCAGAATTTCTAGGTAGGGTTGGTTGAGCTCTGGCCTCTGTCACACTTGCAGGATTTGCACTCAGAAACAGTCTCAATGAACATACGTATTTTAAGGACAGATTCAAGGAAAATTCTGCATAGTTTTGGGGCTCAAATGTTGTGGAGGAACATCTGAGTAGCTCAGTAAAATCTTCCAGTAACAGTAACTCCCAGTTTACTCACAGTAACTCACAGTCAATAAAATCTCCCAGTAACAGTCCCTCTTCTTGTGCCAACCAGATGCTGGGAAGGGAATCAGATACAAACAGCTGCTGTCTCTCTCACCCAGTAGTTTTCATCTTACCTTCTATCCATTACCAACTTTCCAGTCCAGTGTTTGTTCTCAGATTTCCTATCCACTACCAAGATAACCAAACCAAGACAAACACTAAAAATATCACTTGGGATTCAAAAGAGAGAGAAAAAACTCCCAGCCCTAAAACTATATATGGAAATGTACAGCAGCCATTATTTTATTTCTGGGCATTAAGAAGCTCATTTTCAGAGGCATTAAGAAGTTAATTTTCACACAGCCCAAGTATAATTTTGAAAAGAAAAATTACTTAAGACATCTAAGAGCCTAAATATTATTAAATATCAACAGGTGCCAAAACTCTTCTAATAATTTTGCACTTTCTCTTTACTTTTTCCTTTTGCATGTGAGATTTTGCTCTCTTACAGAGAAGACACATTATTTTACATTCAAATAGTGGTGTAGCTGCTACTACCTAAGGCTTGAGAGATTTATGGATAATAACACAAGTGCAAAATAAAAGAGTACATTTGGATGCGTATCAAACAGAAGCTGCATCAGTCAATCAGACTGCTGGACAACAGAATCAAGTCTACAGATAAATGTGAAACAAAATAAAATTCCTCAGTCAGACCGATTTCTTCAGAAAAAATACATTATGCATTTCCCAGAACTGACATGGATAATGTAGTACTTGTCTCCTTGACCAAAGCATGCCACAGAATATGTTTTCTAAGCCAACATGTGTCAAAGCAGAAAAGAATAGCCATTATTCTGAATTGCTATCAATGAAAAAGTAGCAACTGTATCAGTCAGCTTGTGTAACAATAAAAAATGAGACATGTATCAATGTCAGGATCTCAGCACACCCCACTCTGCACACAGAACGTCCTCAGTTCATATACACAGTCACTGTTGCAGGATGCACACACTGCTGCTTCCCAGGCACTTCATTATTCTGACATCTCATTTTTGCAGTGTAAATACCACTCTCTTCCTAAATGAAAACCCTTCTGTGTATGCCTTTTTTGTCATGAACAAGAGACCAAAATAAAGGACCAAAGCAGTTCCACTCAAACCCAACAACTTCACGCAGTTACTTTCCAGTCTTTATCAATCAAAACCCATTGAAATAAAAATAATGGTATAGAGGAGAGCTCTGAATTGAATTCTCGATTGGAAATCCGTACCAAGAGCCAGTCTTGACTGAACACAGCTCTCATTAACAACTCTGGCAGTAAATGGCATTTTGAGTTTACCATGCACTAGGGAGGAGCAGATATAAATCAGGGCACCCTGTGGTCATCACACAGGGATTAACATTCCAGTGCATTGATCAAGCAGCTGTGTCAGTTCTAACTTTTCTTCCCCTCCTAGCTTTTTACAGCCAGCAATTTAAGACACTCAGCAACCTGAGAGCATGCCAAGGTCCCTGCTCAGCAATATGTTTGACCCTGCAGCCAGACCCTGACCGTGAGCCCAAGGCAGCAATTGCAGACAGGGCTCTGCAGACCTGAACACCAAGTTTGTTCACATCCATCACACGGAGAATGACTTTCCACCTGCTCCTCCTGGCCTCCTACCCCTGCTGCTCCACTGTCTTACAGGATTAAACCCCCACAAAACTCATCTTAAAAAGCAGTGTTTTTCTTGTATCCCCTGACTTGGTTTTGTGGGTTTTTCTGAGCCAACCATGTACTGCTGAAATATTTATCTACTCCTACCACATATCATCAGCTGCTAAGGGATTTTGCGTAAAGAATAAAATAGGAGGTGGTTAGGCAGTAATATTAATTCCTTCTCTGATCACATATTTTTCCACGCTCTGTCCTCCTGAAGAATAATGCCTAGTACACAGCTCCATTTACTACTTTTTAAACTTTACTATCGCTCTTGGCAGTAAGATTTCCTTTGCTGCTGCTCTTTCTTCTGCTCAGACAGGCCATCTGCCATCCTGCTCTCCAAACTATTTGTCAGCTCCAATCTCTGTAGGCACTGAAGATATTATAGGCGTGAATTACGTTCATACGGCTCTTCCTGTGTTTTGGGTTGAGGACAGTACTAAGCTGTAATGAGACACTGATTGTAGAGAAAAAGCAAAAGCTAGGACAGAAGGTACATGTCATAAATTTTCAATGCACACTTCCTATCCCTTAAAACAAACTTACTCAAATTCTCCCCTGGCAATCAGCTTTAAAAGGTTTTCAGCACATGTACATGTTAGGCAAAGGATTCCAAGTTATACACATTAGGTTTTCTCCCTAAAACCGACCAATTTTCATTAAGCAAAGCAGACAAATTTTTTCAGTGAAAAAATGTGTAGATGATACCCAGATTCATCAAACTGAAGACTCTTTGGAGTGATTTTAGGGGAGTAATTCTAAGGATTGAAGCTCTGACAGGCAACTTGTCAGCCAGTGAAGGGCTGTTGAAAGTAATGCACATTGTAAAGATGAGCTGTGACTACTAAAAGTTTTGGTTTATGTCAGCACATAAGAAGGAACACTTATACATAAAAGATCAAAATGGGAAGAACTCAGCCTGGTTGTTCCAAACCACTTGATTTAGGGTCATGACTGGAAGCCAGGGAAGATCAAGCCTCTTTTAATAGCTTTTTTTTTTTTTTGACTGCTCTAAACAAGAGTAGTTTTTATTTTAAGGTTTGAGTAAGTCTCATTCTTATCTTAGTAAATCTTATTCTGACTTCAAGCTTCAGGAATTTTTAGGACAAACTCAGGTGGGAAGCTAAAACCTACGGGAGACTTCCAGGTCTTATTCTGGGCAAGCAGTCTCATTTAAAATTCATTTGAACATGTCTCTTCACTCGAGCAAAAACTAATTGCACAGGACA
This sequence comes from Nicator chloris, assembly GCA_013400495.1. NCBI lineage: Eukaryota > Metazoa > Chordata > Aves > Passeriformes > Pycnonotidae > Nicator > Nicator chloris. The sequence goes on along the minus strand of WAAE01008766.1, from coordinate 70,072 downwards.
TAGGAAAAACTTTAAAAGAATGACAACAATGAAAAAAACTCCCACAAAAGGACCTTTTTTTTTTTTAAATCTCATCCACCTTGTTCATCTTGAAGGTGATGTGCAGCAGGGGAGTGTAGAAAGATCCAGATTTTGTGTAACATAAGAATAAGAGGTTAACTATTAAAATTCTGCTGAGTTTTAGTAAGGTTTTATAAATACTGAGCACTATTGACCCAAGAGGCAGATTGCTAATGCTACATTATTCCATTCACTTGAGATATACCTAAAGCATCCCAAATTAAAAACCTAAGTAAGGTCCAGTTCAAACTAGCCCAAGACTAAATATATACATATATATAGTCTAAATTCTTACATATATATAAGTTTTCTTGCCATCTTCCTTTTCTTTTTAATTTTTCTCTTATGGTTAAAAATAAAAAAGAAATAGAAAAATAATTTCATTCTCATAGGTGCTGAATTCCAGCAGCCACCTTCATGATGCTGCCAAGTCACTGAATTCAGCTGAGCATTTCAGGATTTGTGATGTTTTGCCAACACAGCAGGGTTGCTGTCCCTGCTCTCAGTGCAGATACTGAACAGTTTCCCTGTACTAAGGAGCAGACAGACATTGAGCAGCTGTAACTTTGAGTCTTCCTCAGGTTGTCTTATTGGAGCTTCCTAAATAGAATAATTACTTCATCTTCTCTACATATCATCTTATACCATCTATATTTGGCTTCTGCTTCATTTGCCATATTCTAATTAGCCTCTGATGGAGCAGGAAAATACATCTCGCCCATTTACTACATAGGAAAGTTAAAGTTATCTTTATTCACACATATGCACACGTATGAAAAATCAGGTGGAGCCCTTGCTGCTTTCACAACAACTTCTGGTAAGAGCTTTCTGCCTAACGCAGGATTGAGGAAAGCAGAAGTCCTGGAGGGAGAAATAGGTTACCCTGAATGTACCTTCCAAGGCACAGAAAGCTCATAAAACAAGAACCAACTGAAATGCGTCACCATCTCCCAAGCAGATGCATCCCTTTATTTAGCAACCACTATTATAGTTGTTGACACCTTAGCAAAGTGTCCTTATCACCACCCCAACTGGGCCCAACTTGTCATCTTCTCCTTCCAGACTCATGTAGTAACACTGCCCCTCACAATCAGCCAACCACAAAATCCTTCAGTTGGGAAAAGACCTTCAACATCGAGTCCAACCACTGACCCAATATTGTCAGGTCCACTGCTACACCATGTCCCCAAGTGCCACCTCCACCTGTCTTCTTCACACCTCCAGGGATGGTGACTCTACCACTTCCCAGGACAGCCTGCTCCAATGCCTGACCACCCTGCTGGTAAAGAAACTTTTCCTAATATCCAACCTAAACCTCCTCTGTTGCAACAGAGGCCATTTCCTCTTGAGCTGTCACTTATTATTTGGAAGAGACCAACCCCACCTGTCTACAGCCTCCTTTCAGGGAGGTGCAGAGAGTGATAAGGTCTCTCCTGAGCTCCCTTTTCTCCAGGCTTTAGCACCATCTTTCCAATGCCTGCAAAATGAGTAATAAATTACTGAGGATGGCACTGGTAAGTAGCATTTTTACTTGGAGTTCTCCAGACATTTACATATGTGGCTTAACCCAGTTTCTTCTGAAATAAGTAATCTTTTCTCCAGGAGTGCACAGATTGTATTTTAAGGCTTTAAAAGCATTTAAATATTTGGATATTTACTGGCCGCTAAACACATCCTGACCACAAGGGGTGCTTGTAACGTGGGGACTGATAAAGACAGCAAATTAATACTGCATTAATAGGAGACCAAACTGTCAAAGACAGCTAGATGAGACTGGAACATGAAGTCTTCACAGAAACAAAAATACCTTTTGCTTTTATGTATATTAACATATATACATATTCATATTTCCAGCTGCTAATCTCCACAGACCAACGAGCTCCTTCAAAAGGACACACTTCCCTCATCAGTGCACTGCATTGTCTGCCAGATGCAGATGCAGCCATCCAGGGGCAGCTCCTCCATCAGCAGGAGCCAGGCTCCTACATTAGAGCTGTTCAGCTTCTAGAAAAAGTCTTTTCAGAAGGACTCATTAAATCAAGAGTTAAAACGCACTAGGTCTTCTCATTATCAAGAAAAGGGCAAATTTATGATGTAAGCCACAAATTAATGCAAATAATTCAGCTGGATGTTTCAATCCTGCTCAATATCTTTTATTTGAGTATTTATCTCGAGAAACAATACCCATCAGTAGTTTCTTTCAGGACTGAGACCTAAGCATCTTACATTTTGTAAACTCTAGGCAAAATAAACTTAAGGCAAAATTCTGAGTTGTGCTCTGTCTAGGGCAGGGCTATACTGTAAAAATACACATTTCACTATAGTAGAAATTTCAAGTTTACAGACCCCCCACTAGAGCTAGCTGGGAAATAGCAGGAAAAGCTTAGTCTTTCTCTCCCAGGCAAAAAATCTACAACCACAACCCCCCAAAAAAAGACACTGACTGACCCACTCCCTTTCCTGTGCTGTGATCCAAACACTCACCTGCAAGAGAGCAAAATCAGGTCAAAGAATTTGAACCTGTGTTTCACCTCTCATGGACAAGTATTCTGTTCTCTGCTAATTCTGAGATTTTTTTTCCTGTACCAGATAAGGTTCCTTCTGAAGCTGAAAAAGCTTTCACAATAAAAACACTGTTGAGACACATAAAAACAGTCTGTATTGAAAATGCAACCTTTTTTTCAAGAAAAAAATCAGTTTTACTAAAAGCAAACAAAACAAGAATCCAAGTTACATTTTGATGCTGCTTTTCACAAACAACCCACACAGTGGATATTTTCTCCTGCTAAGCATCAGGTATTAACCTCTCCCTATATCTTCAGAGATAATTGGAGCCAACTCCTTTGGAAACAAAATGAAATGTAGACATCTGTTCATTGTAAACATTTAAAGAACATTTGGGATACTAAATTAAACTGCAAATTATATTTTTTATTCCATTATGAAACAAAAGTAAACATTTTAGATAAGGAAGAAAGGGAAGCCTAAATGAGACAGACCAGACAGCCCATGAAAAGCTATTTGTGATTAAGACATTCATCTGGAAGGCTGAGGACTCAAATCCTGGTGTCAGAGCAGGAGTAAAGGCCACATAGAGTGACAGTGTGGGAAGGAATCACAGCAAAAGCACGTGGCAAATATTGGGTGGTAGCAAAGATGAGCCAAGAGAGAAGACTCACTAAAAGGAATATAATTCAGATGCTGAAGGAAAAAGCCCCTCACAAATGGGGAGAGCAGATATGTTGAGATAGAAGGTAAAAGATTAAAAAACCAACCAAACTGGTGTCTTAGCAGCATATGTAGTACACTCAAATCTCCTCTTGCTAACTCAGCTGAAGTGTTAAAGTGGTTGGGGAAGGCAAGGTCAAAGAGCAGAATTACTTGCAGAAAGGCAATGGGCAATGACAGGCAGAGCTTTGGCTGTTGCTTGTTCTGTGTCTCAGTACCGTGTTCTTTGTATGACCATCCAGAGCTGGACTGTCAAACCTGTTACTCAGGCTGTGTGCAGAAGTCACAAGAGAAACCTTCTGTTTCCCAGGCCCCCTATTAACTTATGGCTGTTGATGGCAGCAAACAATTGTACTTTTTCTCTACAGCAAACAGGTACTTGTAGTGAGAACAAAGAGCCAGGAGCCCTGAGAGCAGGGTGCTCTCTGGAAAAGCTGGAAGTGAATCTGGTCCTCCAAACATAGCCTCATCAAGAACTGCCTCTTTGGGTCTGCTCTTTGGTTTGCCTCTGGGACAACACTGGCCTGGTTTTTCTTTGAGAAATTCCTGCCATGAGCGAATTTGTCACTGAAGGAAATGAATACATATGCTCATGGCTGGCAATTTTGACTCCCTAATGGTTGACAGAAAACCCACTAGAAAACAGCAGTCATACACGGCATAAAAGTCACGTCAGGACAATGCAATCTTGTAGGATTCCTTAACAAAAGTCTACCAGTCCCAGTGAGATCAAGATTCTGTCATTTGATCATTCTGATCCAGGAAATAATAGTTACATAAATTGCTGGGTTTGCACAGTAAAGTTTTAACCAGAAGCGGCTATTCCCTGTTGCTAAATACAAATGTTTTCTGTTAGGCCTAAGGAATGAGCCTGGAAATGCCTTCAGGAGCCTCACTACTATTTTTATGTTTAGCAAAAGCTTATAACTTTGATGTGGTAATCAAACTCATAGTAATACTGACCCATATTGTTTTCAGAAAGTTTGCCATTCTCATAGGCAGGTATGTACATACACACATGGCCTTCTCAGAATCTGGTCTTGACAGCAACACAGAGCACTCACTACTTTAATTTTGAATGATGCTTATTCCTGGTTTTCCTTCATGAGCAGAGACTCTTCAAATTAGCTGAATCAACACTGACAGCAGCTCTAAGTGAAGTGTAAAGTCTAACAACAATAATTGCCTTAATAAGCATCCTTGTAGTGGAGTAAGGACTTAATGCAAAGAGTGAAGACTAGCTAAGAGGCTATTCTGAGGTATTCATTTTGGGAAGATGATCAGCACACTCAGCAGAAATCATCTTGGAAGAAACTTTAGCTTTCATGGATGAGACTTAATGGTTTTACTCTCAAGACAGTGAGTGTGTGTTGGACTGATCCTGAGCTTTCTGCTTGTGCAGTGCAGAACTCATCTTCCTGCTGTTCACTATTGAAGTCATAAAACTGCACTCTGAACAGGACAGATCACAATCTGAGGAGCCTCATAGCTCCAGGATATACCTGCCCCCACAATACTGCATTTTTTACAGGAATCATTTTCATGTAGAACCACTCATAGGAGATGGCAAAAAAATTCAGTTCAGACTTAGATTTAACACAGACACATTCAAAGACATAGGACTAACTGTCAAGAGAAATCCCTCTCTTTTCCCCATGTCTCCTTACTAGCTGTTGCAACAAGCAATGTCATCTTAAAGAAACCTACATCATGCCATCGCAACTAACCATGAAGAAGTTAACTTCAGAAGTGTGATGTAAAGTGAAATAGTATTGCTAAAGATCCTCTTGGACAACCCAGTCGCTAATTTACAAAGACAAGAACTTGACAAAATGAGTGCTTTTCAGCTAAATTAAAGCCGTATTTCGTGCAATTTTCCTATATGTCATCTCATGATGGCCCATCTTTCCTTACACTTCTCTCCCTGACCATGAAGAACTATGGTCACTGCACTGCTGAATTTGCCTCTTAGGCGGTCTGAAAATGTGATCTGACAAGTCAGTGACTGAGTGCACCTTATCCACCCAGACAAAATCAAAAACTCCTCCTGGAAGACCGTGGGAGATTGACACCAACAGTAACATGCTGTCAGTAGAAGAGTACACAAGTCAGAAAAGTTAGTTACTTAGGGTAACAGGTGAAGTTAAAGGCTTCCAGGGTGTCACAGCACATAGACTTCAACCATATTTGTACTTGCAGCTTTCCAGAACTGAAATGGCCAACAGCGGGTTTAGGAAATCACGAAGTGTTTGTAAGAGGGATAGGAGGGGTTGGTGTTTCAGAGGCTCATCACTTTGTTTCGGGAGAGCTGCACCACCTCTCACGGGGCCCCGGGAGGTTCCCGGCTCGCGGCAGAGCGGGAACAGCGATTCCCAGCCGCGGTCCTTGTGTAACACTGTAACCTCTGCTCACAGCCATCTGCTGGGGCTCTTGTGTAACCAGCCACAGCCTGGAGACTCTGCCATCAGATGGTAAACTTCCCCAAAACACAAGTGCGAACATCGCTACACAAAGACCTAGAAATTCTTCAACCAGACACAAGTCCCGCATGTCACACGTGAATGGTAGTTTGGAAAGGTGGCTTTCCAACTCCTCTGCATGAAGTGGCCTTCATTTCCTTTTTCATTTATAGCAACTACAGCTTATAGAACGACATGCTGATGAAAACTTCTTGTTGGCTGGGATTTGTATTGCTAGAGATCCCATTTTCTTTCTTCCTTGGGATTTGTATTGACTCCCTATAAAATGAATTGTTGAATTTCACTATTATCCTTCCACATACATGCAACTTTTAAAGAAGGAGGAGGAAACAAGTGGTTTTGAGTGTTGTTTAGAGATTTTTTTCCTCTGCTGTCAAAGATAATGCATTTGCCCGATTCCAGCTTCCTTGTAATAATGTCTAGAGATACATCTTGCACAAGTTGAATTCCAGAAGACCATCTATGGCCTAAAAGTCATGGCAAAACTGGACATAATTGCATACTTCAAATTGAAAGGTTTGAAAATAAAACTATGTTGAGTAACCAGATGCCAATACATTCTTGTCTTCCAGGAGAAGAGATGAACAGAGAAGAACAAGGAACTAATGCTCCTTTAAAACAAATAAAAGGGTTTTGGTGAAATTCAGACTGAATTTTCCTATTTTTGCTAAGAAACCTGTATGACTTTGTATTTCAATGTTATTTCAGCTAATTCCTAAATGAAGATCTATATGAATTTAGTAAAGGCTGACATGTAATTTAAAACTGAAATATTAAATGGAAATAAACTGTAACCCCCCTACTTATATTTCCAGAAAGAAAGCCAGAAGGTGCAATTCAAAGAAAGTAGGGAAAAAACCACCTCTGTTATTGCACACAAAAGTAATGAAAGCAATTCAGCTTAATATTTGGCAACAGTTCTCACACGAGTTCACTTTTTTCTGTTTTGACTTGAGGAGAGCAACACAAATTTAGAAGACAAATGAACTCACAATACTCTCCCCGCCTCATTAGAAAAATGAGGATTCCTAATATCCTTGTGATTTTGAAAATCTGTTTTGCAGTACTGACAGAGAAAATAAGAAATTAAAAAAAATTACTCAAAGACATCTATACCACACATTCTGTACAAGTCCCTGTTAGCTTATCCATGGAATCAAATATTATGTTTCCTATGAATTTAAATTTTGCTTTTAGGATTGTAAGAAATAACATTATCAAAACTGGTAATGATTTTCTTTGCCCATGGCATTAGTGGCAAATTTGTGACTTCAGTTAACCTCTCTTTGACTTTAATGTTTCAGGACATTCTGATAACAAACACGTTCATGCTTCCAGTTATCACCGGTGAACACTTTCACTGAACCTTTGTTAACGTCGCACTTCTGGTTTGGAACGTTGCATTCCAGTTCTGCAGAATAAAGCCTAAGTTCTTATTTTAAGGAAAAGAGACCAAAACCAGCAACAAAACAAATCAAGAAGTTTCATACTATTCACAGAAAGCCAAATTTTACAGCTTCCATGCAACTCAAATTTGAAAACACATCATTTTTTATTGATCCTATCCCAAGGTCTTTACACACCTGATCAGAGAGGAGGGAAAACATGTCCCTCATTGCCCCAGGGATATATTTTCTTTCTGATTTTACCTTGTTGATGTTTCATATTCCTCAGCCTGTCTCTCATTTGAGGCATCTTTTCTCACCTACAGTTAAACTCATTGAAACTTCTGGACAGATAGTGTTGCTTTTTTTCTTTTTTACTATTTCAATTAAGGCAGTTTCTTTCTTTCAATCCATTAATGTATCAAGCCTAATCTAGGTTAACATGTGATGCATTTGAGCTGGAGGAACTCTGGTTAAACACCTTTATAAAGAGACTGCAGCTAAGAGAAATGTCAGATCCACTTGATGGAGGCTAACAGATCTACTGACTTGTCATTTTCGGGGACTTCCCTTGACTGTAGTCACCACATCTTTAGCTCTTAAAACCTAATTTTACCAGCCAATAAAATACCACCTTTTGATTATTTCATTTTTGTAAAAGCTTAACATCCTAGAGCAACGTAAGTATTTTTTGTGAACACACAGGTGATGTGGCACTCTGCCGTAAGTTTGGTAAGACAGCATAAACTGACAGCCACTATAAAAGAAGCTTGGTCTACAAGCTCTCTCTATATATGCTTTTTCTGAATAAAAAAAAAGTCTTGAGCAGATGAAATAATTAATCCAGAGGGGCTTAAAACCTTTTCTTTTTAAGACTAAGTTAAACCAAAAAATTCAGACTTAGTCAATATCACAAAGAACTTCTGAAATCTAGATCTAAGTCCCATGTAAAATCTGTTTAAGAAGGACCTGTCCTCCACAAAACTCAGAAATCCACCCACTACCCAGTGGCAGTCTCCCACTCCTAACTGCCCCTATTTCCACACAACCTTTGAAGTCTTTCCAACAGCAAAATCTGATTTTCTCCTACGCCTTCTAGAAACCAAAAAAAAAGGAGAAAAAAAGCAAATTCAGAAGGACCTTGGACAAATTCAGAAAGGTTAAGTCAAATTGACAACAAAATTATTCAGGCCCCAGAAAAATTGGTCATTCAGTAAGGGGCACAAGTTTCATTTTATATATTCAAATTATTTGAAAATATGTTCTAGAGATATTTCACAAAGGTGATGCTCTTTATCCTCTACTTAATAAGAGTCCCTTTGCAAAACACCTTTGTGGTGTCCAGTGCAGTAGCACTGACTACAAAGCCAGCTCTGCTTAAAGCAGGAGGCTGAACTTCCTGAGTTCTCCCAACTTCTCTTGCAACACAAATTATCCTATGATCTTACATAAACAAAACTAGATAGGGGGAATAAAAAATAAAGAGAAATGCCTAAGATTTTTGCTGATTTTCTCAGACAGCTTTTTTTTTTTTTTTTGAGGACATTAGTGCAGGTCTTAGGGCTTTGAATACATTTTTGGAAAGACATTTTTTCATTTGTAACCTAGCTATAGTTGTTTTTCTTATCTACAGTCCCAGTCTTCCAGAAGAGGGAGTTTGATCCCTTGCCACAGAAAGGGGTAATCTAAGAATGAGCAACTGCAGGTTCCAGATATGACTTGAAGGTTTCTCTTTGATGAGATTCCAAGAGTAACACATGTGCCATGTTGTCACAGGTTAAAGTGTTCTAAGACCACAGGCTATAGCTCACTCAGTGGGAAGAAGACTTTTGACATTTGAAAAAGCCAGTTTAACCAACCTGAAACACAGTAACATGGAAACAAGAGAAAAAAAATCGAAGTTGAACTGAAGCATTTTAACGAAGCACAAAATTGACATTTTGGCCTAAGTTTTGTCTGGAGGCTGGAAAGTCTTGAAATCCTCAGAGCAGGGATGCTAAACCCTGTTCCTGGTGGCTGGTTCACAGTGATTACAACTGGTTTATGAGTGAAGTATGATCAGATTACAGAAGAAATTACGTGATGGGGTTGGCCACAACAGCAGGAGCATGGCCTGGTAACCTATAAGCTTTTCAGCCCACTTTTATCATTCTAGGAAATGCATTTATTGTGCAAAAGGATTGGATAACATTCCCAATATTTGATAGGGGATCCCTCTTTACTCAAGCCTCTGAGTCAAATGGGACAACTTGAATGTTAGTATTATAAGTACAAAATTAATACTGAACATTATGAAATTGAAATACACATTTTGCATAGAAAGGTAGTTTTTAATGCTAAGAACAATATACTTGTAAGGTGAAATGGAGCAATTTGGTAAAATGAGGTAACGTGGTCAACTCATTTTCAATGCCTTGTTCCCCACTTTGGAATATGCCCACAGAACAGTCAAAGCTTTAAAGGTTTTACTTTGCCTCAGTATAAAAGCAGATTAAAAGAAACATCTGCAGCCTACATACAGCTTACCTTTCAGGACTCATTGGGCAGGTCTACTCCAGAACACTATAAAGGGTAGTACAGGAGTACATTTCTACAATTTATGTCATAAGTAAGTTCCCAATCCTATAGATACACATAGGGCTACAGAAAAGCTCCTTGTGCATGAAGTTGTATTAAGGTTCTACTTAAAATGTTGAAAATACAAGTGTTCTGCCATTGCCGTTAGCTGTATTTATAGAGGAGTTAGCCCAGACAAAGAAAGCTGAAGTAACACTAAATATACTCCTGTCCCTTCCTTCCAGCACGTGACTGCTTTTCCTGTTCTTTTTGCCCCATTTTTATTTCATCCATATAATGGAGAAGGTGAAGTGTGTTCAGGGGCTTCTGCACAGTGTTAGCATGGCTGAGAGATTTCCTCCTCTTGACAGAGACCGAGAGCCTGGGTGGCTTTGCCGTGCAGCCTTTTCCCCTATTGGTGACATTATTAATTTTGTTAGGTTCCCACATGTCTGAGGCCCCCATGGCTTAGGCAAGTTTCTCTCATATTCCAAGATTACCAAACTTCTCAAACTACTTGTGTTTGGATTGTTTTGGATTTTTTTCTTAACAACTTTCTCTTATAGCCAGAAAACCTCCTTAAGAGTAGAGCTATTAAGGGAAGTGGAAGCTGTTACACCTGTGATGCCTAAAGGTCCAGTCAAAGAGCCTGTGCCTGGAGTGTTTTGACATTGGTCTGTGTGTGTTGTACTTTTTTTTTCCCCCTTAGGACTTTAATCCTATCTTTGAGCTGAAGGAAGGTAGCAGGTGGCACATCTGACTGCAAAAAGCCATGGATGCCAATTCAGGAACTCTGAAACACCATCAGGTAGTTTCAAGAGTGTTTCCTGAAAACAGAACCTTAAATACCTTAACCAGTTGGTTGAATTAAACTACATGTACATGATCTAGCATGCATTAACCCATATTAAGTATTACATAATTTCTATTAATATCTGTGATGTAAGGTCAAGACCTGCCTAACATACATCTAGAATGAGGTAAGAAGCTGGTTAAAAATATTGCAGAGCCATAACACACTATTTTTCACTATGCAAATAATATGCAGATATTACATACACTGAACAAGCTTGATTTGTTTTAGCAGGCTATTTAAAATAACAACATAAGAAAACAAGGACCAAAAAAATCAAGATGTTTTGGCCCATGTACCTAAGTACAATTTTATAACAAAATTGTTGCTATTTACCAAGTGATTGGTGCAGATTCACTTCCCAGCCATGACAAGGGTGTATTCTGAAAATACAACCTGTCATATCACAGGTAAGGTAAAACAAAAACATTGCTTGCTTATTTCATACATGCAAACTTAGCATGTTAGAAGCTTAGCAGATGTGTCAGCAGCAGCACATTCACTACCAGGAACACCCTAAGCAATCCCATAAAACTCAAATGAGCTGTATGTGCAGCCCAGACAAAAGAGCCCTCATCTCATTTTTCAGCTTTTAGAAATCTAGCGCTGCATTTAAAAAATCGTTTCTTTCTGAAGCCACCTCCAAATTCACCCTTCAGCCATTCTTTCTCTAATCCAAACACATTCAATCACAAACTTCAGCTTCTGCAGTGCAAACCCAGAGCCTTTGAAGATGATAATACCGTGCTTGACTACCGCGTCAAACGCTTTTTACACTCCTCAGGTTATGCAAATAACAAACATTTCTGCCACTGAGTGCTACTCATCAGTGTGGTAGTAATTTTTTTTCTCTCACTGGAAGGAAGATAACTACATCACTGATTTAACTCCTGAACAAAATGTTGTCACTGTCCAGCTGCAGCAGAAAGTTCAATTACCTTCCCTCCAGGCTTGACATCCTCAGAACAAGTGTGTGTGCACACACATACACAGACATATATCACATCATGCCAACACACAGAAATTGACCTGTCTTTACCTCTTTTGAAAACTAAGTAACTTAACAAATAAAAGTTAAATTTCAAAACTGACTACAAACGTACCTAACTCATGTTAACCTTCTTCATTCATACCAAAAGAGAGGCCTCTCCTGGGCCATGGTTGTGTCCAGTGGATCCATGACAATGTCAAGCCAAAGCCCCTTCTCCTTACATACTCTAAATAATATAATTTTGAAAGAAAATGTCAACAAAGTAAAAAAAAAATAGCTTTTGCTTGCAGAAGGTGTAAAAAGGATGTTTCAGCAGAACATAGCTCACTGAGCAGGATCACGTGGCTGAAAAATGCTCTGGAAACAATAAAGCCAGAACCCAACCGGAGTAAGCATCTCAGCAAGAGAAGCAAGTCTGTGCAACCAACACAAAGAAAGATACAACAATACTGTCTGAACCAGATAAACACCATGGGGCTTTTGGTCTTGCTAGATGGAGAGCCTTTTTCTTAATCTGGGAGCCTTTTTGGGGCTTTGTGTTGTATCTGCATGGATTTAACCTCTACTCTTGAGAGAGTAAAGGCAGAGTCCCCCGAGTAAACCACATCAGACAGTTACCACCCCGTCCTGTTGCTAATCAGCTGTCATTTCACACACTTTTAGGATACAAACTACCTTTTTCTTTAACATATACACAGCTTCTATACCGACACATGCACATAAAACTCGGCTGAGGTGAAATCTGCCTGTTCACTACAAGCTCTGCACTTTACCATTAAAGGTCAAGCTACGGAGAAAATAAACCAAACACAAAGCAAACTGTAATGGGAGCTCCACAGCACAGAGAACTACAAAGCAACAGGTACCTTCGGAAACAGGTTTTCACATGGAAAAGCAAAAGAAAATAAACTAAAAAGCACAAAGACTAGAAAAAACAAGCATTGTTCTTCAAAAAACAAAACGAAACAACTCAAATCTAATTTTAAAGAGCACTCAAAACCAGAAGACTTAATTTGTTACAGTTTCCAGGTATATGAACAAAAGCAAGAGATTGGATATGACCCTTTGTTGTATGTCACTTCATTTAAAAATGCAAGATAAACGTAATTAAATGGATTTACCTTCAAAAAATTAATCTTGGATAATATTTTTGACATAGTTTTATTAGTTGAGAGAATTTAGAAAGGGAAACAGAGGAGTAAGGGAAGATATATGCAGATGTTACTCTGACATATACTGACTGGCCAGTGTAATAGAAAGTTTGTCTCCACATTACTGTCTGAAAGTACACCTTTATTATTTATCATTTATGAAAATAGACAACAAATCACTTGTTGGAGTGGAAAATAATTAACTTCCATGAAAACTGATATAAAGTATTTCCAAGGAGATTATAATCTCTTCAGTGCCACACAACGTGCATTCATTTCCTTTCAAAGGAACCACTTTGCACTCTATACTGGCTTTCCTTTTAGATTATGCAATTTTATTTGTTGCTGAGCCAAAAGCAGAGAAACACAAACGTTTTGGCTCTAAGCAGGGACATTTTACTCCAAACCATAAGGAATCACATCCCCTGATGGACTGCCCTGCCGGAGCAGCACGTTTGACAAGAACAGAGCCTGGATGATGTGGTTTTATCGTGCCAACAAGAGCATCGCTGTTCTTACCGCACAGCTGCGGTGCCCAGAGCACGGGCTGGCTGACTACAGGCAAAGGGTCATCTCACACGGCCAGAGCAGCCTCCAGCACGGATTGGAAATATAAGAAAAATGTTTGACGTACTTGGATCTGACAAGATTGAGTCGGTTTTCGGCAAAAATTGGTCACAGCGGACTCCTTGGTAGCCCTCTTTGCACCTGAGGAAAAGGGGATAAATGACAAACATACGCATGCGGTAGTCAAAGGTTAATTGTAAGGTACCAAAGCAAGCCTGCCAACGCCGCGAGGGACTCGCACATCTACAATATCCAAGTTATTTCGACTATAATGGGAGCGTGGTTGTTACTGGAACACACTGGAAGCAGGGAAAATAATTGGTATTTCAAAAAAAGTTCCCCTCAAACCGTTCTATTATTTTAGAAACTATGAAAATAAGCATTGTTTTAGCATAATCGTTCTTTTAAATATCAATTTGGTGAAACAACCAAGGGGAAAACCTGTATAAAATACACGTATTTGCAAATCAAATAAACTCTTTAGGTAACATAGCACTTTATAAAGCTTCCATACTGCACAAAGCACGAGGCAGACAACTTATCTGTGGCTGTCTGAAAAAGCAGGGAACAGTAAGCTAGCCATTAATTTTAATACCAGTTTATACTGTGCTTAGAAGATAAAACGATAGACATGATCAGGCATTGTTTGCAAGCAGGAAGTTTAAGATGCCTGTGAGATTAGATTTTAAAGCACATAAACCAGAATACCCTCCTGCCTCAACAAACAAGAACTGGCTTTGACTGAAATTGTAATACTATTATTTATCTTGAAGCCTTACTTTGAAGCAATTCCATTTACTGCTTTTGAACTGCTCTGAGAAATCTCATTCCAACTAAGTGTATCAGAATCAGATCTTTAATTATTTATTCGTCAAGCAGTTTTTCAGAGGAAAGTGATGGACACTTTAATTATAAATGATAGCAACAGGGATTCCTTATCTCCCAAAGCTCTTGCACATCACATAAGCAATATGCTCAAATCAGCATCACCACCTTTCATTAGGGTTGACAACTGTGGCTTGAATGATGTGATAATGTCAGGAGAAGAAGTTATCTGCTCCTTCACAATGTTTTTACTCAGGCTTCCTCTAAATGGTGCCTTTTAATATGCTTTTGGTTTAATAAATTAATGGTTCAATGAGAAGTGCATCTCACCAGCACTGACTCAGGGATTAATAAGAACATTTGTGAGAAAATATGTAAATTATGTTCCCATCAGACCCAAAAATGTAGTAAAAATCTACAGTAAGAAAAAAGACTTAAAACCCCCATACATACAATATTTCAAAACCTCTCTTTTGGCCTTTCTCCCTGACAGATATGAGGTACTACTTTGGAAATCAGCTTCCTCCCAGTATTTGCCTACCTATAAAATAACTGACTTGAAAAAACTGTTTGGGTTTTGTTTCATTCAGATCCCATGACAGCGGTCATAAGCTATCAGTCAAGGAAAAAAATGTTCTATTAATTCAAACTGTCCACTGGTCAGAAAAACTGAAGAAGTCCACATAGACACAGCTACACATCTTTTGCCTCTGATTATGAAACATCAGAAGCTGCCTCACATCAGAAAGAAACTCTTCTTCACAGTCTTGAGAGGAGTTGGCAGACCTCATACCAAAGCTTAAGTACAACCTGCACTAGTGGGGATTTTGCCTTTCTATGAGCATTTTCTATTAATTTCTTGACACACATTTGCCCCTGTCTTGGTTATAAATACCGTATTACAGACTTAAACCCCTCTACCCTGAACTGTTTGCTATAAAAGCATGTGAGGAGAGAGTCACAGAGTGGTATCAGTCACAGAGTGGTAGAGCTGTGCCAAGTGCTCATCAGTGTGCATGGACATTTTCATCTACCTGTATCTCTGACAAACATGCCACAAGGGGAATGTGTTTCTTCCATAATTTAGTACAGAGGTGGAGGATACATCAAAGAATAATCTTTTAATATAACACCGTAACTTTAGACTCTGATAATAGCTACTGTGGTGGGACTGCACCTTGAATCCTGTGTCCAGTTCTGTGGCCCTCAATACAGGAGGGACATTGAGGTGCTGGAGCGAGTCCAGAGAAGAGCAATGGAGCTGGTGAAGGCAGTGGAGAACAAATGAGGAGTGGCTGAGGGAGCTGGGGTGGTTTAGCCTGGACAAAAGGAGGCTCAGGAAGGACCTTCCTGCTCTCTAAAAGTCCCTAAAAGGAGGGTTGGTCCCTTCTCCCAGGTAAGAAGTGACAGGATGAGAAGGAATAGCCTCAAACTGCACCAGGGAAGGGTTAGATCAGGTATTAGGAAAAAATTCTTTACTGAAACAGTGGTCAGGCATGGGAAAGGGCTGCCATGGGAAGTGGTGGAGTCAGCATCCCCAGAGGTATTTAAAAGCTGTGTAGATGTGGTGCTGAGGGACATGGTTTAGACATGGGTTTGGGTTAACAGTTGGACTTACTGATCCTAGAGGGCTTTTTAAACCTCAGTGATTCTATGACTTGAAGGCCAAACACAGCTTGGTTTTTTAAACTGCATTAAGCTTTTCAGCAAAGACAAAAATTAAGTCTTCTAGTTCTGTTAACAAATTCTTTTTTAAATCCTTGAAAGCAAATAATAGCAATAACTGCTCTGCCATGATGACACCCGAGTTCAAACTTCTGCATGTTAAGTCACTTAACCTTGCAGAATATACATTTGGCACCTGTAATGCTACAACATGATAAAAGTTGATCATGTTGTGGCATCCCATAATCTCACCTGAAGCATCTGCCACATGTCCTAAATAGGCAGATGTGATATGCACACATGCTGCTCATTGGTATCACACCTCTACGGGGGAAAGCACAACAACCCAAGCAGGAAACCCTATTAAAGCAGCACTGTGGTGACACATGAGAGAGTCCAAATGAGGTCACTCAATATTGCCATATGCAGTGTGAATGATCAAATACATGTTTATGGATGCCTTTAGAAAGCCTTGAGTTAACAGAGAAACCTTGAGAAATGCTTAGGCACAGCTCATGGTTTCGGAAACGATCACTTGGTTCCGAGACAAACAAATGTTTATTTAGAGATACCATAAAAAAAAAAATAAATAACCTGGGTAAGATACTGCTGGTAGTGAAGCAAAAGCTCTGACCTGCATGTGAGAGCCCTGCAGCAAAGGCTGGAAAGGACAGCCTAAGATCCACTCCAGCACCAGGAATGGCTCCTCTGCTGAAGCACTGCACTGTATCAGCAGGCTGGGGCTTAAGTGCACGCCACGGCAGAGGGGTCCAAAAACGGTGTTAATTGCAGCCTCTTTGCAAAATTAATATGAAAAGGGAATTCTCTATTTTGCATTCAGATTTTCACCCAAATGAGTGTGTCTGTCTAGGCTCTAGACCAAAAATACCAATAGGATTGTATTGTATGAATGGAATTATTTAAATCCTCCTGATTAAAGGGTATGAAAAGAGAAGCACAGGTAAAGCTAATCTGCAGCTGCTAAAATGCTTGCAAACAGCATATCCCGACCTGAGAAGTGCTAAATTCAACTAAGATTATTTCATCATGTCTTCTTCACATCTTTTTTTGGCAGTGTACTTTCCCAGATGATTTTTTAAGGTCACCAGTAACAAACTGCATTGTGCATTGCACTTTGTGAAGTCAGCCACAATGACCTCTGTGCGAAAACACACCCGCAGAAACACATCTCTCATTCCTTGTGGGAAGGCTTTGTCTCCTTTCTGCTTAAGCACATTTGCACCTAAGTATCAAAAGTAAGTAAAGTATGAAATTCTATTCATTCTTTCGTTCTTTTTGTTAATGTTAAATAGTATTAATATATGTATGTTCTAGTCAAAGAGATCACAGACACTTTCTGTGGACATTTTGCAGAACTGTTTCTTGTACAACCTTATGGAGCCAAGGGAGATTTCAAACAGATGACTGTGTCATCAGTTTCAGGTTGGATACATTTGAAAAAGTAAAGTGAATGGGGGTGAGGGTGGGGCAAATTGCACAACAGACAAAGATGAAGAATAAAATAGATATAAGACAACAGAAAGGGAAGAAAGAGAACCTACTTAGAAGACTTAGGGTAGGACATAAAACTTATGGCCAAGAAGCCAGTAATATCACAAATTACATTTTCCCCAAACATTTCCATATAGAGCTCCACATCCTTATTAAGCCTAAATATTTACCTATCCAGGGACAGCAAGGTAGTGGGAGTGGCACCAGCAAACTGCAGAGGCTACGAAAGATGGCAACACTATGAATCCCCATCCCTTTCCTCCTTCTCTGTGATATCCATCCGTCTGAAATGGAAGCAGTTCTCCCTCTTCCCCAAGTGTGGTGATCACATTGCCTCTGACCATGTGAAGAAGCATGCAGAAAATAGTTTCTCTGCAGAAAGTCCAGTATTTGGCATACATACAATACGTGAGTTCATCTCAAATGAAAATTTTGAAAATGACAGTTGGGTTCTGAAGGACAGACCACAGCGGAAGAGAAAGCTGTAGGACTACACAGCAGGAAAACAGGCATGTTCCAGGCCAAAGGTGATTTGTGACATTAAAAAAAAAAGTCTTAACAGCCCAGTGCCCAGATGATTAACTTATATGAATCTATAATCTGATTCTAGTCTCATAAACAGAGTAATCCAATTTGAAAGATGTAATTAATAGTACCTATGAAAAATGAAATTTAATTTTTACAGTGAATCCAAATCAACACACATTCCCTTCCCCTTGTAAAACTGCAAATTGGCAGTCTCAAAGATGCTATCAATTAGAATGATCCATCTCGGTGGATCACTTGCAAATCATTTTCTCCTGACACCATTATATCCACTGTACTAATATTCAGATGCCAATATGAGCACATACTGCAGCTCTTATTTATTCTCTACAAGAGAAATCCAAGATCATGATAAAAAAAGAATTCTAATGGTCTATGAATTGTGATCAAGTATTTATTTTCACCCCGAGAATGCAATACTCTTTATCCTGGGTCAGAGAGTCAGTTATACAATAAATCTATGACAGCAAGCCATGACATTATATAGGCCATTGGGCTGACCCACAGTCTAGCCTGAATATGCTGTAAACAATGAAAATAATTCCTTTGGTCTGTAGGTAAGCTAAATATACAGATTTCTGTGCCTGCAACGAGAATTACCTTAACTGGAACACACAGAAATTTGTATTTCTTATTGGGATTGTTATCAGGCAAAGATTTTATTCACAAGGGAAGAAAAATTAACCTTAACAGTGAGGGTCAGACAGGATATCTTGTCATTTAACACAAGCAGCCAGTTTAAGCAGAAAAGAAGCTTCCTTGGTTCCACAGATCAGGCCACCAAATCATGAGTGAGAACATGGTGCTCAAAGCCAGAGAGAAGACGAACCCCTCCTAAAAATCAATAGTTTGCAGTTTGCTGGTCAGGCACCCAAGGTGGAGATTCACATGCAGTTTTTGGTGTGAAAATGAAGCATGAGAGACTTGAAGCCAGGTTTTCTGTATTGCAGAAATGTCCAGATCATTTGAGTGTTACCTATTCTGAGAAGGACTGCTCCTTTCTTAAAGTTCTACCCCTATGGTCTATGTTGTGCACAACATACAACCTACTGACTAAAATGAAACTAAATTCAATATAAAAATACACTAAATTAAAGTAAAATGAATGCACGGCATTAAAAAGAACAGACTGGAGATCCAGTAAAGAACTGTCTAAAGACACACTGCTCCTTGAACACACTCATGAACCCCTTTGGATGGGAAGGCCTGAACAGTAATCCAGGACACTTGCCCTCCTCCTATTTTCCTTTTTTTTTTCCTTTCAAAAAAGTTAATTTTAGATAATCCCCACAACAGAGAGGCTACCTACTGTATAATAAAGGTTTCAAACCAGGGTTTGAACATAATTTATTTTGTTAAGACCTTGCAATCTATTATGTGATTGAATTAAGATACGTATCTGCCTTTTCTTTTTCTTTCC
Organism: Nicator chloris; assembly: GCA_013400495.1. Classification (NCBI taxonomy): domain Eukaryota; kingdom Metazoa; phylum Chordata; class Aves; order Passeriformes; family Pycnonotidae; genus Nicator; species Nicator chloris. Next base: position 50,833 of record WAAE01008766.1, on the reverse strand, counting down.
TTAAAGAAGTAGTACAATTCTTACAATATGGACAGTATCAACTTGAAAAAAAAGAAAACAAAAAAACCCCACTTGTCTATCTTTAAAAATTTTGTAGCTATTAAAAATAAGTAGAGCAAGTAACCAGAAGGGAAATTATGTTGAAAAGGCACACAAAGAACAGTAAAAAAAAAAAAAAAAAGGGGGGGGGTGTTAACATTATTTTCTGTAGAACCAGGCCAGATGAAACACTCTAACACCATAGAGAAATTACAGTCAGACTTTTAGAAATGATATTTATGATGGGTACCAGTGCCATACTTTTCAGTTTGGAAAGTGTCAGTGCAGCTCTCTCAAACAGGGACGGACTGTTACGCTCTCGGAGTAGGTGGCACAAAGATCAGAGGTCACAGCTACAAAACCCTGAGACACTGCTCAGATTTAGATAATACAACTTGCAGCTAATTTGTTGATCCCAGTGTTTCAGAATCCTTTAGCCTTGGAGAAACTAAATGGGGACACCAGTAAATCCTCTGTAGGAACCACTGAACAAAATGAGGCTTTTAACATTTAAAAAGGAGTTATGTGGATTTGACTTTAATGCCTCATCCATAATTATACTGAATTATCATTCCTCACCTGATATAGGTGGTTGGCCTTCTTTGTCTTTCCTAAAACATAAGTCATAAAAGGAAATAAAAATTAACAAGCTATGTTAGCAAAGCCATTCAAATCATCCAGACCTATGACAGCACCTGAACTAATGATAATTTCCCTTCCCTCACCAACAGACCAATTTCCTTCAATGTGAAGGTGTTCCCTTACAAAAAAAACCCACACAAAGTTTCATATTCTTAATCAATGCACATGGCCTAAGCAGAATTGTTACATAATGGTTCCAGACTACGGAATTCACTTAAAACACAGGTTAGGTTTGATACCAAAGATACATAAATATATTATTGATAGTTACTCAGTATCAAATCCATTTGTGGCATATCCACATGCAGATAAACATTTCACACTAATACACGGGTTTCGTGCTTTTCAAGGGATAAGAATTTTGCCATCTGCCTTAATCTCCTTAAAAACAAACTTTCATCTGTAAACCACAAAAAGCATTAGAAGCTGTGAGTATCTTTCAATAAACCAAATGTTTAACCAACTAACTGAGCAATAATTTCTTTGCTGTTTTGAGTTTAACCAAGGAGAAAAACTGAAAAGCTTTGATTAGGTTTTTCCACAAGATACCTCTGTGATCAGTGATTTACTATGGATGATAAATGAATATAGTCTTTCATTATGTATGGCATTCATCAGCCATGAGAAACATTTTGAATAAACGGAAAGTGATTTCATACCATATTCAAAGCCTCACACAGCTATGGCACAGATGAAAGCCACATTCGATACTTGAAAAAAAAAAAAAAAAGAAAATGAGACCCTTGCTTTATATTCTGCCTACCCAAGATTACCATCTTTATAAATAAAAACCCTTCAAAAGTCTTCTTTAAAACATCAGCCAGGGACTGGACTTAGGCAGGAAAAAAAAATCTACGAAATTAATAAAAAAGGACTAAAAGATGTAAGATTTATATTTGGTATCATGGTGTTTGGTGCTCCTCAAGAGGCCATTTGTTAAAGATGGCAATTCTAACAGCAAATGAGGTAATTGTAAGGAGAGGTGAAAACTCACTCCTAGGTGGCTTAACAGTTTGCTGGATGTGTCTCTTCCCACTTTCCTCCCCAAACATTACAAGTCCAACATGAAAATCTTTTGCTTCCAGCTACTTAATAAAAACAACCACTCTGGACTTTTTTCAAAAACTGTCAAATACATTTTTTACTTTATTACATTGACTATTTCCCAATTCAAAAGAGCAAAAAATACTCAGAAAATTTAAATTTTTTTGTTTCCAGCCCAAGCTAGAAGCACAATGGATCCTTTGCTTCCCATGGCAAAGGCATGCAAGATTTCCCACCTGGCCCTACAGAATCAAGACCATTTTTCAAATTGCAGCAGAACTTTCTATTTAATTTTTTTGGGCAAAATTAAAAATACACACAGCAATTCAGACACTTGTCTAGTAATAATATCTGCATTGAATACTGCTTGTCAGAGACTCCTCTCCTAAAAACCTGAAGGTCACATCAAGCCCGTGCTTACCTACAGAGACAGAGTGCCTCTGCCAGGAACCCAAAACCCCTCAGTAATTCAGGGAGCTATTTGCTTTGCACCTGTTTTTATACCTGGTTTGAAAAAAATAATTGGAGCCACTCAGAGGTGTCAGTTAAAATATCCTTAACTACTAGCAGATGGTCTACACCAGTGATGCCCTCTGGCTCTATGGCAGGAGATAAACATGCCTCTGCTTCTCTACTTTCTGTGGCCCAAACACGTCACATTTCAGAGATAAGAACAATTTGACACGCAGTGTAATTGCCTACCAAAGCTCAAATTCAGCAATGTTTTGCAGAATAACCCTTCCTTAGCGTATTAAATATCATTTAGAACCCAGAGGAAGAATAGTTTTAAAATTCAAACAGGCCACTCTCTGGAGATCTATAAAACTGCTGACTGAAAACCTAAAAATCTTTGAAGCTGCCCTATTATACAGAAAGTTTTAAAATTGTGTAGCATTTTTTTTTTTCTGAAGAGAAAACTCTATGTATTATAATGACATTATGGCATATGTATCAATATATAGATTTAGCCTTCTGAATGAGTTTCTTGTTTGACTCAAAAGAACCCACGCTGTAAAAAAGTACTACTTGACACTAGGAAGTCAACTGGTTTTGTCCACAAGTTATTAATGCAACTTAAGAAAGTTTCACCAGCCAAAGTAATTGTAATTTAGTAGGGTTTGGATGAGCATGTTTCAGACTACAGGGTGAGTACTAGCTGCAGGAAATATCCCTTGACTACAGATGGTACCTGACCCATCAGTGACATTATTATTTATTTGTGCAACATGGAAACTTTTTTTCCAACAGAAAACTAGAAATGTGGTTATTTTCTTTTTAAGATGAAATTATGCACAGGAAAGAACAGCGTTCACAAACTGACCTACTGCATTTGAATGAACAATTTTCATCTCTTCTCAATACTTTTTGTGAAAGTAGGCAGTTGCATGAGAAGCCACCATGCTCTGCCCACCACCTGCCAAGCCCAACAAAAAAGAAAACTTTGAGGATTGGAATACTATGAAATAACAGTCACTCCAACAGGTAGCACAGATCTGACGTGCTTGCTGCCAGAACATACTGGTCATCCATACAAGACTCTTGCTTGGTTCCATTTTCAAAACAATGGCAGCAGAAAGCGACAATCAGGAAAGTCATTATTTGCCATTTAAGACCATTTTGGGGATTAGAATTAGTCTCTGACAAGACATCCCTATGAAATTTGATGAATACATTTGCTTCTCTTGAATTCCTAATCATAAATCAGCTGAACTCAGCCATGTGTTCCTGGCAATTCTCTTCTAAATTCAGGTGAAAGAAAGGCAGCAGAGTTCACACTGCCTGTAGACTGTGCTACCAAATCCTTCCCATCACATACACACAAAAGGAGCAGAACAGGTCATTCTGATTGTATTCATTGCTATTTCAAAGGAACTAATTTCTAAAGACTAAAACCTTTAGAAGGAAAAAAGCAGAGGTTGCCTGCTCAGCAGCTCTGCTCCTGTGTGACCTTCAGCCTGTTACTGAACAGCATCATCCCTCCCAGTGCTGCTGGAATAGCAGTGTCATAAGATCAGTGGTGTCTTCTCCCTGTGGCTGGAATTTTGTGAGGTGAAATTATCAAGAGAGATGCAATAATGGTGGCAGTGTAAACACTAAAGCCATTTGGGTAATAAAATAAATATACCTTTGTCATTTTCTGTAGAAAGCAGAAATCGTGTACGGTCAAGCTCACTCATTCATTACGTTTTTCTTCAGAGAAAAAATATTGAGAATTCTTATAAAGTGAAGCTACGCTAATGAAACATACATTAAACATTGATTACAAGGAAAATAAGGATATTCTAATTTTCTTTTTTTAGATTGAGCTTCTGAAATACTAATATACCAAGTAGCAGCAAAGCAAATCTTGGCATTTCCATCCACTGTCATGCAGGATATGATCCCCTTTCCAGAAACAGGATTTAAAGGCTCCTTGTGTTTTGGAGCACAGAATAGAAACGTGCTGGCTTTGCCTGAAGTAGAGCTCATTTTCTTCATAGTAGCTGCTCCAGAGCTGCATTTTGGATTTGTGCTGGAAGCAGTGTTGATAACACAGGGCTGTTTTCCTCACTGCTGAGCAGTGCTTGCACAGCCCAACGAGGCCTTTCTGCTTCTCGCACTGCCCCACCACTGAGGGGGCTGGGGGTGCACAAGGACGTGGGACAGGACACAGCCAGGACAGCTGGCCCCAAACGACCTCAGGGACCATACCTCAGGGTGTCATCCTCAGCAACAAAAAAGCTGGGAGAAGAGGAGGAAGAGGGTGACATTTGGAGTGATGATGTCTGTCTTCCCCAGCCATGTCTTGCTGGGGGTGGCTGAACACCTGCCTGAGGATGGGAAGTGGTGAATTCCTTCCTCATTTTGCTTTGCTCACGTGCAGGGCTTTTTCCTTCCCTATTGAACTGGCTTTCCTTCCACCCACAAGTTTTTTCCCTCTTACCCTTTCAATTCCCACCCTGTCAGTGGGGGAGAAGGAGCAGCTGCAAGGTGCAACAGTCTGGGGTTAAACCACGACAAACAAGTAGGGAGGAAAGCCTTGTGTCAGTGACCTCTGAGGCTGCAGGGGGCATCAGCCAAACCACAGACATGCCAAGGCCAGGACGGGTACATTAGCCAGACATGCTCAGCTTCACCATTCAGCTTCCAGAGTTTTACTATTTTTTCTGCTTTGTTAGGGCCTTAATGTCAGTAGTGCCACAGAGATTCTGAGGAAAGACTCTGCAAGTTGGCGTGGAGCAAATCTGCAGAGGAACAGGGGCTGCTGCTGGAAGAAACCTGCTCCCTGCTACTCCCCTGTAATTTTCCACCGGGACACACAAGAAGGAAAGCACTCAGCAAACCAGAACAACTTTCAGGGCTGCCTCTGGAACAGAGCATCCCAACAACAGACCTGCAAACAGCCCAGGCAGGGGCTCTGCAGGTACAATTGCCAGCTGAGTGCCCAAAAAGCACTCTTTAACCAAGAGTTCTGCATTTCACCCAGCCTTCAACTTGTCAAAGAGACAGCACTTAGTGTCTTTATGACTTACAGGTTGGTTACATTTCACTGTCAGAAAACTCACTGACTCCACTTTGGTCTCATCCCTCTACCTCTCTTGATACCTTGTTCAATTCTCTAAACATCTCAGAAAGTAAAGGTTTTATTCTTTCAGTATAATGCTGTAGTAGCTTATTCAAATACTGTTTATATCAGGGCACAGAGGCAGACAGCTCAACAGAGATTCCTACTCACAAATTTACTATGCTTTGTGGTAACATTTGGCAGCCCAAGGTGTGTTCCATGATGCAGCAGTTGTTTTATGAGGATTAACTGTGTTAGCTAATCTAAGGTTACCTAGGACATTTCTTCATTCCCTTTGATACAAATTGCTCTAAATAAAATATTGTCACCCTTGGTATTTTCACACTGGTGCTATTTACTGGCATTTCTCTCCTCATAACTGCACAGCTAAATAACTACATTTAATAGAAATTGATTGTTCAAAAGCCAGACCAGCCCTGCAGTGAAACAGTTTATCTCACATTTGTGCATGGAATTGATATATGAACATATTTATACTATGACTGGAGTAATTACTCTATAAAGTCATTATCATTATACATTTACCTATGCCTCTAATGAGCTTTTTTCCCCCAGTTGTATGTAGTGAGCTCCTTTAAACGTCAGTACATAGACCAGGAAATAAAAAATGACCAGTCTTGCTTTTCCCAATAATACCAAACAACCTCTCTCTTCTTGGTTGTCTATACCACCTTTCACATTTATTAGAAATGAGACACTCATTAATTTTATTTATTTTATCAACTCAGTGTGTTTCTAAACAGAAGAAAACAGCTCTGTAAAATATCCTCATCATGTACTGCTTATTGCTGAAATGTGTTGGCTTTTCCTTTTAGAAATTTCTGCCCCTTTATTCCTCTCCACTACTTACATGATCTCTATGGTAAATTTAATTTGGATTTTATCCTGCTAAGATGATTTATAGTATATTTTTCATACAAAACAATACTTGGATTTTGAAAAATGGATAAAGCAGAAAACCTGGTTTAGAGCTATGCTATTCCATTTTACAGAGAAAAAGTAAGATTCAGTAACAAAGTAATGCCTTATTACATCCACTTGAAGAGCTGAAACCCATAGTTCTCCAGCCCAAACATGCTCCTACCAAGTACTTAGTGGGGAAGAAAACTTCTCAAAATATCTGGCTAATATTTTAAAGAAACTGTTAAGATAACCAGCATAAAGTGAGGGAATCCATGTACTTGTAGTTTAAAATACTCTTCATTTACTTCATACAAGTCTTAGTTCAAGATTCATAAAGAAAGAAACATCAACTGCACTTAAACTTGGTATTGCTTTCAATTTATTTTGTGCTAAATCTGTAAGCATTCACATGGGACTTACAGTGGAATGGCTTAATTTGATTTAAGATTTTTTAAACGGACCCTGATGCCATACAGATTAATAGAGCTGTGTTACCAACTTGAAGTTAGCACAATGACTAAACATCTCAAGTCTTAAAAATAACATTAAGCAAGATACACATTGCTGTCCTTTTCTTTTATGCATTTATTGAACTTCTTAAAGATTGCACTATTGATTTAAATCCACGGTTTTTAAATCCACATTCACATTAACTTGTTTCTATTTTTCCTCTGGAGTTAACAAAAAACCAAAATGAATGAAAGCAGATATCTCTGAGGCAAAAGTCCAGTTAAACCTGAGCTAGAAATCAGCATTTTAAAGTCTCAGGTTAACACGATCTAATGTAAAGCATAAAATTAATTACTTAGATTTGTTCTTAGCAGTTTTGACATGTCAGCTCCTGGCTTTATCATTTAACTTAGCCTAATTACAAGCTAAATGTTAAAAAGGAAACAAAAACCCCCAAACCGAACAACCAAGAAACTTAAACCCATCTTGGCTTCTAAATTAGGAAATTGGCATTATTCCTCTGATTTTAGAATATATTTCTTGCATTAGAAAGCATATGGCTACTACACAAAAACAATATAAATAAGTATATTTGCATTAATTTTAGCAGTCAGACAGGTAAAAATATTTTTTGTATTCCAAACAATACTTTTTAAGAGTCTCATCTTTTGATGGCAATCATAAACCCAAGAAAATTGGTCACCTTCATCATCTACAAAAATATCTTCTTGCCGTCATAAAAAATGGTTTTCCCAGATACTAAATATAAAATTATGCCTTATTTAAACAAACTCAATCTGCAAAGATTTACAATTTAATATAAAGGCTTCTGTCTCTAGAGCCATATCACAGAAAATTAAATCCATCAATCCTGAATTTTTTTTTTTTTCTTTTGAAACTTCAAAATCTACTCGAGTCAGGAAAAAAAGTTTCAAGTAATTAGAAGAGTTTTGCATATCTATCACTGCTAGTAACCTGAGTCCCAGACTGCTATGGAGGGGAATCAGTGAGGTAAATAAGTAGTATGGGAGTGTCAGGGAAGAGCTGCTTCCTTCAGCACCCTCCTGGAGCTTCTGGTAGGCTCCAGGCTTTCCTCTCTCCTCCTTTCCCTCCACTTTCTGTAGTTTGCTTTCATCAATTCTTGCAGTCTCACAGAAAGAGCATCCCTGGCAGCAGGTTTGGAGCTCTTCCCCCACCCTGTACTTGCAAAGTGGATTAGTTCTTTTCCTCCTCTGCTCCACAGGCTGAGCAGTACAAACCTGAGTGTCAGCATCACCTGCACGGCTTGGATGGATCCCGAACTGCAACTCTCCAAGGCATGCTCCTGGAAGAACAGAACTTATGGAATCTCATCAACAGCACCAATCTGCCACAGAAGCAGCTCTACGGTGACTAAAGTGTGTCTGGGATGAGCAGAGGCTGAGATGACTGAGCTAGGACAAGGCTTAAGAGGGATTTTACTGATGTGCAGAAATGCCAGGGAGGGAGGGGAGACACCACAGAACACAGCAATAAACTCTTCTCAGTGTTACCAGTGAAAAGACAATGAAACCACACTGAAGTACAGGAGACTCCATTTAAACACCTCTGGTTTACTCTGAGGGTGCCAAAATATTATAACAAGTTGCCTGGACTATCCATCATTTGAAATACTCAAAACGCAGGTGGAGAGTCCTGAACAGCCTGAAGTAACTGATCTGCTTGGGAGGGGGCTGGACCAGATGATCTGTAGAGGTGTCTTCCTACCTTAACACTTCTCTGATCAATAAAAAAATCATTTCTCTGACAATTACAAGAGTTCCCACTTTAAAAACAAACAAAAACCCAATCCCTTCTCACTCAACCCAGAACAAAATCTCCACAAATGAAATTAATTCTAGAGAAGCAACTTTTACCGAAGCTCAGTATATTTCCTCAATCTCAGTATAACTGTCAGCAACCATTCAACATTACAAGACACAGATGAGAAGAAAAAAGATTTCCAAATCTGAAAAAAAAACCCTTACTTTGCTTTGTTAGTAAAGTGCTCACATGAATCATGGAAATCAATCCCAGAGGTTCCTTTACTTACTAAAGAAATCTAGGATCTCTGTTTGTATATATAAACATATTGCTTTCTCCTCTCCACGCCCCAGAGCTTGAGGAGGTCTGGTTTCATCACCATTGCTTTCAAAGGAACTCACCTCACTTAGAGCTGTGACATAACAAATAAATGACATAAATGAAATGCCATGTACGAGCTAATTATATTAGTTGCATTTTTTCCCCTTTTTTATACAAACATCTGAGGACTTTTGACCTTTTTATCCTGTTCTGATTGATACAGTAAATTGCACCCTGAGGAGATAAAAAACAGGAAGCACGAGCTAAAGCAGAGACAGAGGCAAAGCAAAAGACTGCATACAGCTTGGAGAAAGCAATTTACAGCTAAGCAGATGGCTGTAAAAAACAAGCCATTTTTCTGGAGTCTAGCTGATGTGATCTCCACTAATTCACTACTGGAAAGCAACTACCAAACCCATCAGTACAATAAAAGCGTTGGTAAAACATTACACCTATTTTTTTGACCACCCCTGTCAGAGGCTTACTGAATTCTTCCTCAAGACACTTATTTCAACAACCACCAACAGCCTTTCTGCGTGTTCCTGCTCTCTCTGTATGTGGAGCTGAGGATTTCAGAAAAAGGAGGGCCTTTGATGATTCGTAGAAGGGAAGTAGCACTAGTTAGACTACAGTGAAAGTACAGCAAAACCACTTCTGAAGTTCACTGTGCACAGCTGAGCTTATCCAAGCCTTAGGCCTTCCTTGGGAAGAAGGAACATGCACACAGGACAGAGGTCTCTCACAGCAAGTGGAAATGAAAACAAGAATTAGTCTCAAGACTGCTCTTTTAATGTAGAGCCTTAGCTTTTTTCACCTCTACCTTAGTGTCCAGCCAGTATCCAACCATAATCTTAGTGAAACTGGGGGAATCAAATTCATTGCACAGCCTTTCTGCTGGTCCTGTATTCCCAGGAGGAAAGAATGCTCTCTGCTGCTCCCATTCCCAGGAGAGGGTCTGTGGGTACATGTGGACAGTGTGTGATGACACCTGGGCTTTTGCTGGGCTCGTACACCCCCCAGCTCACCCACCCACAGCAGGACTCAAAGGCAACTGGGAGAAACTGCTTCTTCCATGACACTGAAGCTTGCCTAGCAATTGAATGCAAGTCTCATGTGCTTTAAGCCCACAATCGGTTTTTTCATGCCCATCTCCCTGCCACCATTGTAAAACTTTTAAAACTCAAGTTGACTTCCAGCCACTGCAACTGAGACTACCAAACAGCTCAGCACAACCTTGCTTATCTTCAGGAGGACTAACAGCAGCGCTCTCAAAAGCCTTTTTGCACTCTAATCCCCTTATCAGTTTAGCACTTACTCTTTCCTTCCCAGTCCACCACAAATGTTTATGTAACCCCTAGGTGTCCCAAAGTTTGCATAATTCAATTTTAAAAGGACAATACTACCCCTTAAGCATTCTGCTCTACTTCCAGATGCAGCCACAAGAGCTGCTGTCTGGTGGTGGGATTTCAGTTAATTAAATCAGTGTTTCAGGATTTCTGGCCATCTGCTGAGACAGTAACATTTCCTTGCTACGGCAGAGGCAATGTGCCCAGCCGAGCTGTATTTACCAGTGCAAGGCCTCCTGAGTGAAAGCAGCTCTTCACCCTCAGCTTTCTTGACAAGCAGCCTGGCAAGACCTTCCTGAGAGGAAGCAGCTCAGGCCAAGGCTACTCAGGCTATGATTCAGGCTACGGCCACCTCAACCTTCTGGCAGACCAAGAGCACTGTAACCTGAAAAGCCTGCAGATCACAGGGGCAAATCTCTTCAGGTGGAACAAAGTCTAAAAATTAAAGCATACCCACACCTCTCATGGGAACATCAAGTTTTGGGAATCCAATAAAAATGCAAAGATGCAGACAGCACCACCAGAGCTGTGATCTGATTTTAATGCCTTCTCCTACTGCCTATGCACTGTGCTGTGAGGCTGAGCACTTACACCACTCTGAACTCTCAATAATTGCAATAATTTCTTTACGTGCTGCAGGGTGGATCAGGCTCCCTTCCTACGTGGTGTGAGACAGAGCCCTCTGCATAAACCCAAGAACAAGTTTAAGAAAAGAAAACTCTAAAACAGAGAACGAAATAATCTTTGTTTTTCTTCTCTTGTTGTGCTAGCACTGTACTAGTTGTTTGGCACTTCAGTACTTTTGTTTGCCTGTTTGTGCACCTACACGAGCTCTCAGTAAACACAGGTTTCACAACTATAAATAAAACATACATGAAATATGTTGCTGTCTACAGCTTCAACTCCCTCTGCATCTTCCTAACCTTCTGCATTTTATGCAGCCTGTGTTCTGTAAACACAGGTCCTGGGGCAGTTCAATACTCTTGTGGATGCTCCAGCAGAAGAGGACTGCTGTCATCTCTAACTATTTTAAAACTCTGAACAGATGTTTGACTGCACAACGTAACAAATAACTTCAGACGAGCAAGTTGAGATGATTGTTCCAAGACATCCGTAAAGTTCAACTATGTTTTTTTTTAAATCCTGTAACTGCTCCAAAGCCAAAACTTGAATTTTTACAATGATGTGGATATTCTGCAGCCTACCTGAATTTATCATTGCCCCTCAAGTACTATACTTTAGTGACAGAGGCTATAGGAGTTACATAAATGTCTTTTTAAAGACTGTCACTGAAGGTCCCAAAACGAAGGTTTCAAAATTATTTATTTAAATCACAAAAGAAACACCCTTTTTATGCATTTGAATTATTAGTCCTTATTTTCAGAGCTCTAATATGGGAAAGTCTAACAGTCAATGTAACCGGCACTTGGCCTCAGAGGATGATCTGGTCACTCTCTCAGCTTATTTTCTTACTCTAAAGAAGCACTCAACCACATCTAACTTTCAGTGTGAACTTTCAATAGAAGCACTCCCACACGAAAATTTAAGTGATTTTTGGAAATGCTGGATGAGTAACACCCCTTATATCACAAAGTATTTCCTAATTATGAACTCTATCCCAAACCTCTGCTGGAGAAACTACAGCTTCCCTGAGGAAAGAACAACTCCCCAAACCCCTCTAATTCTTAATATCTGATGCAAATGTGTCCAGCACCCATTTACCCTGAGAAGTGCATTGTGTACATTTATACAGGCAGGGAGCTTCCCCCTGCTTCAGAGAAGATGCACAAGGCTCCTCTCAGTAACAAAGCCTCAGTACAACTGAAGTCATCCATCTAGGACTTGCACTTGGATCTAGGATCTAAGTGGACTGTATTTTAGGGTCTTAACCTAAGACTTAAGTGGATTGGAGTTCACAGCTATTTCCTTACTTATTTCTCAATTTTCCTTGAGAAGAATAACCTATGATTTCTAATATTTATTATGCAATTTACCTTGTGCAGGTAAACCAGAAAATTATCATCACTGTAGTCTAAGCTCAGCCACTTGCTAGTGCTCAATCAGTAATCTTTTCTTTTCCTTAATGGGAAAAAAAAAGTCATGTTTGCATGTTTTAAATTAAATAGTATGGATTGAAAACAGACCGAGATAATGCCACCAGGCCTAAAATATACAAATTTAAACTATGCAAAGGATTTCAAGTCGTGTGAACTCACTCAGCGAAGCTGGTTTCAGTATGAATACATGGGTACAGAAGCTCAGAAGTGCACACTATTTTGGGCTGTAAGAAAAATTCTCAGAACACCTTTAAAGTAAGTAACAATGAACCCAGACAATACTGGAAAGATTTCCAAGAATGCTACAGATTTTTATAGAGCCTTTTATTTAAATAATTTGCTTTTTTATTGGAGAAGGCTAATATCATCACTTTCTGCATCTTTTGTTAACAGAGAGATTTCCCCTGCTGGATATAATTTAAATTAAAATGTCACATATCAAAAGGTTCATGCCACTGTGGCTTCTAGGATATCAGAGGCCCAAGAATAAGTATCAGCAGATTTTCATCACAAAGGCTGATATCCAGAAACAAGCTACAGTCCATCACTTATTGGAGATACACAAAAAGAGAGTAAGAATATAGAAAATATAAATACCTAGAAGGAGGGCAGAAAGCACAATCAAACATTGGACTATCATTTTCAGCTGTGATTGACCACAAGTTGCACAGTTGGCTTTTCTAAAATACTACTAAAAAAACCAATCTGAAGGTGCCTGCAGCATGCCCAGTGATGTCCTTATCATGGGCTGGGAACCACCTAGAACAGTTGCAGGAGATCACGTGCCAAGAACAGCTGGATGGGAACCAGCCACCCAAACACTTCCAGTAATTCAAGCATGCATTCATATATTTTCGTTGCTCTTTAAAATATTTATTCATATCTTAAATGAAAAAAACAAACAACCATGTCACTGACAGCTGGATTCCTCCCTCCCCCCGACCCCAAATCTACATCATTGAAAGATCAGCTGTTCTTTATTCCTTTTCAAATGCAACATGGATACACAAAAGTGTGAATTTAGCACATAGAGGAAGCTACCTAAGCAAAAAGAATGGTGGGAGACCTCCCTCTTCCAGATAAATCCAGGAAGAACTAATGATGAAGCTTTTTTCTCATTCTGATTTTAATAAATCCTATCATCTGCCAGGAGCCGCTCTCAGAGCAGCAATCCCCTTGTTCATTAACTCCCAAAAGACAATCACCACCTGAGGCAGAATGAGGCTCTTGGGCTCAGCACTAACCTGGAATCACAGTGGAAAAGGCAGCACAGAGATTCTCCACTGCCACTCTAAAATCATCACTTGTCTATAAAGAAAACATACTTTGTCATTTACTCCCTTTCTTAGGAATGACAAAGTATATTTAAATGCTTTCAGAGAGGAAAAAAAAGACCTCAACAACAAATCCTTTTAAGTGCTTCACAGTTTTCTTACAAACTTTTTCAATCAGAAGTCTCCAAGTCAGAAGTTCCACCTACATACTGGGCTGGAGAACATCCTCTCAATTTTTTCCCCATGCCAATTATGAATTATTGACATTCTTGCCCTCTAAGGATTTGTAGAGAGTCACAAAATAAGACAATAGCAAATGTGTGATGTATATTGCATATATTCAATATATATACACATATATATGAATATATATATTTTCGATAGCATATATTGATGCATGGATTCCTGAAGTTTGGAGTCACCAATCTGGATAGAAGATGACAAAAGAAAGAATCACCTCACTGGCAAATGCTGCTGGCAGAAGGTGGTCACTGGTGATGTGGTCACCAGAGCATGTTCTTTTCTCATTTCCAGCACTGATTTTCTTGATTAAACTACTTGAACACCAGTTTTGCCAGTATCAGTGCTTTCATTCAGCCTCAGGTTTTTCTTTTAAGTTGTGCCCCAGTGTAACAGCCCCAATTATTTACATAACACAGGTACCTCAGGGTAGAGGATACAACCATTATATCAATGCAATTTCCAGATGAATATACAGGCCAAGAAAAAAAACTCTGTGCCTAGCTTGAATTCCATTCCCTTAAAATATCTGGTAGATATGCCCTAAATACTGACATTAATAAGAGACAGAAAATAAAGTGTTGCATTTATACTTGTCTCTGAGCACCTTATCATTTGCTTACTTTAAAAATATATACTTGTCTGAATGAAAGGAAAGCAAAAGGAAGCTCGTTTGTGCAGAATACCATTTCTTTATCGCAGTGATATATTACTGGAGGCAAATTAAATGAAAACCAAATGCAAACCAAACTGACAATAATGGAAAACTGACACCCAGTAATCAGAATCCCCTTTTCCAAGGCTTTCCTAGAATTTCACCACAGACCCAAGTCAGCTGAGCCTCCTCTGTGCATTGCAGCAGGGCTCTGCATGCCTGGGTATGATGAGAATTACAGGGTTAACTGCACCAAACACAACCAGGCTGCACAGTTAACATGAATTTGGCATTCTGCCCATGGCAAAAGCAGCACCTTCTTCACCGGCAGTTCTAGGTGGAATTTAAACTGGCTGTCATATATACTTTTATATATTCATATACACATACACTCTCTGCAATTTGAAAGCATGTAACTCTTGCATATATCTCACAAAGACTGGAAAAAAGGAGAAAAAAATCCCTTGTGTAAAGGACTAACATGTCTCTGGCTTGCAAGCCATCAACATGGTTGTAAATGATTTAAAGACTTCTGCAATTTTGCAGGAGGTGTGTAGGTTTGCATACACAACTTCCATAAAAAAACCCAAACCACTGAACTGAGAAATATTACCATATCATTGTCTTCAATAAAACAAAAATACTTCATCCTGCGTTCTTTCTTCTTGAAGAAAACACTTTGATAAAGTGCTCACAATTTAGTCTGCAAAACAAAATTGTCAACAACCACCCCTCACTACCTTTTATTAAATAAACTATAGGTTCAAACAAGAAACCACCATGATGGAACTATGCTTAATTGATTCTCTAAGACTGGTGCTAGAGTGCTAATCATGGTTTGCTTATAAGGAAATTAAATTATTACATTTGGTCGAAGCAGTGTTCAACTGAACATGCTCACAGCTGTTTGAGAAAAGGCAGAGAGGGAGAGACTTCCTGGCCAGTAATGGGAGTTTCATGTCAGTCAACCCACCCTGAGATTCACCTCATGGTGCTTGTTTCACTGTTTAATTTTCCAAAAGATTATTTTCCATTGGCTCCCATAAACATAAGAGAAATAAAGGATTTAATGATGTCAAATCCATGTCGTTACACATGGATTGATTTCATTTTGGCATCTCTGCAACACGATACTGCTAAAAAGCAGCAATGACTTCAGGATAATTAATTAATCCAAAGAAATGCATAAGTAACTTCCTTCTTCACTGACAACAAGCAGCCCCACAGAAATTTAGAATATCTAAAACATCCTCAATCTGAAACAAATATTTGGCAGTGACACAAAAGCTATAAATATTTGATTGTTTTGATTGTTCTGCTTTTATCGGTTTCTATTGATTACCACTTGGACATATCAATAAAACACACCGCTGATTTGACAGTGGCTGTTAGACTTTTGTGGCTTTATCATCAGCTGTTATTCCATGTGCAGCACACAGGGATACAACACCAGCTAATTGAGAAAGACAGCAATGCCTGGGAAGTCACCCAGGTGGAACTGCCTAACGCCCTTCCTGCAGCTGAGAACCACAGCACCACGGGAGTGTGCTTCTCTACAACTCCCACCACGTTCAGCATCAGGAGGAAGGAATGGGTGAAGTGAAAAATGTAATTCCCCATGGGCAGAAAGGGCTGTAATCATGCAAAGAATAGATTTTACAGTCAGAGCAACAAGATCCTGAAGTGAGAATGAATATCCTGCTCTATTGTCCATGCACGTGATAAGAAAAAAAAGGTTCTCAGATGAAATGTGTATTCAGACTTCTTTATATATCAATGCTATTAACAGATTGAGAAGCTGCACTTTTTGGAGAGAAGATCCTGCATCCTGACAGAATAATCCCTTTCCATAAGAAGTTATTGTTTATCTGGATTTCCACAAAGCATTTTATGTAATAGCACCTGACATACTTATTAAAACTTTCCTTAAGTGGAAGTAACTACTCATGTATCAACTTGATTAAGAGGTGTCTTGGACTTTTGTAAGTAAAATCACTCAGGTCTTCTGCCTGGCTGGCTGGCTCTTATTCTTTAAGCTTGTTTGGGGACAGAAAAAGGCAGTTACTGAGGCACTTTAAAAGTAAATATAAATAATACTCGAAACTTTGATGATAGAAAACAATCATGGCAGAACTGAAGCAGGTGTCCTAAAAGGAAACTGGAGCTAGGTTAATAGGAAATCATAAAAGTTTTCAATTCTAACTGAATAGTAAGATTTTAATAGATTTCAATTCTGATTAATGAACCCTTTTATATGTCTGAAGGAGGAAACAATGGCATTAAAAAGCCTGCTCTTCATGTTGGAACTACTCTACTGAAATAAGAAAGAAATCGTTTGCATTAAATCATGTAGACAATGATGGCAAAACCTGCAAGGGGACTCAATCTCTTCCTTCCAGCAAACTTCTCTAAGTTTGCACTGCAGAAATTCATAATATTGGTACAAGGTTTGCAAGACAGAATAATAATTATGTTTTATGGCAATGTTGGAAATAATCTATTGCTATATAAAATGAAACAGTTCTCACTGCAGTTTATTTAGCACTGTCTACAGTTTCACAAACATTTAGAAGACATTTACTTGATGCATCTTATTCCAGTTCTAGATTACTCTTCTCACACTTAGTTTCCATCCAGGAAAAACTGCTGTCAGAACTCATGTCAGAATTAGTCCTTCAGATTGGCCTTATGGAAATGGCTAAAAAACTATTTGTTCATTATCACACTCTGAGGACATTACAGAAAATAGGCACTAAAGGGTTATAATTGAAGTTTTAGTTGTCAATGTCCTTAGACAAGAATTTTACAGAGACAAAAAATGTCACCAACTACCTCCAAAGCAGCTGATTCTATAAAGTAAATCTCAGCCTGAAAGTCAAATCTCAGGAGAAATTTCAAGAGAGAGTCAAAGATTCAAGAAGTCTAATCTGTTAATAAGAAAAGCCACTAATGACAATCACTACTGATCTGTCATGTCAATTAAAGCTGAAAACATACTTAACCACTGTGAAATAATCCCGTATCTTCAAAATAAATTGCTTTCCTGAGTGAATATAAATTCCAAGAGAAGCCTAATTTAAGATGATTTACTTTAGGATCCCTAGCACACCGGTATTTTCTCCGTGTTTTTGGTAAATTCAGGCCTGTTAAAACACAGAAGGAAAAAGTTAATGCTCACATGTCAGCTGACAGATTCAATCAGCTTTGCATCATACGGCAAAAAGAATGGTTCTGTGACATTTTACAGTCCAGAGAAGGAAAAGTTTGAATAATCAGCTTCCAGTGAGAGCAGTCAAGTGGGAGAGGGAAGGCTAGGCATATGAGGAGGCATGAACCTTAGCACATAACAGGAACTCTTCATAACAAGAAAGAAAATTGTGCTTGAACCTCTTTCTTAGGGAAAGAAAATGAAGTGGTGGAAAACATGTAAGAAGGAAAAATGATGGTGCGAGGAAATAAAATTTGAACTTTAATGAAGAAAGAAAAGAATCCATTGCAACACACCGAGGCAGTGAGAATCAATGAGAAGTCAATTTTCCAATATTTTGAACGGCAGATAGAGTCCTTTGTTTTAGCTGAGAAGTACCGAGGACCAAACTCATTAAAAACAAAAAGAATCGTGAAGTCCTACATTAGTTCCACAGCTGTGACCTCCAAACAGAGACAGCAGACCCTAAGCAGGAACAATCTTTGATGAAATAGCTTGTTTTGTGTTCAGAAACCGCTATATTTAGGAATCAATAAAAGCCCAAGTTTTCCGAATGCAGGTGGATCCCACCTCCACCGGAACACGAAGTGCTGCAAGATCAATGCTTCAGCCAGAACCACAGAATGGCTGAGCTTGGCAGGGCCACAGCGGCTCATCCCAGAGCTCAGGAATCTCTGTGGATTCACATTCCTTATTCCCTCCACTGGCATGCAAAATGACTGAATTTCCAGAGGGTACGAAATCCATTTTCAAAACCGACAGTTTAAGACCACCTGATGCAGAAGGCTTTTTCCTTCCTACCCATTATACACAACAGAGCTCAAGATTTTTCTACAAAAATAAGAACAGCCTGGCTCCTACAGAGCCCATGCTGTTGCTTGGCTAAATTTGCTGCAGAGGAATTTCTGTGCCCTTTAATACTCCCAACAGCTATAGAAAGATGGACATGAGAGAGAACAGGGTTTTGTCAACTGACATTCAAGAAAATGAAAAAGTAACATATACTGGATTAATGTCCTGATTGTATTGCATGGCTATGACTAGTTTGGATTAAACAAGATATGTCCCATACAAATGAATCCATCTTACATCTTATTTTTGTCATGAAAGCTCAAGAAAGTAATTACAGACGATTTGGAAAACGCACTTTATAGTTCTCTAAATCCTTCTTATTTACAATCTTATAGTCTGTGTATGCAATACCTTAAAGAGCAATATTGCCAATCCTGCTAGTGTTTCTTTCTTAATTTTTAGCTCCAATTAATGGAGAGTTCAAAATTTATTTAAAAAAAAAATAAGCTCTAAGTTTTAATTTTGTGGTTTGCATTAACTGACATCACCGCTGATATTATTAAGCTCCTACTGCATTTCTGTTAACAAAAACCAAGACTCATTTATGGCTATGCTCAATCCCATAGGGAAAAAAGGAAAGGTTTTTAACTGAAGATGTGGTGACACTGACTAGAATATTTCAACAAATTTTAATCCAGTTTCCATATCTGTATCACCCTAACAGGAAAACAGGAGTCGGGTGAAAATACAGCTAATCAAATCCAACTGTACTAAGAAGAAAATTTTGTGAAATATTCATCACTTAAGTCCTACTAGACCCCAAGAAAAGGAGTTACTTCACAGAATGAGTCCACTGCTAAACTGATCCAAATGCCTCTACAACTCCGAGGGAACACGCTGTTAACTGAACAAGAACAGTGACACACACACCATAGATAAACACCACCAGAATTCTGTCCCTGAGCCCACTCCAGCCAACTCAAAAACACTGAAGCAACCACAGGACTGAGAGAGAAGCACATCTTCCTCTTCCAGACTGTGAACAAAATAATCCAACATTGGTGTCTTTCAGTGCAACCTTCTATGATTAAGGGCCTGAACTATCAGCATTTACAAGCAAAACAGGTATGTTTTTGCTCTGTGAGCAATTTCATTCAGATTTCAGCCTTGACCCCTCTGCTGTTGAATGAGTAAAGGGCAGATCATTTTAAAACGGAAAGACAAAGTGAATGAAGTAAAAACAAAGTAAATCTTTAATTAGGTAAGTCCTCTTTTGTTCCCTGGTTCGGGCAAAAACACTAGACCATATGTTTCAAGTGTCTAAATCTGCCTTCAGGTTTCAGATGAATATGTCTCTGTGGGGCTGTTTCTGTCAACAGCAACATTTTTTTTACAGCTTAGAATTTGCTTGCTGGCAGCCACCTGCTAATAACACCACTACAAATTAGTAGGGTGCTTGGGAATTTGGACACAGATTAAAAAGTAATTGAGAGGGTGGGCTAAATCACATATTAGAAACCATTGTATCCACTTCAAGCTACCTCCTTCCTGTTTAGGAAATAATTTCTCTTTAGGACATTGAAGCCATCAATTAATGAGTGGAAACATGGGCTGTTTTCAATTCTGTGACTGAGCAGCTAGCAAGCTCCATTTCCAGTTCCCTCTCCACCATTGCCACACCCTGCTTATTTCAGGCCTGCACAGACACTGTACCAACCTTGCACAGACACTGTACCAGCCTCAGCGGTGAGGGTCACTGTGAATATCAAGCTATAATAAATTCTGATCTCCTCCCTGTCACTGCAATGCCACAGCACATCTAGAAGAGGCAGAATTCTAACCATGACGGGACGCTCAGATAACTCTGGGTGAGCACAACACAGGACCTCATCTGCCTCTGGAGACCTGAGATGCTCCCCAAATAAGTCTGTCTCTCCTGGCTGAAGTCTCTTTCCATTAGCTCCTGCCAGTGACTGCACTCCTTTCAAATCTGTTTTGACTTGTTCAGCCTTGCACTGGGCCAGGGAGCAGCTCTAACCAAAGGCACCATCACATCACTGGGATTTGCAGCCCCCAGCACTCAGCCAGCATCCTCTCTCCAGCCTCTCTCAGCCAGAGAC
Organism: Nicator chloris; assembly: GCA_013400495.1. Classification (NCBI taxonomy): domain Eukaryota; kingdom Metazoa; phylum Chordata; class Aves; order Passeriformes; family Pycnonotidae; genus Nicator; species Nicator chloris. Next base: position 30,395 of record WAAE01008766.1, on the reverse strand, counting down.
ACCCTGTGCACATGTTCCTGCTTCACCTTGAATCTCACCAAGCCTCATTTCTCACAGAGCAGATATGGCAGTGACTGTGAACATTTGACAAAAAAGAAACTCTGAGAACCTGTGGACTATTGAAAAATCATCAGAGAGCCTTGGGTCTTTTGTCTTAAGAGTATTCCAAGGAATATAGTGGCTTTGTAAATAACTGAAAAGGGCAGCTTCCACAGTATTTAAGTTTCATACAACTGCTACTAATTTATAGCAATTTGAAAAACAACTCCTGTGAAGTTGAGCAAGCACCTCAGAAACCTACAAAGTTTGATGCTATGGGCTTTTTTTTCCTGATAAAATCTAAAGGGTTTATCCTCCTGTAATAGGTCATAATGAAAAAGAATTCTTTAAAGGTCAGCAGGAAATGGTCTGTTTTTACAGAGCCAATGAAATGTAGCAGGTTTTTTATAGCCATTGATTTTTGAGGACTGAGGTAGCTATGGATAATATTTATTTTTAGCCATATTTATGTCATCATTTGTGTAACACCTGCCCACAATAAGGAGAAAAAAACCCCACTCTTTCTGCAGTTTATATTGTTTTACTGATTTGACACAGTCTATTTGGGACAAAGTCAGTTTATACAGCCCTATGGTTTACTTCAGCAGATCAATACTGCCCTGTGGTGCAGCAACCCTGAAAGAACAGAGACCACGGCTGTGTGTGACCCAGCCCTCATCCCTGCTGACTGTGACACTGCTGCAATGACAGGCCCTGATGAGACCAGTTTCCTTAAAGCAGGGCATTACAACATTCCACAATTCACACTTCCATCTAGAGTTTACTTCTCCGACTTCCACTATGACAATTAACAAATCTGAGAGCAGCAAAGTGCAGTTTGCTGAAGCAGAAGCAAAGTCCTCCACCCTCATGCTGGGAGGAAATTCAGGGCACGCTTCACTTTGATTTGCTCTGCCTCCACCACAGAGGGTATTTACTTCCAGAAGGGGTAGGAAGCCCTTGGTTCTAGTAAGAAGTGATGCTGATTGAATGTGCTCTCATCACTGTGTACAGTAGACTTTCTCTACGATATTTCTTCAGCATTTACTCTTTTTGACATTTGGAGACCTTGTGTACCCAAACACATGTGAAAAAGCAAACCTTATTTCTCCGAAGAGAGCACTTGGGTTACTTTTTGTTTAACTTGGGAGAAAGAAATGCATCTCCAATAACTTGGACAAATTCTTTTCAGGGAAAAGAATTTATAATTGACACACAAAGTGCAGAGTTAAATACATGGATAAAAATGGGACCTCCACCTTACTGAAATACAGACAGGCACGTGGGTCATATTGAATGACACAACTAAGCTAGATGTAAATGACCATTTAAGAATAGTCTTTCTGACATAAGAACATTTTATCTCAGGCCCTAAAGATTAAAATTGGGGTTTTGAAGCTCAGAGCCCCGACTGACTTTGATTGAATCGTGCTCCACCTGGGAAGTTTTAGAGGGAGTCAGAAACATGCTTCATCTTCACACAATAGCATCAGAGACAAAGAAAGAAAACTTCAAACGCTGAAGTTCATTTCTATTATAAATCCTTGCACACAAAGGCTCATTCTTTGCTAATTATTGCCTTAGCTATGATGAAATGAATTCATTTGTAGTAGTAAAAAATATTTCGGTAACGTGGCATGATTAACATTTAACTCCTCAGATCAGTAAACAGTGAAAATTGGTGCTAGAGTTTAAGTGGGTACTTAACTGAAAAGTAAATGAATACAGAACTTTCTCACTGCAGTACAACACATATTTCACTGCATTTGCACAATCATTATTCTTCAAAATACTGACATTAACAGCCATGCAAATGACACCATCATTCTCTGTCCCTTTACTGCTCTTTTCCTATATGATTTTCCTTGAATTGATAAATTAAACCTACAAATTCTGTAGAAACTTGCACTAAGAATGTCAAAGATCTTTACAGAGTGAATTAATCAAATAATCAGAGCATCACAGTGAGGGATTTTAAGCAAGGATATAACAAAATATGAATGCAAATCTGGAATACATATAAAAGGAATAAATTCAAATGTCATGATAAAAATTGTACATTGTAATTTGGGTGTAATTGAGCCTGAAGATTGGTGAGGACATAAAAATAGAAGGGCTTTAGTAGGGGCTTTTTTTAAAAAAAAGTAATCCTTTATTTCAGCCCCACTGCAAAATGAGTGAAAAATAAGGAAAATAGAATGCTGTGAAAAGTAATTTCCATTCTTTATGTGATGGTCCTAAAGTAATCAGCAAAATCTATATCTTGAATAAAACGACTCCCGGGTACTTTGAACGGTGTAGCTGATTACAGACTCTGCTTTCCTGTTCACTGATTTACCTTTTCTAAATCTTGGCAAGGACTGGCTGTGCCTGTGGCTGCCCCACAGCAACACCAGCTGGGGAGAGCTCCTCCAAAGGCAGCGACTTGGGGCATCTTTGGGACAGGAGCTGCACCACAAGGCAGCCTCATGTGGCACTCACTGAAGGATAAACAGCAATCATGTAATTCATCAAAACATCGCCCATGGCCAGAGGCCTCACAGCCACACTCACCATGTTAAGTGCTGAAGTGGAAGAAACACACCCACCCCAGCTGCAACCACAGAACACAAGGAGGCATGGAAGACATTCCATTATCTCATTTATGACATTATAAAATGAAAATTACTAATTAACTTCTCAAATATTCTCACAAGTGTTGATATTTAATATGCAACCCTGCCACAAACACCTGCTGGTTCAACATGAAAAAATAAGGCTTGCTAATTCTCGCATTCAGCATAGAAAACTTAGAGAACTTAATTTTTTTTTCCAAATTATGTATTAAAAGGTATGAAAAAGAAGAAATGGACAAGTTTATGCTAATTAAAAAAATATTTCTTCTTAAATAATGCTTGGTTATTACTGTGAGGAGATAGCAGAAGTTTTCCCTATGAGCAGAAAGGAATCAAACTTGAAGGAAACCAATGGAATCTATAATTCACCTTCTGTCTCTGCACATCATTGTCTGGAAAGTTTCTGTGGCTGCACAATTGACCAGGTAATGGGTTAAAGTCTGCACCACAAAGATACTTCTGTCTCAAATGATAAATCAAGAGTTCTCTTTTGCTGCTAAGGTGGAGTCCATGGTAGGTCAAATCCAGCTTGTTCATGCTTGACAGATTTCTCATCACAGCTATTAGCAAAATATTTATCTGAAGTATTACAGTGTGACAGACTTTATTTAAAAAAAAACCTCAGCGAAACGTGGTAGCTTCAAGCCTGTGAGTTCAAGAGAACTAGTTATTTTCTTTAACTGACTTCCTTAGATCAGGGCCTAAAATCCAAATCCCAGTCCATAGTTTTGAAATACGCTCATGGTAGACTTTCCTTTACATCTGTGTGCTGTGCATATCACACACAAACCTTTCTAACTTTTCTTTATTTTGGCTGAGAGCAAATGATCAAAAGTATTCCAGAAGAACTGAAAAACATTGTTTTTCTGGAATGAAGTGTGCATCTCTACACAGGAACCTTGCTTCAGATAACATTATCCACTTTCAAAAATACGTTTCTGATTCATCAAGCTCTAATTATCTACTCCCCAAACCAAAACTATTTAGAATCACATTCATTTTATGAGTGAGTTTGTGAGTCACCATTACTCCTCCTGCTTTTCTAGGCACAGGCAAGCTACATCCAAAACATATTTACACTCTGCTGACCAAGAAAATCATTGATGGAAAGCTGTACAAATGTGGGGTCTCCTGTACTTCAGCACTGTACTGCACAATAAACATGTTATTGAGAAAGACCTGACTAGATGTGCTTGCCCAAAAGGCTGCAATAAGAGACAAAATGCTTCAGAACAGTAAAGCAAGTTTTCCTAAGTCCTCTCTTATTTAGCATCTCTCTCATTCTGCATCACTTCTGCTCTGCAAGGCAGGGGTGCAGGGAACGGGGCATGCTGGACCTGCCACTGTGGTCTACTATCAGATATGATAATACCTGGAGAAACAGCAAGAGGAAAATGTTGGTTGCAGTTCTATTTCACAAACCCTAAAACTGCAGAAATAATTTATTTCTGTTGCAAAACTACGGCCCACACACTCTTCCCCAGCTACAAATTTTGGCTGCCACAGAAGCCCTGTCTCGCCCAGTGCTCTGAAACTCAACAGTGGCACCCAGCGGCTACTCTTGATCACATCCAAGTACCTACAATACACCAGGGAGGTTGTGAAGCACTTAAATGCATTTTTTGTTTAAATACATGTACAAATTATTCTCATTAAAAAAGGCTCTGCTATCTCTGCCCCCTTTTATGAAGTTAATTTTCTCATTTCACTTTTCAATTTATTTCATTTTCTATTTTCTTTTGCTTGTTTAGGTTTTCCTTGTTTGTTTTTTTTTTAGATTTTGTTTTATGCTACATCCTTCTAATCAGCTGGACATTATTCTAACAGCCCTTCCCTGCTCTGTACAACAGTAGGTGCTGATTACGCTTTCCCCCTGTCTGAGAATGTTTTAGGTTGTTTAAATGTCTCTAGTCAAAACACCAGAGCCCTAGAAGCAAATTCTGCATTTTAAAAATCAAATAGTCACATAAAAGCTAAATAATATAGAGATTTATTTGTTAGGGAAGGAAGAAAAAAAAATAAATAAAGCGCTGCTAAACCCTTTTTCTATTAAATAGCATGGCAGATATTTCCTAGAACCCAAAGCTGAATTCTTGTCTATAAGAGTTTACAGGTAAGACAGCAAAAGTACGGGTCCTAAAATATGAGAAAAACATATAGACCTGCACAAAGATGATGCACATCACCAGTCTGAGCCTATTAACCTGCATGTAAATGTGTGTTTGTTCTAGGGTTTAAAAATTTACCATCATCCTTGAGATCAAGCTTTAAGCTCAGAACCCAACATGTCAGATGACAACAGTGCACACATCAAGGAAAATCTCCTCTGACAAGCCCAGCTCTGAATTTACAGTACAAATTTGCATTTATCATTTCCATATGAAGACGCCAGGCATACTTTGGCTTCTCTTGCTTCGTATCTGATTCCCTGAAACATCCTGCTGTTGATTTAAAAAAAACCTCTTGCATTTAGAGGAGGACATCGTAAAATATCACCACCATCAGTATTGTAACAGGACACTGGAAAAGGCACTGGAAAGCTGTTGAGGAGCATAAACTGGTGGGATGAGAGAACTCTTTCTTCCTTAAATTTTACAGAACATAAGAATATGCTGTGCAGGGCAGTACAGTCCCTGAGCAACAGAAATGGCCTGCTTGCAAGAAGTAGACAATTCACCTGCCTGTTCTTCAGGAGGTCAGTGGCCAAAGCCTTTCCCCCTGGAAGCTGCACTTCACTGATAACCAGACAAGAAAACAAAAATTGACCAAGGTTTCCATGGACACAGACTGAAGGGAAACAGTGCCTTGGTGACAGAGCCATTTCTTCACCGAGCTTTCTCAGTCTCACTGCACGTACTGAACGAGGGAAGCACCACACTATCTAAAAGCAAAGAATTCATCATTTACCTTCAGCATAAATATTCAACTTCTCTGCTACACCACCCGCTCCAGCCTTCCCCACAAACCTGAGCAGTGAGCAAGGTGCAGCAGGTAAGAGCTCTGAGAACAACCCACTCTATTCCAAGTATACACGAGGACGTGATAACAACTTATCATATTATTAAAAATACACAGCCATATATAGGACAGCAATCTAAGGAAACGCAGAGCAAGTGTGCTTTATGTAACTACCAAATGTTTTGGACATATGGTAAAATATTGGGCAAATACCTATCCATTTTAAAAATATTTTCCTGGAAAATGATGCCTCTAAACCCATTGTAACCCCTTCAAGCATATATCAATTTTAATCACAACTTCTGCACTGGGTGGAACCCTCCTTACAGAATAAAAATCGCCAAAAAGAACCAAAACACCAGAAAATAAAGATGATGTAGAACTTGAGGAGCTGGGACCTAAAATTACAGACTTTCTGGTCTAAGTCTGTAAAATATTACTGGCCAACATTTCTGCCTGTCAAATCAGTACTCCTCTAATGCAGATGGCTGAGCAAAAATTATATTATTCCAAGAAGTCCTCAATTTCAGATGTTAAATATCACAGAACAACAAAAGAAATCATTCCATGCCCCAAGCAAAAAACATTCAGGTTTTGACTGAGCATCTTTAATAAGAGTTATGAGCCTAAATGCCTCATTTAATCCAAGTCCTAGCACACAGTGGTGGTACAGCTCTTTCCTATGATCTGAGAAGATGCTTCTCAGGACAGAAAAATGCATCTCCAGATTGACACTGGTTTTGTAGTCCCTTCCTACTTCAAATCACACCTATTTGCAGTGAAATCCTGGTAATTATTTCAGTATCACCAGGAAAGGCGAAGCTGGGATTCTTCTCCATCCTCTTTTTCCAGCACTCCACCTCTTCCTAGTGGAGAACTAAGCCTTTCTTCCTCTCTGCAAACATCAGGTTTCAAAGGCGTTTGTTAGGCTTCTTTTGCAGTAAGAGCCACCCTTCCAGAACCTGGGATCTAAACTGGAAAGTATAAACTCATGTTCATGTTAAAAAGGAAAAAAACATTAATTTTCAGCTATGTTTTCCATATATGGCTCTGCTGAATCAAACAGTCCTTGTTTATCAGACCACTTCTGCAACCTGTGGCTCCTTACACTGGAATGCTGAAAATCCCTGAGGTCCAGCACACAACAGCAACCTCTGCCCTGGGTTTTCCTGGGGCTGACAGGGTTTGGCTGGGTGAGGTGGTACAGAGATTCACTTAGCCAAAGGTTTGGAAAATTAGAGAAAAAAATTCATCTTCAGTGTTTCTTTACTGTCCATAGTAGCTCTGAAGTGTAACTAAAATTCAGTGGTGATCCTTCCCGCCCTAAAATTATGCAGCAGTTGTTTTCCAAATGCAGCTGTTTTGGAAAATCCTATGCACTTGGAACAATTATTCAAAATACTGATAGTAGTTCTTTGCTATGATTATAACAAAAAAAATATTATTATCTATTGCTGGATATTTTTCCTTGAACAAGCTACATCACTACTGCCTTTTGAAAGGCGTGAAAACAACACTTTTACAAACACCTCTCTAAAGCTGGCTTGTGGACCAGGCTAACCTGACCTAAAGGAACTTAGCACACAGTTCCCATTGAGAGGCTGTGGATCTTGCTGAAAAGCCAACTCCTACACTAGCAGGATCCCATAAATACAATTGCATTTGTAAAGATACATACAGATCCATGCTCTTCTTAAATAATAGGTGTTGACATCACAATCTCATTCAAATTACCAAATTTAATTTAGCTCTTGCTTTGCACCAAACCATATATAAAGAAACCCTCCATCTGTCACTGCAGGAATGACTTCTCTCCCTAAAATACCTTACATATCCAGAGAAAACCAGGCCTAAATAATGATTCATTGCTGGATTCACTGCACAAAAGCCTGCTTTAGTATCTGCATGTAAGTACTCAAAATACATTAAAAAGCCTAGTGTGCATTGATAGGATTCCCAAAGGCACCCAGTTGGAAGTGGCAAATGCCTTCAATTAAAGTACCCTTTCCAATTAAGGAGCAAATGCAAAATTCAGTAGGTGCCCAAGAAGTTAGAGAGCTCAGACAAAAGAGCTGTTTTCTGTTCTGCCGATCAGTAGACAGCCATGGCCTAACCTGCTTGTTAGAAGAGAGTATCTTGCCCAAATTAAGAGATCTAACACCTAACCTGTTGTACCACATCAGTAGCCTGTTAGCGGGCAAATTCTGGGCAAATGCAGGCAGCGACTCGCACACTACAATGTGCTCAACAAAGCCATTCCTTCCAGTAGCTGCACTTAACTATGAACTACAGAGATCTCACACCAACAGTTTGCTCAGTTAAAGCCTCATTTTGTTCCCATGCTGGTTTTACTGTATCTCAGAATGACTTGAGCTCTGGAGAATGTGATCCAGCCCATTCTTTCTCAGGCACAGCATCCACATGGTTCAATTCCAGCAGACGAAGAGGCAGGTGAAAATATTAGTGGCGTGAGAAGAAAGCAACACCAAACATCTAAAAACTCATGATGCTCTCACTCAGGCCTGTCTATCCCCTGAGAAAGATGAATCAAAAGCATCACAGAACTTGTTTTTGTCACGATTGTTAGAAGTCTTATAACGGGACAAAGCATAGAGAGAGTACACGATGTTGTGGCAGTCACGTAGATCTGCTCATCTGCTTTCCTAGCTACTGTTTCTGCCTGCACTGTGCCCGTCACTGGATGGCTGAGGACAGTGCCAGCAGCCTGAAGGAAAGGCTACACAGGTTGCACAAAGCTCTGATCAGCTCCTCCATGCCATGCCCTGTTAGCACAACTGCTACGACAAACCGGCTTCACACAGTAAGACCTCGCTCTTCAGAAATGCCAGCATGGAACTTCCATGAGTACTCAATTCACTTGCAAAAGGGAAAGTCTTTAAGGCTCCCATGATGTAACTTTGTCTGTTGAAGATGTTGATTCAATATGATGGAAATGTTTCATACATTTGCATTCCTATCACATTCTTAATGGCTCCAAAGAGTTATTTAATGTCAATTAAATGCTATTATAGTGTCAAAGGGAGTTCATCTTCAATAGATACTATTCTCCCTTAATACTCTGTTGCAGTAGTTCTACACTTTTATTTCAATAATGGTACAGCAAAGTTAACTGCCTACAAATGAACTGAAATAATGAACAATATAATTTCCTTCCCAAAGCAAATTATACTGGCACTTGCCTGTTTGCCTCCACAGTCTGAAAGAGTCTTTTTGTTTCCCAATGCTGAACAAACCATGAGGAGTAACTACGTAAGAAAATGCAATAATATATGAACTACTGTCTGGGTAAGTCCTCTTCCTCCTCACATGATTTCTAATGATACATTGTCTCTTTTCTGGCTTCTACACTTAGCCGCTGAGGAAAAACTCATTCCTTTTTGCCTTTCTATTTATCAATGGGTCCTTTTCCTACCCTTCATCTGGTTTCAGACTCTCCATCATTGTAAGGATTCCTCAGTATCTTCCTAGCAGTTTCTTGCTTCCTGCTTTAATTAACAAGTCACAACGGGCAGTTTTCCTCACTTTTCCTCCCATTAATTGGAAACCCATGATTTTACATCACACTCAAATGTGGTTTTTTGAGCTAAATCTGGTGTAATACCTCTTTCAGCCCCTCCTTGCACTGAGACTCTCTAACAGACCTGTGCTCTGTATAAATTTATTTAACTAAATCTGTGCTTTTTGTCAGCTTTGTCTGAATAGCAGGACACTGCTATAGGCCAGTACTTGTTAACCAGTCTCCAGCACGATGTGAGTTTACTTTATTTATTTATAAATGCCTTCAGATTCATCTCACATCCGTTCCATATGAATTGGCACAAAAATGACTGACTCTGTGCTGCAACAAACACGATTGAAAAGCATGAAGTTCTTTCCAGGTTACATCTGGTCAGTCAGATGAAGGTTAGATTGACAGGGGTGAGAGGACAAGACTGAGCATTTCTCTTTTCCTACAAGCCCTCCCCCCCCCCAAAAAAGCAAGCCTGTTCAAGTGAGAATTTCACCATTTGCTGTCCTCTGTCAATGCTAAAGACATGTTTCAAATAGATTGTCAAAGACTTCCTCCTTATTCCGTGTTTAGATGCACCTGTTTAACACAGAAATGCAGTTCTGGAGGGTGGCAGGGGAGCAGAGACAGAGAAAGGCTAGAAAGGGTCAGTTTTGCAGCAGAACACCTCACTCACAGCACAACACTGCCCAGCATTGCTTTTTCCAGCAGAAATCACCATGCTTGGCAGGAAAGGAAAACTGAAAATGATGTCTCATACTGACATACCAGATTACTTCTAAGCTTCAGGTTCATTAACCTCAAAGCCTGTGATTATCCTCTCTCCGATACCTTCCACAGAGCTGCTGTTAACCTCTTTGGCCTCAAGAATGTCACATATTTGAGGTGTCACAGTATCTGTGAGCTGTTACGATGGAGTCTATTCGAATTAATTCACAAGCAATTATATGAAGTCTAATTATGTAACCAGGGCAATCACCGTGTTCACAATTTGACATCTTTTCCCAACTATTTTGTCCAAAAGCAACTTGTATTCCCAAGAACTTGCTCTCAGAAGAATTTTGCCCAGGACTCAGTGAAGGCTGTGCTTCCAGCAGCCCATCCTCCCAGAGTCTCTGACTGGACTACCAAGACAGTTTTTGTCTCTGTTGCTTTCCAGTTTTTCTCTTAGTCCAGTGCCTTGACTTCTAGTCTTTTACTAATGTAGTTACCAACCAGGGGTTTTAACAGTGCTTTTTGCTGAAAAAAGTATAAATGGTAGTTACATTGCTCAATGTCTTGAAGAGAACCCATGTTTGCCTGAAAACATGCCCAGTCATAGCATGTTCGATCACAGTAATATATAATTTCCTGAGATGGCCTGAACTGTAAAATGAACACATTCCTGAATAGTACAAGACAGTAAAACAAAGGCACATTCCACGGAGAAAAAAAGCACATGAAATTAAAGTGATAGGTGTTTGTAAAAGCAACCGTGGAACTCAGTTCTGGATACAAAACTCTGATGAAAAGGAAATAAATCAGGAGGTCACACTACAATATTTCTGCAGGAAGAAGTGCCACAGCATTAGGTATTTGGACTAGCAAACAGAGAGAGGGTGCCATTTTCCAGAGGTGATTAAGGGTGCATGGATACAGAAAGACTGCTCACAATACAGCAAACAGCTAGAAAAATGTCCAAAATCTGAAATATGCAGGATTGACAGTGAATATTTCAAGTATAATTTCACTAATTAAAAAAATGCCTCACTGTCACTTCTCAAGCAGGCCAGGATATACCAAGGTGATCCACAAGCTCACTTGTCTTTGGGCAATTATTGCCAAGTGTGGTGGTGAGTCTCACCAACGTGCACACAGTAACTTTGGCTCTGTGTGTCAGGACAGACTTAGTGGAACGTTCACAACATACAGACTTGAAGAACCTGGATATGCTGGCTGCTACTTTGTCATAGTAACTATAGAATTCATGGCAAATATTTTAAATGACAGGAACTGCAATCTGCCTTTATGCCTTGCACAGAGATTTAGCAGAAGTCAGTTGTTTTTTTTTTAAACAGCAAAAACATAGATAAGTTAGTCAACCAAAACTAGTATTTAATTTTGGCACCTTTCATCCTTCTTTTAAAGTGTTTATATTATTAAATAAATTAATTACTACCTTGGCTTTCCTCTTCTTTAGTTTCATAATGAATTCCAAAAATTCTCATTTAAGACACAAGCTATAGCATACTATAAAAGTGACAACAGTAACTTTACCAAGTAGTTTTTCCCAAACAAAACACAAAAAGCCTAACACTGCTTTTGGAACTAAAGAAACAATTTTTCTCCTAACAATTCAGATTTCATTTCTCTACAAAGATCTGGACACAGGAAAGTTAGACCACAGTAAAGAGGGAACCCTCATGAGTTTCAGCTTTAAAAGTAGCTTTCTCCATTTTTAATTTTTTTTTTAATCTAACTTGCTGTCAACCATCAGACAGCCAAGCACTCTCAGTGCTTCCCTATTCTTCCTGTGTCAGTGGCAAAAATGTTCTATTAATATAAAAATGAAACTGGGAAGTAGGCTCTAATGCAGGCTGCCTTTGCCCAGCTCTGTCAAGAGAACAGAAGAGTAGAACAATCTTCTGTGCAGTCACAATCCAGATGAAATAACTAAGAAAAACCTCCTCAGAAGAGCTCAAAGGGATTTAGAGCTGAATAAAGACAGCAGCCATGCTGCTTCCCTGACATTTTATGAAAAGATGACCTCTCTGAAGATTTCAGATCTTTCCTATGAACAAACACAATTGTTCCAACCAGAATCTGAAAAGTCATGATTGCAAAAAGGGATAAAGACAAAAGGTGTTAACTGAGTCTGTATTGAACGCCTTAAAATACTTTTAGCAAAAATATCATTCTGGCTCTTTGAGTCTTCACTAGGAAAAAAAGAAAAGCAGCACATTTTACAAAGCACACACAGGCGCAATACCAAGCTTCTTGCAAAGAAATACTTCACTTTTAATAAACTCGCTGTGTGTGTTCAAAACAATTCCTTAAGTGAACTTTCCAGAATTACAACTGAAATTCTTCAAACAAAGTTTGCTTATTTTCCCACATGCTGAAGTACACTCTCACCTCTCCTGCTGCCCGTCTTTTTGGAAACAGCAGTAATCATAGAATCGTGGAATGGTTTGGTTTGAAAGGGACCTTAAAGACCATCTAGTTCCATTCTCTGCCCAGCCTGTATTTGTGCTGGGATTCCCCTGGTGCTCACAGACCTTGCCCTTGGCCTTGTTGGAATTCCTGGGGCCCACCTCCCCAGCCTGTCCAGGTCCCTGTGGATGGCATTCCTTCCCTCCCGTGCCATGTGCATTAGCACAGACTCCAGGAGGATCTGCTCCATGATCCTGCTGGGCACAGAGCTGAGGCTGACTGGCCCGGAGTTTCTCAAGTTATCCTTCTTTCCCCTTTTAAAAATGGGTGTTAATCATACACCATAACCATACAACTGGGCTTTCAAAACATAAGCTTTTCAAGAGTTCCTTTAAGCCTCTGCTTATCTCAAAGTACATTAGCTAAGTCCTATCAAACTGGGTCAAACTGTTGGGATTTGGTACTGCAGAACACAGTGCTACTATCAAGAAAGGTGATTCCATTATTTTTATTCACCTACTACCAGAAGCTCAGGTTTCTGATGTATGGAGCACATGTTACTTTAAATTAAACTTATTACTACTGAATATCTGCTGTAATATTAATATTTCATTGTAACACACAGAGATCTCCAAATATCTCAGGTCAACGTGACTCAGAAGGCTCAAAGGAAAGTGGAAAAAAACCCCATGCCAAGAATTATAACAAGGACTTCAGCATCTGTTGTTCTACTTGGTTTCCCATAGCAATATTTCATTATAAGATTGCAAATTACTCATGCATATCCTTTCTTCCCCATTATGGGCCTCAATTTTATGAAAGCCTCTCTAATTTTGAATGAGCAGGTTACCTTTTCTATTCAATGCAAAATGAATGACCCTTAGAGACTTAATCTCCTGTAGCTCAAATCTCTTTTAGCCATATAATTTGACAGTAATATTATTTCAGGAATATTTCTGGTTTTATTCTTGTGAAAGGCAATACCAAGGAAAAATCCAAAGAGACTGACAAGCAGTATGTATAAAGCACGGGCAAAAAGAATACTGAAGAAAACAACGTCTACTACTAAGGAAACACATTGACACAGCATATAGACATAGAACTCAACAGCAAGGTCATGGACACATCTACTATGCTTTGGTGAGAAGCAAAAACTTTGTTGCAACAGCTTTTAGTCGGCCAATAACAAAAAGGATGAAAAAATATTTCAAGAGCAACTTACCATTTAAAGGATAGGCTTGACTCTATTTTGTTTTAAAGCATGTGCCACATTTCAACATCATAGAAAGAGCTTCTCTACTAGACCTGGTACATCCAAATGCTCAAAGCTTTTAAAAAATCTTGCTTCCTTTAATTTTCACACTGAAAAGTGTAACTGATGGCATGTGCAGAATACCTATGCTACTTATTATCCAACATCTATTTTTTGCATATTTTTATAAGTTGAGACTGCTGGTTGAGCTTTTTTAAATGCAAAGGAGAAGGTGAAGCTGTTTGTGTGTGTGAAAATGCATCCATCAGTAGGATTATTACAGTGTCTCTGGAGCATTAACTTTTTAGTTCCCCCTGAATTTGTACTGTGCTCCTACAATATAAGGCTTTGTTTCAAGCTTTGACTCCCTGGGGCCATCTCTGTGTTAAATAAGAAATCTGCCTCCACGTCTGTACCACACATCCCACAAAACGGTATGACTGAAACTTCCAGCAATTCCTCCCTGGAGCTTCTGCTCTAGTGCTTTTCTTCTCTCTCCAGCGTGAACATCTCTGAATCACTCTGTATTACACGGCAGGAGATGAGCCAGGCCCCTCGGAACAAAGAAGAGCTCCAGCTCCAAGCAGGCATCCAAGTCTGGAGCACGGGGGGACAGCAGGCTCACCCCCTGCAGGACTGAGCCCAGAGAGGAAACACCCAACCACAACATGACAGGACAGAGGCAACGTTCTTCAGAAAGTTACTGCCTGAATGCCTGAAACACTAGGATTCTTCCAAAAATGCAAATGGGCACTTCTCTGCTAAGACCACAACTCTCCACAGCCTGTGAGTTACCTCTTTATAAGTTGTCTTCACTGGTAAGATTTGGGCAACTCTGCTGGCTCAGCCACACAGAGTTTTCATGAGGATAAGCACAGCAGAGACTGATGAACACAACAGTGAGACTATGGTGACTAGGTAACTGAATTCTGCTTTTCCTACAGTTGATGCACGTTTTCCTGCCTAAATTCCAGGAAAACAACAACATTAAAAACTTGGAGATTGCACATTTCTTTGTGCCTTTGCTTTCTGAACTTCAGATGGCATAGCTGTTCCTCATGCATTTTTTGTTCTGAAGCAGAGAGGAAGCATTTCTAGGGCACTAAAAGCATATTCAAGTGCTGACATAAGCTGAGTGTTCCACATTGACATTTAGGGGATTGGAGAGTATCAGGCTAAAGCTCTTCTGTGTCTGGAGGGACTGATGGCAGCAGCATGGTTGTATCATGTGTTCACTGCATTAGTCCTAGAGGGATCTTCCAGATGCATTCCTGAAACTGCCAGTGCACTCAGCACAGAGGAAGGCTGCTCTGCCAGCACAACTAATGGGTAGTAAATTAATCAATTAGAACCTTTACAGGATAGGTAATTATCAGGACCTTAAAGAAGAAACTTGAATATCTAGCATTGCCTTCAGGTCCTTGACATCTGGAGTCAGACTTACAAATCCTGATACAGCTACTACAGGTGAACCAAATTTTAAAGTCTTTCACTGTGAACCACAAATGGGCTAAAAACCACCCAAGAAGGAAGACTTTTGTTTTCCTTTTCGTGGGATCACTATACTTCTGTCTAAAAAGATGATAAATTAATCTAATCAGGACACAAATATAATGGAATTTTAAGTGTTTTTGCAAATAATCTTTCTCCAGTAATAAGCAGTAATCATCTGCTACAATTATGTACAGCTAGAATTATTAAATATAAATGTGTAATGTCAATGTGTAATTTTGCCTGTTCCTCTGTAAAACATGCAGAAAGATTAACATTTTAGAGAACTCATACTGTAGATACATGGCAGAAACACTCTTAAACTGTCAGATTAGCGCAGAAGAAAATCAGACTCTCATATTCTGGTCTTTTTTCTTTCACACTTTTTTTGGGATTTAAGTAGCAGTGTGATGTTTCTGTTCCACCTACCTGTCATCTTTGAAGCTGATTTTTAAATCCATTAACCTGATTAGTCAAAGTAAATGGTAGCTTGAATAGTAATTTAAGCCCAGTGTAATATAATTTGGAGAATACAGAGTTTATCTTAAATATGAGTTCATAGAGGTGTATGTGTCTCTTATACATACTAAAACAGGCACAAGCATTTTAAATTCTAAGGCTAGTTCTACATATTAATTTAGTCTTACTCAGAAATCATTAGGGAAGTTACATGCTCCAAAAACAGATTTTAGGTAGTAACATAAAAAACGTATTTAGCAACCCAAACATCTCAACCGTATTAAAATTTTAAGATGATTGTGGGCAGATGATTGATTTTGGGGCAGAACTTTTCAAGACACAAAACAAGTCATGCAAATAATGCACAACATCTTCAATCCATCCTTGACATGATCCTTGGACAGAGACACCACACGCAACCCTGTGGTCCCTGGGATCCTTCCGCAAACCTACCTGAGGTGACACCACACCAGTGGCTGCCTGAATCCTTCAGGAAATGCTGGACTTGAGTAATTTTAAGTTTCTGGCCATATGGAAGTCAAGATACAAGCAAAATTTATGTTGATAACAGCTTCAAGTGGAGAAAAGCTTTTTTTTTCTGTACAAACTCAAGGTGGTGTAAACAAACCACGTGTCAGGTGTTTATTTTCAGCCACACGGCCCTGTGTGGGCCTCCTCTGCTCACTGCTTTAATCTCTTCACCCCTGCACAGAGCCCCTCTCAGGCTCTCTCCACCAGCATGAGGGTTATTTATACAGCACTCCCAGGGACATTAGACAGCACCAGGGAGGAGATTTTAGGACCATTTCCAAAATCTGCTTTTGCAACTTTGTGGATTCTGGAAGCAAAACCAGAAAAACACAGGACTAAAATTTTCTGCTACCTCTAAGTTCTTCATAAGGCCTCTCTTCAGAGGCCTTGAACTAAACTGCAACCTGAACTTAAACTGCTATTTCCCCTTGGATCAGGACACTGGCCTAAATACAAGAGGAACTATCCCCTAAAATTTGGTTTAAAGCTAAATTAAAACAAAGCAAAACAAAAGATGGTGCTACAAAAAAAAACAAACTTTTTTTTAGGCTGTGTGACTGCTAACCCCACTCCAAAGAATACCATGCTAAAGTTTGGGGTTTTTTTGTAATAGTCATTGATTTGTATTAGAAACAGTTTTATTTTAGTCTTTAGAAATTGTATTGAGATCCTCCCAGCAGCAGAGCAGTTGTTTTCCAGAAGAAAAATAAAGGACTCTCTTGTATAATGTCTCATACAACATTGGAAGCATATGATGTCTGATGAGAGATATTTAATTTTGTGTAAAAAACTGGTAATTCTAGCCATTGGTCTCTGAGGCTCTAATATGACTATGATACTCTTAACTCTATTTCAGTTAATCATTAAAACTCAGAAACAGATTAAAGCAAACAGTGGAGCTTTTAACAGCCAAGGGAAGTACGAAAGAGAAAGAATTGCAAGGAACAAAGGATAACACTTGAACCAAGATGCAATAGGAAACTTCTGACAAAAACAGAGAAAAGATTTTCTATAAAGTCTTTTTATAAAGTCTTTTCCAAGTATCCTGCAGAGCTGCTCAGGTTTTACAGAGAGGTCCTGCACTAGGGGATTCCTAATCCCTATCATCATCTTTACTCGAAGAGATAAGAATACTCATCGGGATTCTTCTGTCAAATGAGTCCTCAAGTGGTCTATTTCTTCCTAAGAGTTGTAAAGAGAGCGCTGTTTCTTTCCACTGCAAGATTGTTGGAGTCTCCAACCTGGATATTTTAAGAGCTCTACTGAATAGATGCAGTTTTGAGTTGTAAGTGGATAAGAAAGGTCAAGTATGTCAGATGCAAGATATTTTAAAATCATAAAACAGGTAACAGCTTAGAAACAGTTTCACTAAAAGAGTGATTAAATTACCACAACAGCTATATTCTCAAAGTCCTCAGCAGAATGTTGGAGACAAACACATTTATTTGGTAACACACATTAACATGCACATTCTACTAATTAAAAATATTTCCCATGAAAATCTTCAAGGGGATGTATGCAAGGACGTAAACCTGCAATCCTGAGACAATGCTGGTATGAGGGGCTGACAAGGAAATAAAAGCTTTATGCTACACATTTCTGAGCTTGGATGGTCACACCTACGACCTGACCTGTCTCACAAAGGCTTCCCTTCACCCAAGCGCAATCTTTTGTTTCTTTAAATTTCGCTTTAAACCAAATTTTAGGGGATAGTTCCTCTTGTATTTAGGCCAGTGTCCTGATCCAAGGGGAAATAGTTAGCAATTTAAGTTTAGGATGCAGTTTAGTTTAAGGCCTCTGAAGAGAGGCCTTAGGAAGAATTTCCAAGTAGCAGAATACAGAAAAGCTCTCACAATAAACAAGGCTCCACTGATCCAGTGCAACTGGAAAAGACACCAAAATCCATGTGATTATATGGCCCGCAGGAGACCTGTGAGGAATCAGGAACTTCTCATTCCAGCAGGCTGCTGTCATGCACACCTCTAGCTGGAACCACAAACCAACCAGGAGACTGGAGAGACTCACGCCACTCTTACAAGAAAGCCCAGAGTACAGCGATTGAAAATCCCAGCGAGCAAAGGTTTGTGCCAGTCACTGCCTGCTGCTCCAGCTTCTTGTGCCACCAAGAGCCTGAGCCTGCTCCTCAGCACACACTCCTCACAACACAGACAAAACTGTGATGGCAAATAGGCCCAGCCAGCAAGACTTCCTCAAATATGAGGAGCTCACCTGCATCCTCCCAAAATACTTTTGAGGTAAATCAATCTTTCTCCCTATTTTAATCTCACCTGGAAGCTAAGTTCCTGAAAGAAACACGCTCACAGTAAGTGTCTACTACAAAAAAGTACGTAAATATCTGTCAGCTTCATCCAAACTGCCTGGTCCTGCCTGGCCTTTTACTTACTGCTTCCTCAACTCAGCAAGACAATTACAGAAGTCACAAAGATAATTTATACTACAGCTTTATAAATGACAGTACTGTCAAAGCCAGTTTATCTGTGTGGAAGTCCACACGTAGGTGCAGCTGATATCTGCAGTGAGAGATCCATCTGACCCACCCTTCAAAGGAAGGTTCGAGTCTGGTGTTTTAAGAAGGTATCTTGTGTTTTCAGATGCTACAGAGAGATCTTTCCATTTTCATGGATCATTAGGAGTGCTCATGGAGCACAGCACTGGGACTTTCTGCTTGAGCCCTAACATTTGCTACTCAGCTGCTCTTCTCAGATGATTACTATCATTAGCTCTTGCAGGATGTATGATTGTCTATTTATTTGTGACCCGTAGTGGATCTAGCTCTGTGTCCTGCAATATGATAGCTGTTAACATGATTCCCTTAAACTGCTCCACTGAATATCACTAATTGATTTTAGATGTGATGATCATAAGCTGTCAGACTCTTGCCTCTAGAGGTCTGCCTGATTTAACAGCAGAATGACCAGGCTAAAATATAGTCAATTTTTAATAAGCTGCTTAAGAAAACCTATATTATACATAAAATGGCATCTTCCACAGCAACAGTATGTATGAAAAATGATAAATAATTTTATCAATTACTTGTTCACCTATTAAAAAAATACCACTGCATAAAACCCTTAACATAAACTGAGAAGAAAAACAAAACAAAATCAACTAAAGCATATGCCACTGCTAATGTTAGTGGTAACATGAAAAAACACTAGAACTGTGTAATGCTGACAACCATAGTTAATGAACATTTTGTCACTGAAAACGAGAAAATAAGATCACAAAAGAAATTAAAGGTAAAAAAGGAATCTGTGACTAAACACCAGAATACATTCCTTTGTACATTGTGTAGTACCAGAAAAGGATCGCCATGAGTGATTAATATTATACCTGATATTTGGGTGACTAACTTAAAACATCAAACACAAAATTTTCTTACTCTTCATTTTTGCCTTTTTTTTTTTTCTGGATGGTGCACGTTCTCCTAATATACTAATATCTGAGCTAGTGCAAACAGATAATTTCTTTCCATCCCACACACAGCCTTCTCAAAGAACAATCAATCACTTTACAAGACTATTCTGCATTTTTAAAGTTCTCTCATATTCTATGAAGTCTTCTTTTATATACAACAAGACAAATGTAATCCATTAAAATTTCCTCACTTCATTTAAATTGACTGTTGGTGTTTCAATGGAATCTATTTGACCACCAGATTTTTTTTAAAAAGATGGGCTCAAAATCTGGGCAAAACCTTCTAGCTAAATGCAAGCCAGACTTTTGATGATATATTCTTATCCAATTACCTCAATTTACAACTTTATTAACATTATTAACTTACAGTCAGACATAAAACATAAAGAACCATTTTGCCACTCAGCACTACTTACACTGTAGAGTTCATCTTGCCAATTATAGCATTTTGTATTTTCAGGGACTGCCCTTTCAATTTGTCAGAATTACTACCCATACCCAACAATGTTTACAACTCCTTCCACATTGGCATCATTCACAATTGCCAAGCTCCACTACTGCCATTAAAATAAAAATAAATCACTGGAACTAGGTCAGGATGCTCGTCTGGGTGCAAAATCAAACTGCTGACAATTACTCCTTTGCATTCATTTCCCAACCAGAGGTGTGGTTCCCTTCTCATGTTTCATCTTGAAACATAACCCAACTTGCTTAAGAAAAGGACACACATCCCTATCCAGACTCAACTACTGACACATAGGTTCTTCCATGTAATTCCTTCAATCATATGTTCCAGCATGGAAAAAGAGTTCATCAACCTTCCCAGAAGCATAACTCTACCAAAGCCTCACCAAAAGAGCTGACAGCAACAGCACTGCCATCAGGACTACAGCAGTGAACTCAATAAAGGCAGGTTTTTTTTAATGCTAGTAAAGAAATCCTCTACAAGCAAATTGTTTTACAGCATTCATTACATCTATATGAGCTACTGTCCTTTTTAGCAGAGAAAGTAAGCACAAATGAGAGAATACTTCTCCAGTATTGCTCATTACCTGTGTTTTACATGCATTTAAAGAACAGATAAGTATTACATACATCTCCAGCTATAAACTGGGCAGTCTTTTTTTATCAGCTGAAAGTTATACTTCATTTATTTTGGCTAAACGTTACATTTCTGTCAATTAAAATGACAAAGATGACAATGGACAAGGTGCCAGGGATGAATACAGTAGTACAGCAATGTAAAAATGGAAATAAACCACATTTGGCATGCTTCACGATCCCATTAAAATAACTTCCCCCTCCACTAACAGGCACCTCAGTCCAAGTTTGTTCTTTTAAAGGAATAATCCCAGCATGCCTTTACAAGCCAGGTTTTCACTTACTGCTTCTAATAAAATCCACCAACCAAAATAAAACTTCTGAGTGTCCTTTTGCCTTGAATTACTTCACACAGGCAGGCAACCCAATCTGACTCCGCATGGCTGCATAGATGTCACACACTGTGAGAGCAAACACAAGGATAAGCAAGGAAGGATAAAACCTCAGAAACCCTTTTTTGTGGCTCCGCAGACTTTTCATCAGATAACACAGAAGTAAAAAGGATGATATGCTGAAGACCATTTAAAAATGCTACTGGAATATTTGGGAAGATTATTATTCAGTTCTAGCTGTGATCTACTAGTCTCGAGCTCTCTTCTGCATTCTCCACAAGAACAGACTGCAACACAAATTGCAACAGTGACTTGAATCAAGTATAATGATAGGTTTTCCAGATATATTTTCAGGCTTTGAGGACTGACTTTTGAGGACACATGTGATGGATAAAGCCCCAGCTAAATGTGTACTCCCACGGCATCAATTTAGGTACAGGGGTTACCTGGGAACTGAAATATAAATAAAGAATGCAAACTCTACTGGACTGAGTTTGTTTTGCACGGTGTTATATTGTTGCCATCATTCCTTTCTTGTCTGGCATTATCCTGTGCCTTCTCAATGAAGTTATAGCTTACTATGCACCTATCCTGGCATTTGAAGAAGAGTGAAAGTCACACCATTTCACATGAGAAAAGGTGGAGGATCTCAAAGAGCACCTTTTGGGGAAGAACTTTGTGTGGCCTTGGACCAAAGAAGCACTCGGCCCTCACGGCTGCAGAATCCGTATCCTGCTCCACACAACTGCTTCCAGCCCGAACAGCAACTCTAGAGGTAACAGAGTGCAAAGAATTTCCAAGAAATGTATTAAAGGCCCCTATGGTTTAGCCAAAGGAAGGAGAAATGTCTACATTTCAAGTAAAAATCGTTCCTAACTCGCCCAGCTCCAGGCCTTTACAGGCTGTAAGCTCAGCGATCCAGCCTCCTCCTCTGCTGTCTGTGGAAGAATTCCTCCAGCTAACAGATCAAATCTGTCCTCACTTTCTGGGTAAGAACCACTTATGACTTCCGGTGAGAAACAGAAATCAGACCTTCTGTAATGACAAAGTATGATGTATTTGACAGTAAAATTTGCTGGAATACATTTATACAAAATTTAATAAGCCACTCAGATGCTACGCTTCTATTCAATATTCTCCACCAAACCGTATTTACTCTCACCAAGAATGTTTGTTCCAAAGTAAAGTACTTGATATCCTGATCTCCTAAGCATATGCTAGGTGGATGAAAAGTATCATGTGGCTAAAAAAAGCCTGCATGCAACACTTCTTCCACTTGAATGAGAGACGGGCAGTCTACCAAAATTTCTGAAAATCTTTTCACAAAGAAGGATAATTTTTGTACAGAATTCTCAAGATTAAAATAGCAGATTAGGAATATGTTTATACAGCAAAACACTCTGCTTAAGGATCCCTGGAGCAGGTCAGGCCCACAGCACAGGGGATATGCAGCATGAAACGGTTCTCCTGCTAACACGTCCAGGAACATGAAAGGCACAGGCATTTCCAAAATGAGCCCCACATGCACTGACATGAAGAGTTCAATGAGTCTCTGCAAATTGTGTGTGAAGAAAATTGAGATGTCTTTTTAATCCTGTGAAATCAAATCCATGTCTTGGACCTGTGGGTCGAAATCAGCATTTAGGGAGCACAGGGATGAGTCCTCCCAATACCCCAACCCCCTGGAGCGCTGGGGTGCAGTGGGAGACAGCAGGAGAACACTGTGCACATCTCCTCCCCAGCTGCCC
Source organism: Nicator chloris (assembly GCA_013400495.1). Taxonomy (NCBI): domain Eukaryota; kingdom Metazoa; phylum Chordata; class Aves; order Passeriformes; family Pycnonotidae; genus Nicator; species Nicator chloris. The sequence goes on along the minus strand of WAAE01008766.1, from coordinate 7,770 downwards.
AGAACAACAGAGTGGGGCTTTACATGACAGGAACAGTGAGAGGGGAGGACCACACTGACTTGGCAGAGAAAGGGGCCAGAAATGCCCCCTTTTTACTGTATTTTTTTAAAGCACGCAGTATTGTAATTCAAAGAAACGCTCTGCTATCCTTCTCTCCCTGAAGTGCAAAATTACAAATGGTGACACCAAGCTAATCTTTGTGAACATTTAAAATGGGAATTTATAACAGAACAAACAGCTGAGAACACTCCAAATGTATGCTACATATGAACAGAAAGAAAGAGAAGAGTTCCCTCGTCAGCAGCATGAAACATACTGGATGAGATCAGGATTATGGCTGTCAAACCTGTCAACAGCATTTAGAATTTTCTGTGTTTCATTGCATGTATTTCCCCATATCACTGCAAATCCAGGTAATACCCTCAGTGACTGGAGACCAGATCGGGATTTACAAACATCAAAAATTGCTTTGTGCCACGATCCTAAGTAAAAGTTTATAAACCACACAATGCATAAGAGCAACTTGCTGCACTGCTTTATAACTACTAAATGCAGAATTTTATTCAAATTTGAATCAGCAATTAAAAAAGAATGGTCTCCTATTTCTTCTCTGTGTAAATCAAAAGAAAAATGCATGTAGGAATGGAGCATGTACCTGCAGCTAATGAACAACCTGCCTCGCAATGATGACAAAATTGATACAAAATTGTCTGTCAGTTTTGTAAGCTCCAATAATTTGGATGTCTAAACAGCTTTCAGGAGACAGCTCTTTGCATAGCATTTGTCTTCTCTCAGGAGAATGACACAAGCAGTTTTGAGATAAAATTTTGGGTTTGGATCAGATCTTCCAGCCTTTTCTGACACTGTACACTGCCTCAGAAACCAATGGCTTTTATGAGCATTTTAGTCACTGCAGAAGGACTAACAGCTGTGTGATCAATGACTAACATTTCTAGCAAGAATGTGAGAGCTGAAATGAATTCTTAGCCAAAAAGTATTAATGTTAATAGGAAAACAATAAGTTCTATTGTTTCTTTACCCATTAATAAATAAGTCCTACATACATGACACTGAAAATAGACAGTAAACATTTATCATCCCTTGCTACCATCAACATAATGAGCAGCATGAAGGGAAGTTTTAAAAAGTGCCTTAGCACTGCCCTTCCTAGCACATGTTCTCTGTCTCTGTCCTGCTCTTTATGCCATCACTTTATTATCCAAGAATAGGCAATGAAGTCAAGACTCCTGTCTGGACTTACGAGAGGTACTTTCCTACTCTGAAATTAGGAGAGGTAGTTTTACATCGACAGATGCTTTCAACTTGAGAAGAAGAAAAAAAAAAATCACTATTTTGATGGAGAACATCTCTCTTTCCTGAGGCCAAAGAAAATGCTTTTCTCTGCTGAACAAAAAAGCTGATCCAGGAATACTCAGGCCACCGCCAGTGAGTTTGAAAAATCAGTTATTTTGACACATATCGGTCTATTAAGTGAAAAAAGCTCAAGCTGGCTCTAACCTTGGGAAGGGACACAGACATTTATTAGAGTTCTCATAAGGAAGGATGAATGGTAACTGTGCGTGTTGCTACGTGATCAGGCAAGTGATTACATGGGAGGAACATTCCAATAAGAACACTATGGCAGTTACAAGTACAATAAAGCAGAAAATAATTTTCAGCATTGTTACCAGTCCTGTGATTTTGAAGGAAACACAACTCAGCACAGCATAGATTACATACAAAGAGTTTGTCATGCTGGAAAAACAGAAGTCTCTCGGAAGTTTTAGCTGGGGACAGCTTTTTCAGGGGGAAAAAAACCCCAAAACTGCTTTCATTTCATATAGGAAGACATAATATGTTTGCCACTTAACAGAGCACTAGTAGGGGTTCCATCAACCCACATATTAGTGAATGAGTTGTGAAGGTGACATTGAATTCAACTGGATTTCTACATCTGAATGTATTTTGAGAATGCAAGCTGAATGCACTTGGCTAATAACAGCTATGAAAACAGAAGCCTTATGCACAGAAAGGTAACCAATAAGCCATTGCAGATGAACCAGCACCATCTCAAGGCAAAACCCCTGAGATTTATGTAGTGGGCTGACCTTGGCTGGTGCTCATCAAGTTGCTCTGTCACTCCTCTCCTCAGCAGGAGGTGAAGAGGAAGGAGAAAAGACAGAAAAAATGCAATTTATTTCCTACTTCCTACCAACAAGGGATGTCCAGCCACTTCCTGGTAATTCACTAAGCATTGCAGCTGTTACAAAAGACAAATGTAATAATGAGTGCCCCTGTCCCCCTTTCTCTTACTGCTGAGCAGACATCATAATGACATGGACTATCCCTTTGGTCACCTGGATCTGCTGTCCTGGCTACAGCCCATGCCAAGATCTTGCCCACCCCAGCCCTCAGCAAGGGGGGAATGGTGGAGAAACAGTGCTGCTGCAGTGCCAGCACTGCTCAGCCAGAGCCAAACACTGGGGTGTGAGCAGCACCTTCCTAGGTACCAACACAGCACAGCTCAGGGAGGGCTGCCATGTGGAAAATGAGCTCCAGCTCAGCCAGACCCCAGGCAGTGCCAAGAAACAAGACTGCTTTGGCTGATGGTCACTCTCTTTCCCCAGCAAACCCCAAACCTCTTGCACTTGGACCTGTGTTTCAGGCTGTGGAAAATTGTGTCTCCTTCACTCTGTGTGCAGGACTTAGGCTACTTGGAAGGAACCAAGTGACGATTTCAGGTGTAAAAAGCTGTGGAAATCTCAAATTACTATTTGAGAGAGAGTACCTGCATGTAAAAGTGTCATTTTCACAGACAGCTGCTCATCTGATACATAGTGACGTTTTGTTACTAAAAAACAAAGCAAACGCTTTTTCTAGCTAGAGAAAAATTATTTCCCAGAATAAAATTCTCTCAAGTTTCACCAGGATTCTGAAATGAAATGAGATTGTGTTTTTCTATAAAATTAATTATAACACATAATCCTACATTATTTCGTAAGTTTCATGCACTTTTAAAATGCATAAATATATTCCAAACTTATTTCAAGAACCATTATAACAAGTACTTTTAATTTCTCTACTTTGATTAACAACTGTGAGGAAGATTAAAAAGCTTGGTTGTTTTTTTTTCCCAGGCACTTTATTCCCAGGCACAATTCTACTTGGTCAAGTAAGCTGCAGCACTTCAATAAAGTGGAGATTTATATCCCAGGTTCCACAACAGGAAAAATTGGAAGCATCTCACTCTTTGCATATGTTCAGGTTTCATTCTTTCCTGATGTATTCTAATATATGATTCTTATAAGAGTTTTTTTAAGGTGTTCTTCTATAACTTTTGTGCATCCCATATACGGATTCTTCAAAATATACTTAATAGCAAGGTATATAAAATGGAGAACAAACCTTAGATAAATCATATGAAATAGAATGTGATGAACTAGATTACAAACCATTCAAAAATTTCTTGTACATGAAGGTAGTACAGTAAGAGACTGGGCATCAAACTCTCAGTGCCTGAATCCATATAATGGAAAAGCACAAAAGCTACACATTTTTGAAGTCCCAGTGTTCCAAAAACTCCAAAAAACTGAACTCCCCAAGAGAAGTGGGTAAAGACACAAGTATTTCAGAAGATGCAGTATTTCAGAAAAATATTCAGAAGTCAGGATTCAAAGGTAATTGCAAAGCAGCGCTCCTAAATTTATGGAAAAGAATGCAGCAGAAATTGTGGTACACAGATCAAAAAGAAAGGAAAATTATAAAAAAGGAAAATTTCTGATGGGCAGCCATCTCACAGGAATCCTTTGAATCGATTTTCTAAAATGACTAAACTTCTGGGCACACATGCCCTATCCAAAAGGTTACTGAAAAAGTGCTTTAAATTTATGAAGTCCACTTTCTCAACAGCCTTATATCATTCCAAAGCTGAAAACAAACTGTACCAAAAACTGCATCAGGGTGGGTGGTAAAGTTATCATCTCTTACCCGGTTGCAAAATGAGGGGAAGAAAGGTAATACAGACCAAGTGAAGATGAAATATTGACCTGAAATATTCTGAATCCATATTATAATACAAGTCTATCATTTCTTATGTAGCTTGTTGCAGCTTCTCTCCTCATTTAACAGTACAAAACCTAAATGCACTGCCCAGTAGTACAATATTTATTAGTCAATGTTAGCCATAGCTGTGCTGCAGCACTAACAAGTTATGCTTATCCTGAGGCAGTGCAATCTAATTCCAAAGCATCCCCAGTGTGGGACCTGTGCCCATCTGGCTCAGTGAAAGGTTTTCTCTCACCCAAACCTTTCAAGCAGTTTTAAACAGACAGCCTGTAAAATCCCATACTTTCATATCATTAGGAAAATAAGAATGCTGCTTTTTCCATTAGGACGTGGCTCTTCCTCCTAACCAACACAGGTCAGAACACAACAGTGAAACATTATTCAGGGATAAAGGTATTTTGAGTAGGTTATTTAAAGGTCTCAGACTCATCTCATTTTCCTTTCCTCTTCCCATCTCAGAAGCCTATATAATTGATGCATGTCACTGGAGTACATTTTTCACAACAGAAAAAGCATTAAAAAAAATTTCCATGTGCTAGAATATTTACAGAAATTGAGCAGAGCTTTAAACAAAACTGCTCTCAAAAGCAAGAGACTGCTGGTGATAACTTAAGACAAAACCATCAAAAGGAAGTCGTCATCGACTTTCTTTTCTATCTTCTCTCCTCTCTTCCATGCCCCAACACTTCAGCTGAATGCTGTAAAGCTGATGGCAGACACCTACTTCTTTGGGGAAATGCAATGATACACTGTTCCAGTTTCATCACAATAATGAAGTTATACCCTGCTAACTGGAAACACAGGAAAGGAAGGATGAAACTGGCAGTGGCACTGCATTTGAATTAAATGTGATTTATGGTCATCTCTGTTAAAAAATAGGTAAAGAATGAGCTGACGAAAAGTCCATTTGCCAACTGCTTCACTTTGATTAAAATATCATGGAAAAGTTATAATGTAAAAATGATGGAGAAGAAAATGTTTTATATTCAAGAAAAAAAAATCTGGTGAGATAAAAAGGACTATTCCATCTGGAACCTGTGCTACTCTAAAATAAACCACAAAATTTAGCTATTACTCATTCTGAGCTCACAGGCATTGAGTTTTGTTTGATATTAAAGTGATAATAATAACTGAGTTTCCCAGAGATACTGGAAAACATATTATGCAATGGTGGCTCAGAGCATTTCAACAGTGTGTAATGCAAAGGTAGCTAATTTAAGCTTTCCATAAGGGTTTCTATGAATGGAAAGCTTTTTGTTGAAGGCTAAAACTTGACTGTTTACTATATTTGCTGAAAAAGACAAGACAAATATTTTGGGATTAAAAAAGAGAAATGACAAGATTTAATCAGAGAAGGGAAGGAGGAATCGTAACTCAGTACTCACAACATTCATCCATAACAACAGGTCAAGAATTAAAGTAAATAGTTCCTTGCATAAAGGAGAAAATAATTTATCTAGATATCTGACTGTGGACTTGCATTTCCCTCTACAGAAATTATTTTATACAAGCAAAAAACTTTCTGAAGAACTACTGTTTTGTTGTTTTGGACACAGTGAAAGCATGTCCATAATAAAACTGCAGAAGCAAATCTAACCCCAACCCATCATAACAGAAGTGGCATCCATTGTACACTTTCTTCTGCAAAATAGTTTAAGAAAACTTTCTTTAAGGTGTGTTAAGACATGACATTGTTAATTGAGAAGCAAATCAAAAACTGAAGTGAAGACAGCACTGGAAAGGGACCTTAGTTTTTCTGTTTTTGTTCTATTTGAATGATGTGAAATGAGTAGGTATATCACCCTTCTGTTCTTGAACAGGTTTTTAAATAGACCTTTTAGAAATGTTTATAGTTGACAAATGTGGCAGGAGGAATGGTTTTGGGTTTTAAACTTAAAATGATGTTTCCTTCCCATTCCCTTTCTGCAAAGGTGTCTACAAGAGCACAGTGGTCAGCTACAAGAAGTATTTGTTGTAGTTCAATACTTCAAACTTTTCAGTCTCATTCATTAAGCAAGGAAGCTGTGGCAGTTTGCCAAGTGAATAGTAACTAAAGAGTGTCTCACACATCTGCTCAAGGTGAACATTCTTAAGGTCCACTGAATGTAAATACTCAAAAATCATTTCCACAAACAAACAGATGATTATTCATTTGGCCTATCAGTCTGGAATGAACGTAGCATCCTTCCAAACTCTGCACAATCTGTAGAGCAGCCAGTCATAAAGACAGCAGGACTGTAATATTTTCCTTACTGAACACTGCATGATACAGCTGGCAGGTCAAACTGGGACTTCGCTGGCTTCCATACAAAAGCTGATAATATGTATGTATATATTGTATGCTGATAATATGTAACTCCTTTGGCTTGCAAACAATTTCTCAACGATAGTCAAAAGGGAAAAACTACTCTTAATGTTTCATACTAATGGAGCAAATTACATGCATGTTGTTCAATAATTATTCAAAATCAGAATATCTGCAAACAGGAGTTGTACATAAGAAGGGATCCATAATACCACCAGGTAAGGCTCTTTCCAATTCCAAAGAGAGTACGCTTTCAATTTACTGGTAACAAAGTTGGAGTATTTAAATTTTTGTTATTGTTATTGTTTTCCTTCTCTCCTGACCTCCTCAGAACAACCTCTGGTCTTGTTCTGACTTTTTGGGTTTTTTTAAGTATCCACACAATATTGCCTGCATTCCCCCCTTTTCCCTTCTTCCCTAGAATGTAAGTCAACAGCAAACATGATTTAATATTGAACCATCTTCCTCCTTTAATCTCTCCACTTCCAAAAGTCCAGTGTTCCTGAGGGTTCCTCTGAACAATGACTCAGCCATCTCTGGAGTTTGACCATGTAGCTTTAGCTAAAAGAACTTCACCACAAATTATTACCTACAGTGTGCCATCAGCAACCATCCCTCTAATCCAGTGCATAACAGACGAGCATCGTTAACTAAGGGATTCTTTAATTAATCCTTACCTGGAGCTGGTGCTAAATTCTCTTATATCCACTCAGACTGATATTCTGCACAGAGAGACATCTAAGAGGGACACCTTTTGAAAAACAACTCATGTTTACTCACTTTTTGGTTTCCTTTCCTTTTTTGAACCCTGCATTAAGATTCTTTTACTTTTCTTCCAGAGCAAGCAACAACACAAATAATGTATATCTAATCTTGCACTGAGCCTTTTACCCTGCAGGAAGATTGTCTTGAAATATTCTCCTTACCCTTCCAATCTAACTCCACATAATCCCTTTGAAAAATTCTCCAGAGTTTTAACTTAGCACACAGCATGAATAACAATTCATGCTGTATATTAATATATCCAGGAAAAAAAAAAAATTCTACTCCTGATTGTCTTCAATATTCAGAAACAACAATTTTCCAAAGGAATAAAATAAGCTAGAGGGAAAAATGAGAAAAATATGAAACAAGAGAATAAAATAACTTTGGAACCTACAGCAACAACCTTAAATTCAGTCTTAAATATTAGCTGCTCTTCCACGTGAGACTAATGTAAAGATTAATAGTCTGAATGTTATCTTAGCAAGTCTCACATAAGCCCATTGACTTCACTGGAGTCATGTGCACCAGAGCAAGAAAGAACACAGTCAGTCTCATTATAAATACATACTGTAACATGCCCTGAAGTAAAAAGTTATGTTGTGGGAATGCATTAAAAATAATGTAAAAAAAAAAAA
>WAAE01008765.1:0-40645 GCA_013400495.1 Nicator chloris | reverse complement strand
ATATGTTTTTTGTACCATGAGAAAATGGATAATCCTAGAAACAATCTGATTAAATGTCATTGTATTTACTGAGTAACAGCTATAGTTTACTATTTTTCTTGTTTTGTGTTGCTTTCATGTACAAATTTTCTTGATGCCCATATACAGTTCTTCATGTGTTAGTATGTATTTGCTCTTATGTTTTGTAGGACTATTTTGAAAGAGAGTGGCTTTGCAAGATACCTTCATTCAGCTGTCCTAATCAATGGAGCTATGCTCATTTTTGGTGGAAATACTCATAATGATACTTCCCTGAGCAATGGTGCAAAGTGTTTTTCTGCTGACTTTCTTGCATATGATATAGGTATGTATTGCACTGTGTTTTTCTCATTTTAGTTTTAAATACCACAATTTTGCTTTCTCAAGTCCAGCTAATTTGATTCTTTAAAGTTTTGATCCCAAACACCTTCAAGTTATTTATAAATTTTACAGATTTTTGTTCCATTTTGTCTAAAGGTTTTGGTTTGTAGGGCAAGGCATAGCAGCATCCATGCCATTCTCAAGGCCCTGGATATTTTTGGAGTATTTTGGCAAGACACTTTTAAGCAATACAAAAAAGGCTCTACATGGCAAGTGGTATTAAGGCTGAGTGAAGCATGATGAGCCTTTAGGAGATGATAAAAGGATGCAGTATATTTAATTTCACAAGAATGTGGCTGAGAGCAGAAAAGATAGTTGTTTGTAAATATATGATAAGAAAACAGTTTGGGGGAAAACTGATAAGACAAGACTAGGTGGGTGTCAGCTTTCATTCTGGGGAGTGGTTCCAACCCTTTGAGCTGTACACTTATGGAAAAGCCTCCCTATAGGATTGTGGAAATAGAAATAGAACTATGACTAGAAGAGAATTTAATGAGTTCATAATCTTTTTCCTATCTTGTGCCCCTGCTGTTCTTACCATAAATAGTTTTTTCCCATTCCTGTTCTTGTTCATATTTTATACATAGGCTTTAAATATAAACATGTAGCTCATATTTGGGCTTTAAATATAATCATACAGCTCACACTGGGGCCAAAAAGCACAGTCACTTGTCCTGGGAGCCAAAAAATGGGAAATGTGTCAGAGCAGCCTGGGAAATGGGCTCATGCACGCTCCTGGTGAGAACAGCCTGTGGATATTGCCTGGATCTACTTTTGGCAAGTGTTTATCAGCTGCCTACAGTGGGAGAAGAGGCTGCAACATGATCCTGCTTTTAGGACTAGTTAATGGCTCTTTATGGCATTCACTGTGGATATCAATGCAATGTCTTTGCTTTAATACAAAAATAATGACTAATTTCAGTATGTGGAACATATATGGGTTATTTCCTGCCAGTTTTAATGGGTGTGCAAATATTATCTTAGGAAAACAGTTGAATTTTTTTACTATATCCCTGTTTTACATCCTCCATAGCTTCTTATAAGCATCTGATGGTGTGAGCTATTGATTTTGTTCTCACTTCAGTTTACATGTGGATTTAATTTTTAATGAAACAGAGCTCCTTACTCATTTTGGAGCATAATATTATTTATTGGTCTACATTTATTTGTAGAATGTGCACTTACAGGTCAATAGTGTGAGTCCTAAGACCTGAATTAATGTAACTTTTTAACTTTCACACACCAATAGTTTTTTATCATCTTTAATGGAAATGTTATATACTTCTTTTTTCTTAAGTAGAACAATATTTTGGTTTGTCTAGTTGGTTATATTATTTAATTTGGTATTTGTATTCTCTTGCAAGTCACATTGTTCATGTGTTATAAAACTGATGAAGTACAAAAGAAGTGGACGTAGTAATTACTCTTTGGATGTAGTAATTAATTTTAAAAAATGCAATATATGAAGATTGTTTTGATTCAGACTTATTCTTTTGTAATATTCATTTCACCAACTTAGAAACAAATCTCACAGCACACATTAGATAGACATATTTTTCAGAAAACGTGAAATATTTTATGAAGAATTAAATAATTACGCAGTAGGTGTATTTCAGAATCTTATTTACTTTGTATCATGAGTTTTTGAACAATACTTAGAAGAAAAAATATATGATGCTATCAGCATCACATTTCCTAGATACCTTGCAAGTGATGGAGTGTTATGCCTTGTCTTGCAAAAAATGGGTGCTGTCTAGAAACCAGCTGAATCCTGGAGATAGAGCCTATGCTATTTATGTTCAAGTTGGGCTTGAGAGTACTTTTGATTATCTCTCTTATTATATGTGACATAGTCCTCTGGATAGATTGCTTCAGCTTTTTACTACCCATGAAAGCACTGTTTTTCATATTAATGTGGAATAACTGTTGGTGTGGCTTCATCTCAGGTAAGCTTAGCTTTCTGAAAGGTTGGTTTCTAATGCAGTTTGGTGATCCCTGCTCCTCCAGTCCAGGCATAGAGATAAGAATCTCCAGGGAGCAATTCATTTTACCAAGCTTAGGATAGAGTTACCTTCCCCCCCTGCTTTTTTGAATCAGTCATTGCTCTCTGAGTTCTGAGCTTAGTCTATAACAAGTTTTAGACATTTAAATGTGTCACGAGCCAAGAGCTCAGTTCAGTAATTTGAAATACTGCATATGTGTTAAGGGTGAAGACACAGAGATGGAGAGACATTATAAAAACTGCTATAGTGCCTTAATGTTCACAGTTAATTATTGCTTGATGTATTTACTTACATAGCAGTAAATATATGATGAGAAGATTGCTGCATTAAAAAAAGATTTAGAAATCTGGCTGTCACCTTGTCTTTTTAAAGTTTATCTTAGCTTTCTGTTGTTTATAGTTAGACTTTATCACAGTCTTTTTATGTAAACAGCCTTGTTTTTGTAAGTACCTCCACTTTGTTTTAAATGCTTTTCTAATTTAGGAGACAATTGATTGACGTTTGTCTTGACCAGTGTGATTGGGGAGGTGGTCCCTTCATCCTCCAATCCTGAGCCATTTCTCAAACCGTATATAAGTGATGTAAAATAAACTTTCTGCCCTTTTTTCTGCCGTCAGCAGCTCAGCTGTAAGTGTCGTTCTTTGTGTCCTATTGCAACATGTGGCCTTGGTATACTTCTGTTCTGCTTTGATATTTTACCACCAGGTTGCCCCTGGGTTACTCTGGAAGCCCCTTAAAGATCCACAGAGGGTCATTCTTGTAGAGGTCAGGTATTTTCCAACTGTGTTGTTATTGCTTCATTAATCTGAAAGAAGAACCTCTGCAATGGAGACATTCTTGAATGCTGTGGTTGACCTGCAGTTTTCTAAATTATGTTGGTTATGACTTTTCTTTACAAGGGCCCCCATATGCTTAAAACTTACATTTCTGTTCTCATCAGATCTTAGAAAAGTAGTTTAGATTATATTTTATGAGTATTCAAATGCAAAATTTGCAGATAAAAATCGATTAATTAAACAGAATCAGAGTTTAAAGTAGATTCTAACTACTAAGACCAGTATTAAAATACAGTTAAATAAAAACTTTTTTAAAATAGTAAGGATATTTATTATAGTTTCTGGCCAAATGGTGCAGTTAGTAAATATATCTTTGCATGCCTAAGGTCCTTAAGTTTGAGTTTATGAAGTATTTAGTCTCTGTCCTTTTGTTCCACATTGGACAGTTGCTAAGGTGTCTGGATACCCTTGATATGTACAGAGAATTATTGACAGGTAATCTCTAAAAGCCAAAACCTGAAATCCTGGGAACCTTGCAGCTGTTTCTGTGCTTTCTCCTAGTGGTGGTTGGAGTTCTACATTGTTTGGATCTGTGGGAGAAGTGCAATAACCCATATGTTTACACTAACAATATACTCCACAATATTTCTTTTGTTACTATCTGGATTTCAGTTTATTTTTATGGATTAAATAGTATGCAAATTCAATTGCTTATGAAAGACAATATTGTATGTGAAGTATTCAGTTTCTTCTAGGGTATTCAAACAAAGCTTAAAAACATTCTCCTTTTTGGAAAAAAAATCCAAAATTATTTCTTGAGATTGACTTTAGTCCTGCATGTAATCAAACATATTGCTTGTATTTTGTAATAAAATGGATTATTTATTCATAAATTGTTTGCTTGTAGAGTTAATTGTTTCACCTCTAGTCCTTGCCATTAACAAACTGAAGTAGTTTAAATATCTGGAAATTTTTTTTCCAATATAAACACATCTACTTTTACAGTTCTCCCTGTTTCTGGAGTTACAAATGGATTATCTGTGCCATCACAAAGAAAATGTAAAGCAGTGCCTGTGAAAGATTAAGTTTTATGTGTTCTTGAGCACTTAGGTTATAAATGCAGTTTTGGTGCAGTCTGTAACAGCAATTACCTCCATATTGCTGTGCTATTAGAGGAGCAAAGCCATAATAATATAATGCACTAATTGCTCCCTCTAATAGCAAAGCTTAAGATTGTTGATTTCTTTATATTGCTTGGGGAGTCACTGTTATGTGTATAGACTCTCTTGTAGATGTTAGTTCTATAGTTTAAATTCAATTCATGCTGTTTTGAACATACTTGCCGTTGTGTTTTCCTGAGAGTAAGGAGATTTTTATTATCTGATTAAAGAAAAATATTTATGCAGTGTGGAAAGACTCAGAAAATAAGTTTTCTGCTAGTACATAACTTTCATGATGTTTTAGTTGTTTATGTTCAGTGTTTTGTTGTCCAGAGTCGTAAATGAGAACCAGACAGAACTATAAGGGTGTCCATATGTTGTGAACCAGCATTACTTCTTTTACCAAAGAAAAATGATTGTAGTAATTTTTAGAAATATGTAAAGAGAAAATAGAAGCATCAGCTGGCATTGGATTCTATGAAGCACATAAGGCTGCACTGCAGTGTTGCAGAGTGTGATTGAGCAGAATAAATACATTGGCATTTCAAATCTATTTAAATAGTTTGAAATTTAGAAATGATTTGATAAATGTAAACATAAAAGAGGTGGTTTTCATATACCTTCTCTTAAAACAAAGCTCTGAATGCAGTAAGAGGTTGTCACTAAATCAGGCTGCCAGTGCCGAAATACAAATGTGATCCTGGAGGTGAAGTATGGACCATTGGTTGCCTCTTTTTAAAAGACCGTCCTAACAACTTTTGTTTCCTATTTTAACAATACTTTTTTTTTCTATTATTTTTTTCCTCTCTTCAGTCACATTTTGGTAAGCCTAATTTTAGTTAAATTTTTGAAATCAAATTCTATGTTCAAGTATTTTACTGACACGGCAATGTTGATTAGAAGTTACTTGGTTGTTTTCTGTTTGGGGTTTGTTTTTTTGTCTTTTTTTTGTTCTATAAAATCATATCGGAAAACTTTCCAGTAGTGTATGAATACTGCTGCAGCACTGAGAACTTTCCTATGAAATGTCCAGGTGATCCTCTCTGCTCTCAGTAATGCAGTGTTGCCAGTAGGTTGTAGGTGATACGTGTTGAGGCCTGACCTGTTGGAGTGTGGGCTCTGGAGAGCAATACCCTGTGCAAAGTTCAAGTGGGGATTTTCTCTGCCAGCATCAGCTGGATTGCTTCAAATCCAGAGTGTTTCTGTGGTGTTTCATCACAGAAATGTCTGTGGCTGGCGAGTCACTGTCAGAGCCACTTCTGTATCATCTGGTAACCATTTAATCTACACCAGGGAGGACGATGAAACTTTTAATGTTATAATGTGGTACAGCTTGTTCTTAAAGCAGAAGCCTTAGTAATAAAAAGAAAAAAAACCTTTATTTCTCCTTGTACTTTCCAGTGGCTAAAAATTCTGCTAATCAGTTGGGAATGAATAGTATTGTTCCTTCATCTGCTTGGTAACTGGTTCTATGAAAAGCAGAATGTGCTTCCATGTGCTATGTGCTATACCTGGTTACAGATAGAACAGATATAACTAATGCTATATCTTCCACTTGCTATCAGTGTAATGCCTTGAGGGCATAACTTTTTATGGAGGAAAATATTTTATTCTTTACTTCAGAGAGTTTGCCATCATTATTAGACTTAATATAATACACACAACACACAGAATGCTGTAATGTTGATAAATCATGTTGTAAATCATATTACATTTGCCATTTGTCATTTTTTTCTTGGAACGGTACAGTGAAGTCTGGAAATTTGGGTGCTTAGAGGTGTTCAAAAGAAGTTTGAAGATGATGGGCAGGGATGAACTCTGATTCTTTAATGAAAAACACCAGGAATCACTTGGCTAGCTATCTGTATTTTGTATTAATCAACTGCACAGAGAAACTCTCATCAGGAATTGAAAGCTGAGGAAAAGTATTCTTGCACAGTGCTCTGTTCAGTAGTCACAGAGAAAACTAGGAGGAGATAAGAGGGGAGGCTATTTGTAATGATCTTCCCTCCTTCTCTTTTCTTGTACTCTATTGAAAGGACCTGCCAGTTTGAAAAATTCCATCAGTAAGAAAGGAATTATTATATCTCCAGCCCTCAGGGGTTCCTCATCTGAAAACCAGCCTTTATTATGGTTTTATAGTCTACCCTTGGTGTTAAATCCCACCTTTTCTAAAATAAATATCTAAATACAGGAAAGACTATATATTTATGTTCATAATGTATGTTTGTAAAAATAAGAAGATTAATGTCAACATTTCCCAAGATCAGATAAAAATTCAGTGTGAGTTTTAAAATCAGATGGAAATTTAGTGTGGGTTTCCTAAATTGTTTCTTTTACCATCAAAGGCACACAAGCTCACACATGCTGTGTCTTAATGTGCAGTGACTTAGCAGCAGCAAGAAGTTGATTTTAAAGTATAAATCTAAGATTTTGCTGGTCAATTGTTAAAATGTTTGCTTTTTATAGCTTTTAAAATGAAAATATTTTCTTGAATTAGAATTTTAATAATTGGACTGTTGATCCCTTATTTCTAAAAAATAATATTGCTCCTGGTTTCAGTTTCCTTCATAAGTCAAACATCCTGGAGGCATGAAATGCCAGTGTTATGGATGAATATGGGTAATACACAATTTCTATATTTAATACGAATCCCAAATTCATCAGAAATTATGATCATAAGTAGGTAGTTGCTGTCCTAGTGCAGTGATCTTTTTGGCTGAAACTGTTTCAGGAACATCTCCCTGGCATGTACATGCTTTTACCACTCTATTTAAGTAGAGAAAATAAGAAAAGAACAATTGTGAAAGATGAAATGTATTAATAATTCCATAGTGTTATGATAATCTAACGTTAACAATGATAGTGACAGAAGGTAGAAGTTGAGAAATAAGTAAGAATTTTGGGATGTGTTGCTCCCATAAGACAGTGAATTAAACTTGCTGTACTTTCTTCATACTGCTAATTCCATTCTAAGTCCACCACCTGTTGTAAAAATTATTGCTGTTTGAACCATCGGTGCTACTCCAGTAACAGTGTGCTTTTAGTTTCTGTTTCCAATCTATAAAGAGGTGTAATTGATTTATTTATCACAGCCACAGTCTCACACTGGCTCACTTTATGGGCTCAGGCTGTGATTTGGTGGAGGTCTGAGCTGATTTAGCAGCGTTGCTGCCGTAGCTGTGCCGTCCTGTCCTGTCCTGTGTGCCATCCCCCCTCGTGTGACCTTGCACCGAGGTGTTCCAGTGTGCTTTGCTAACATCATGCTGACTGCACAGGGTGCTGCTGTCAATAATTTTCTGCTATGAATCATTTTCTGCATTAGAAGTGCCAGAACAGCAGCACTGGTGGTGTTGGACTGTTCTGACAGGGGGAATGAGCTCAGCCTGGAAGACAGTTTGTTCCTCCTGGATTTTCTAATATCCATTTCTGGTTTTTTAAGCTGAGGATTGAGATGTTATGATCTGAATATTGAGAGATGCCTCTACCCAAATTAGGGTGCAAAAAGACATATTCCCAAGCCAATAGCACAGATTTTATTTAAGAGTAATTGTGAGGGAGGGAGAGATGGAAAGAAGCAGAAGAGGGACAAGGAAAGTAACAAGACTGAGAGAGAAAGATAGATCTTTGTTTGCCACAGTGGGAATTTTTGTCTGGATGCATTTCCCAGGATGTGCTATCCAGACTTTGCCAGTACCATTTTGTGGTTATCTTTAGGGAAAAGTCCTTCTGTGATCTTAACAGTGCTGGAGGCAATTGTGGTCTCAAAGTCTCTTACAGGAGGGAAGATGATTGTTTGGGGATTTTTAATTTTTTTTTTTTAATTTTTGAATCTTTTTTTGAAATATGTTGTCTGATAGCGATATTTCTTTACTTTTTAACCATATCTGTATCTTGCATAAATTATCCCAAATTTTAATATTAAGTGCTTATACCTTCTTTAGATGTCATTGGAATCTTACAGGTAAATGAACTCAGCTCTATTATGTGAAACCTCTCTTGCATTAAGACTCTGGAAACAGCTTTCAGATGTGTTCCCAACAGTCTTGCTGTCTGCCAGCAACCTTTTCTAATTGTTGATCTTTTTAGGACACTTCTGCTTCCTTGTGTTACTAACTCTGACTCTGCAGCTTCTGCAGGCAGTACTCTGTCCACTTCTCCGTATTTTGGAGAGTGTGCTGAGCAATTAGATATTTTCTTTTTGTCTTAATGTCAAAATTGATAGCTTTAGCTCTGGCTTAAAATGAAGTGCCTGTATGTGTAAAGCCATGCTTTTATGTGGAATAAATTAGAGGGGCCTCTTTCCCTTCAACTCCTTTTCAACTTTGGATGCAATCCTTATCTTTGTGTGGATAGCAGATTTTTTTTCTTTTAAATGAGAAAGCTTTCATATTAAGGTTACAGTTTTTCTTAAAGTTTGCCCTACCTGTCTCCAAAACCTGTAATGATGAAAAATTCTAGGAATGTTTTGCTTGCTCCATAGAAAAGTAGTTTCCCTACTCCACTTTATAGGGATTTCCTTGAAGTTTCAATCTGTAGGTGCTCCCTATTTCTGTTACTGTGGGATTTGAATATATGAAGTCAATAAAGTTTAAGTAGGACATAATGAAGAAAGGAGTAATTGTTCTAAAGAACTAAAACCCTAAGTCAGGAAAGAAAAATTAAACCACATTTGTGTACAGCAGTTCTAAAAGAGATGTGCTTAAATAATTAATTTGACGTGGAGATCCTGATACAACATTCCTCTCAAGTATGTGGAAAGTAATTAGTAGCATACTTAAATCAAGATACCAAAAGTAAGACAATAATGAGAT
Organism: Nicator chloris; assembly: GCA_013400495.1. Classification (NCBI taxonomy): domain Eukaryota; kingdom Metazoa; phylum Chordata; class Aves; order Passeriformes; family Pycnonotidae; genus Nicator; species Nicator chloris. The sequence goes on along the minus strand of WAAE01008765.1, from coordinate 31,493 downwards.
GGGTTGCACAGCTGGAGGAGTGATAGTTTATCTTAAAACACTCAAGAAAAGAACTAAGTTCACTGCCACAGATATTCCATGAAATAATTATAAATAGAAACCCTTTAGCTAATTTGAGAGCGTGTAGACATGAGGGCAATGTTACTGATCCCTTGATAACAGCAATGGCAGGGCTTGTTGCTGTGGGTGTTGAAAGTGGCTGTGGAGGCAGACAACTGTATGTGTAATAACGGGACTCTGCTATGAATGTCCTGTGGTCTTGATAAATGTTAGGACTGATCAGAGTTGCTGACAGCTTCTTGGAACATCTACTCAAAAACACATCTAAAAGGAGTAACCTGTTGATTTATCCTTGAGAAGTTAAAATATACTTCAGATGTATTTTGCTGAAAACTTTTCAAATTATTTGATTTATGCTTGGTGTTTTGTCTTTCAGCTTGTGATGAGTGGAAGATTTTACCAAAACCTAATCTCCATCGAGATGTCAACAGATTTGGTCACACTGCTGTTGTCAGTAATGGGTAAATGAACTGTCTCTTAAATTTTCCTTGCCATTTTTCTGAAGGAAAAAACTGTAGCAGAAATCACACTTAAGTGAAGTATGGTGCAATAACAAAACTGATGTAACTTTTCTAAAAGGGAAAGTAGTGCTCATCAGGTAATGAGTACAGCTAATCCCCAGGCTGTGGGATCTGTTCAGTGACATTTTAGGTGACCATTCCAGTGTACTGAGGTGTTTTCTCAGTATTGAGGGCTACACTGAATTTGATACTTCGTACCAACTATAACCCTCACTTAGTGTGGTGGGAGAAATCTTTTTCTCTTTGCAGTATGCTGTAATTCTTCCTTCTTCTACAATCCTAAAATAACGGTATCAGTATCATCAAAATCTTCCCCTTTTCCCAGCAAGTTTTAGTTACATGTTTATCATCTTTACCACTTGAAAAGGGAAAAGCCTGCCAGCAACTAGATGATATTAAGTTGGAAAAGTTGTAGAAAACAATAGGTTTAAAGAAATGTGTATTGTTTACTTGTCTCAGCTTTTGTTTTGCTGGTTGCCAACTGGCCTAGTACCTGAAGCTGCAGTGCTACAGATCATTGTACCTCTTCTACATTATTCATCACACTAATAAAGTCAGTACTTAAGTATTTGTGAGCAACTTATGGATCCTCTATATAAGGATTCTGTATAGGTCAGAAATGAGGTAATGACTAATGCGACAAGTAAGAGTGTGGCTGCTTTTAACAAAAATAGCACTAAATTGTAAGTATGTACACAGAGCACTTGACATTAATCAATGAACAGGTTTATTTATTAAGACAAAATTGCTTGGAATTAATGAATTCAGCAACTGACAGTTTTTTATTATGATTTGTGTCTTTTATGCCATCTAAGCCATGCCTGATACTTTGAAAACTGTGACTTTCTATGAATTACATTCAAAATACCTTTTTTGGTTTTTTTTTTTTTTAAGAGCTTACTGGTATTTTTGGTAGGGTTTTTTGGTATCAAAACAATGTAATACAAGACACTCTCCAAGGTTCTGCTATTGGTCCTCTGTGATTAATTCTGTTTTAAGAGTATATCATACAACACATATAAAGGTTTTCTGTTACTGTCTTTTACCTGAGACTTAGTTCTAATGAGAAGGGTGAGGACTCAAGTTTAGTCTTTTGGTTCTTGTCTCAGCAGCTACTGCACCAGAAATGTTACCAAAAAGAAATACTCATCGTGCCAATTGTTGCTGCCTGTCTTGAAAAGAATGTTCTTGTTTTCTGTAGGCCAGTATTTCATGCTCTGTTCTAAATATCTAACTGCAAAAATGAGTGCATTCTTCTAAAGCTCTTCATTCTTTTTTCCAAATATTTGGGAAATGCCACTCCATAATACATACAGCACAGGGAGCTTTCAGGAATTTTTTTTGGTTTTCTCAACTTCCACGGAGAAATAAATTGAAAAAGTAGTCAATGAAGGAACCACTGATAGTCTTTATTAGAGAAAGAATAAGATTTTTTTTAACAATACTGTGTGGGTTTTCAATTGCATATCAAGATGGATAAGAAATCAAGGTGATGTGTCTACAATAACAGTTAAATTTCCTTGCTTTTTCCCAATAGGTCCATGTATATATTTGGGGGTTTTTCAAGTGTTCTACTGAATGACATCCTCGTGTACAAGCCTCCCAACTGTGAAGCATTCAGAGATGAAGAGCTGTGCAAAAATGCCCGTCCAGGAATAAGGTGTCTGTGGAACAAGAAACATTGTGAATCTTGGGAATCTGGACATGCTAATAATATCCTTAGAGCAAAATGTCCCAAGAAGACAGGTAGGTGAATTCTAGTTAGGTTTGAAATGCAATGTAGGAGATGAGGGTGGGCAACCCGCAAAGAAGTAACCATGTGGAAGTGGTGACTGGAATGTGAAGTGTTACCCTGTGAGAATACCCAGTACAAGAGATATTTAGACTATTTTCTACAAAAATCATTCAGTTGTGGGATCTTTTGTATTTTACATGCAGGGAAGTAGATGCAAAAGAGCACAAGTTTAAGGTGTTAAGGGAGAACAGAACAGCAGTGAGAGCACAAATGGGCACTGCAGGTGATACCTGCTGTTACAGGCATATGGCACTCCCATACCTGTATGTGCAATAAGAGAGGAAAGCATCAAGCAGATTACCTTTGAAACAGGAGCATTTGTACAGAAGAATATAGTACAGGCACAGCTGGAAAAAAACCTGAGGTGAACGAGCCCTTTGCAGTGTGTCAGATGGGTTCAAGTTTGTCATATGAATTTCTCTGTGGCATTGTGATGGCTGTATTGTATGAAACCTCAATTTACTGTTATGAATAACTGTTCCAACCTATTCCTAAGCATTTTGGCTTGTCACAAATAAATTGTCTGTGAAAGTGTTGTTCTTATATGTCACATGAACAGAATATTTATCCCTGCTACATGCACCTACTGTTTTTCTGTACATCTTTCCTTTCAGCACAGTGGAAAATTGCTTCCCAAACTTTGGCTGTGTGCTGTGTGTACAAACGGCTATACAATTAAACTGCCAGTCTGTGTTTAATGTTTGTTGAAAAGTTACTAGCACTGCTATTAATCAACACTTCAAGACATTTTATTTTTCTGATAGCTTTTACTTGTTTCTAGACTGGCTATAAAGTAACAAACTCAGAAAATACCCTGGCACATGATATAGCAAAAACATTATCCAGGTACAGTTTTCTGGAAAATGGCTTTTGTACCATTTCAGAACTTTTAGAGAGCCACAGTCTAGAGAGTTTCATCTATATAGAAAAAGAAAAGATCTTGTGGCATTAAATTCAAAAGTAATACAGATAAATGTGGATCTTATAAAAAGCTGATCATAGCAACAGGTGTTTATAAAAGCCAAACAAAACAAAGCAGAGACAGGCTGAAGGAAAATAAAAAAGTTGGAGCAGTTTCTAAAGCACAGGTGCTGCAGTGGAAATAAAGTACAACTCAACTTGGAAGAGATGAGGTCTGTATAATTCCAGTTCTGAAGAAGTTGTGTGAACAGTGCTGTTTCACTGCTGTCAAATTCTTCCAGTTTCAGGTGGTAATTTTTTGCCAAAAGCCAATTTTTCACATATTTTTTTACATTACTTGGCTCAGTTGTTACCTGGTTGAGAGTATCATCTGAAGAAACTGCTCATGGTCAATATTAAACGATAAGCAGAAATTTTAGTGGTTTTCCAAAGACTGATTCTTGGATGATGAGACTTCCCTGGCACGAAAATCTTTTAAGCTTGCATGAACCTGAAACTAAAGGAGCCAAACCAAACAGGAATTAAACATGGTAATCAGTGTAGGAGATGGTACAAATTCTCCTATTTTGCATCATGGTGATTTTTAAAACTTTGCCTCCTTTAAACAGAAGTAATAATTTGTGTCCTAAATGATTTTAGATAACTTAAATTTGAATTCAAGTCCGATTATTAAGAGTATAACACTGACTGTTTTTCAAGTACTTTTTGTAGATAAAGGACAGAGCTTTAACTTACCACTCATTATTTGGTTTATAAATTAATTTACAAAGATTTAAAATGTCCATGTGTTGCTCATATCTGTCTTGGTTTTGTTTACGACTATTATTTCATCTTCTTGCATAGCTATGTAATATTTTTATAGAATCCTATATTTGACGAGAATCTCTTTTCCATGTTAAAAGACTGAAGGAAAAATAACTGAAAAAAGCATTTCATACTCTTAATTTTTGCATTGTGCTAAGAGAGCTTGCATGCTGTAAATCTGTGAATATTCCTTTAGTTGATGTGAGACTTATGAACCTTCCAATAGAGTTGTAACTAAAGGAATTTTTAAAGGAGTGAATCCTATTAACTGAATAGAATTAATTTCCTACAGTAACTTAAACCCTTCTGAACGGCTAAAGTTCAAATGAAGGATGTAAGAGAAAAAGCTCAGAGGAAGTGTTTAAAATGTGGCGTTATTCTCCTTCTGTGGGACGTTTGTGTTTGGTTTGTGTGGCAGCTGCTGCAGACGACAGATGTTACCGCTACGCGGATTGCGCCAGCTGCACCGCCAACACCAACGGCTGCCAGTGGTGCGACGACAAGAAGTGCATTTCAGCAAATAGTAACTGTAGCATGGTGAGTCCTTGCAAATCTGGTGATGCTATCAGTACTTTTCTACGTTTAGTAGACCAGTAGTTGCTTGCTTTCAACACAAACAAACTTGTTTGCCAGGCTTTTGAACTAACAATATTGCAGAAGGCAGAGTTGGACTGCAGCAAAAAAAAAATCTGTTTCAGGGTAGAACAAGTATTCTTCAGGATTATGTTGCCTACTATATATTTCTAAAGACAAATACTCTTATCCCTTAATTAATGACATTCAAAAGGTCACAGAGTCATTATTAACTTAGATCTTGTGCATATGTGGTATACAGTAGACAGGCAGAAACCATGGATTCCCATCAAGGGTACTGTTTGGTTTTTTCCCTTTCAAACAGGACCAGGCCAGTCTCATTAGTCGTGGTCGTCTGATCATTGCTCATCATAGAAACAGTTTTCTTTGCCGTGGAGTCACTTGTCATCTCATTAAGTAATATGAGCTTCTGTAACCATGAAGTCCACTGCTTTGTGATGATTTGGTTCTGATTTTTTTAAGTACAAGCAATCAGATCACATAGATTCATGCAAGTTTATAGTTTTTTTCTTTTTAATATTGCCTAGTGCCATGTTTTATACTTCATGTTGTTGTTCACCAGCTGCTGCATCTCTTGCTTGTTCATTTGATTTTTATCAAGTTTATAACAGTATTTCAGCTTTATAAATTTTGCCTCCTTACGCTTTTCAGCTATTCACAGACACCTGGCTGTACTTGAGTTCAAAATCCTTTTTTTGTACACTTTCATTAGTAAAAGTATCTTGCTCTCTGGCTTGAACTTGATGCATATCAGTCTTATTCTCCAGACAAATTAAGGTGTGAGTTGGATTGACTGTGACTCAAACCTTGCCCCTTCAGAGTGAGCACAGCCAGCTCTAATCACTGGCATTTGTAGTTAGTCACTACTAATAAAAGCAATGCAGACACAAATTCATCAGTAGTCATGTTATAAGTCTGTCAGAGGTATTTCACATACCAGGCACTAATGGTTAGTTTCCTTTGTGATCTTCAAGGGCCCCTCTTTTCCTTACACTTTGTTCTCTATTAGATGCTAATTTTCTAACCCTGGTTTTCAGCTCTTGAACAAGGAATAGTTGCTATGGAGCAGACCATCTTCATTCCTAATAAATGATCGCTAATAAATGTGGAGTACTAGGTATTTTAGCACAAGCTTCTTGGTTCAGTGTCCTTTGACAACCTTTCATGACTAAGATTGTCAGCTTAATTAGCAAATGATGCACCAGTCTGTTCTGTATCATTTACTGTCTTTTATTCAGGGTTTGAAGTGGGTAGCAAAGGCTGTTAGTGTAGTTACTGAAGAATAGGGTAGCAAAAATTCATCAAAATGATTTCTGGAAAGAGGTGCTGTCATGAATGGAAGATGGCTGTTGCAAAATTAGTCTATTGGCTGTGAGATGATGGAGGCAGAGTTTTGCAGCTTCAATATAAACCCACCAAAATAGCATCAACAGAATGGCACCATGTGGAAAACCAGAATGGGTCAGGCTGATTATCCATTTTCAGAGACTGTTACTTCTCGACTAGGCCCACAAACCAAAATGTTGTGACAGCACTGTGATGGTAATATGGGATAAAAAGGTGTGGACTTAGGAACATCAGAAGGAGCCTTTGTAGCTGTACAAAGACCTTGATTTATGACTTAGATCATAGAACTCCAGATGAGACAGACAATAATATTTTAGAATCTGCTGCTGTTGCCTCATGGAAACTGGCCAGTTTACTAAAGATGTGCTGTCAACCAGTTTGGCATTGGCCTCATGGTCACAGATATCTGCAAAGCAGTGGCTACTCTGCTGATTGGAAGGCCTGTAAAATATGAACATTTCCCTGAAATAACTCTAGTTGGACAGATGGACTTCATGAGTAGTGATAATACCTTGATGATGCACATACACCTGCCTGTGCTCACCCTCTGATGTGAGCCAGCACATTAACAGGACACTGTATTCCCCTACTCTGCAGAATAAAACCTCATCAAGGTATAGATCATATAGATTATATATATCATACTCATATCTGATGTCATTGCAAGCAGAAACTTGCAATGCCTGGTTGATCTGGATCTGCTTAATATGTTTATGAAACTGTATTGACTCTTATGTCTGCACATAAAATGCTTTTTCTTGCATCCTATAAAAATAATACTCCCTTGCTGCTGATCACATTGTGCAGAAAATTGTCTGTATTTTGTAATGGAAACAACTCTTTACCAAAAAAAGGGAAAAAAAAGAAAAAAAGAAAAGGCTTTGTGGGAGAAATTAATTTCATTTAGATTGCTGCATCTTTACAAGGTGTCATTTTTCATGAAGTAGCACCATGGAAGAGTTAAGTTCCTCCATGAAAGCAAGAGCTTCTTGTACTTGACCAAATAAAAGGGTAAATTGCTGGAGAGGGCTGACTGGTTGCAACAAAATGCAGTTTTCTTTACTGAGGAAGACCAGAGAGAGATTGAAGTTCAGAGTAAAAAAAAATTTACTTTGTCAATTTTGTTCAATATCTGAAGAGAAAAAGAAGAATTGATGAAAAGGCCTTAAAGAGAGCTTTAGTATGTTGAGGTGCAGCTGAATTGTTTTATTTCTGCCTCCACCCAGTATTGCATTTTTGAAAATGTTGCCTTCAGAAGCTCCAAAGGGGATGTGTTCCTACAAGGACATGTTTTCTCTCTGCCTGAGACCAGCCATGCTCTTACTGCCAGGAGCAGTCTCTGAGTTTCTTGTGTGTTGGTCTCCACATGTGCAGCACAATAAAGCCCCAGCTGATCACATACATCATAAATAGAGATTGGTGTGTGATTTCAAAGTGTTCTTTATCTGAGTGCGGCAACACAAAACAAACATTGTCAAATCCATGAAGGGGATGATAAAGAGCATTTTACTGAGGAAAGGGGATACTAGAGGAGACTTCAAGGAGACCTATAGTCCTACATTATTAAATATTTTTACACAGTGCCTTAAAGACAAGAATCCTTGTCTTTTTGTAATGTTTGCATTGCTTCCAGAAAGCTCCTTCTTTCACAATGGGAGTCCTTGGATGATACACTAATATCAATAATAGTAATCATGGCAATCTGCCTACATTTGAGGAATTCAAAGAATAGTCAAGAGGAAATATATAAAGTAGTAGAAGGAAATACAAAGAGAATCAAATTTATCTTAGAGGAAATAAAGAATATTTTTGAGTAAGAAGTACCCATTAGCAAGTTTTGGGAGTAGCTTCAGGAAAATAATAGCAAATCTATAAATTAATAATTTATATTTACACTAGGCAAACTAGACAAGGTTATACACTGTACCTGAAAAATCTAGGAGGAGGAGAGAGGTACATAATTTAATAGCAATTTCTGAAATTCTAAGATAAACTACTGTAGTATTTTCATTCTCCAGTAAATATTCAGAAAATCACTGTAGCTCATAAGTCTGTCTATATACTACTGTATCAGGATCAGTACTTAAAATCTAAGTAAATCAGACATGAGGGAGGCTTTATACATAACATGATTTACTCATGCTTTGGTGTGTAAACATTATAAATATCCTACAGCAATATAGAAGTCCTGCAACAGATGGACTGTCATCTTTCTGAATTTCATTGGGTTTGGTAGTTTAAGTTATAACCTTAATATTGTGTTAATATGAATTACCTATTGGATTCACATCTACATTGAACTAATGAGATTTTCAGGCAAGCAGTGTTTAAATTGGATTTAAGGGAAATAAATGCTGGGAATAAGGGAATACAACAAAGAACATTATTAAAGAACAGTCACTAGTACTTTGAATTTTATTTTAAACATTAAATAACCAGCACACAACAAGCTTCATGATTAGAAAGTAATAGAACAAATATCTCAGCTTAGGTGGAAAATTGTAATCTCTATGTAATACCACTGAGGAGTATATCATTTAAAAAAGAAATTTGAATGCTTAAGGGAATGTCAAAATGAAGTGTTAAAAGTGAGTATAAGTTGAGCTATTGTAAATGAGCAGATGTGGTTACTTCTGCTCTAAAATTCACTTTAAAGAATCTCTCAGGCAGTTTTGTGAATGTTTCATGACTGAGTGAAACTACATGTGGGTTTATACCAAGGGTTGTTTTTTTTTTGTGCTTTACTGTTGTATGCACTTCTGGCCTAGGTCTTAAGTCTGTTACTTGCTGGCATTGCCTTTGGCTCTGTTTCGTGTTGTGGTGTAGATGCCTGCACCTAGACCTGTTTGTCTGGTCCCTTTTGTTTCACAGTAGCCTTTCCTACAGAACAGAAAAAAGTCAGGACCTCTTAAAATAAACTTACTGGTAGGCATCTGATCCAATAAAGGCAAAAAAATCAGATAAAATGCCCCAACAGCCGTGTTGTTCAGCAGGAATGAAGCTGGTTCTGTGTGAGATCGAGAATTCACTTTCATAAATGCATTATTTCAGGACTTTAAAAAAAACAGAAATGAAAGGAGACAGCTTTTCTCCCCCCTGCCCTTTCACTGCCATATTCTAGTACCAACCACTGTGTGACTTATTGTTATGCAGTCCCTTTATAAGTTGTTTAATCATACTCCAGGAGACTATTAGAAGGGAAAGCAACCAGCATTGTCAATAAATCATGCATTTGCTATCCAAGTGCAATCCATTTTCGCTGCCATATATCAATTTAGTCTTTTGTTGTTTAAGAGAGACAGGACTTGTTAGGGTTTGACAAGAGAGACTCTCAGAGGTCCCTTGCAATCTCAACTGTTCTGTGAGTATAAAGCTATCTTGCATTAGGACTTACTTTTAATTATTACCTTGAAATTAAGTTGGTAGAGAGAGCCTTAGAGGTGAGCTGATGAATTGGCTGAGGATTTAGGGCAGTTCATTAAATAAGGTATCAATACAATGTCTTAATTAAAAGTACTATGCAGAGGGAGGAAAGATTTGTATTCAAAATGTCTAACTTGGAAGACTTCAGTATTCAGGAAAAAAACCCAAACATCGACCAAACCCAATAAAAGTGCTCAGGTAATAATTCCTTCAGTGTTTACTGCTTTTCTTGCATACTAGGGTACCAAAGAAATAAAGTTATCCCTGGTATTATGTCATGTGTGGAGCATATTCTTGCACCTTCAGTCAGTTTTATGTAATTATTTTGGACCTTGTGCCATCTTTTATGTCATTTGACTATTTTGCTTACTTTAATCTGAGTAGGATGAAATATTTTAGTGAAAGTATAACCCTAAACTATCTGAGAAATAAATATTTAGTTTACTTTTTAAGCTCTTCCTGCTCTCTCTACAGGGAATTGGCCTCTTCAGTTTGACACTGATAGTTGTGTAAAACAAGTGGGGTGATTTGTGCTTCAGTGTTGTGTTCTGCATCTGGTAAAGGATTCTAGATAAGCAGCTTAAATTCAGCCTAGCTTTTAGGTGGCCACGACTTTGGGAGGCACCCACCTCCTCTGTATTTCAGTTTGGACTTCTGTTTTTTTAATAGATGTGTGCTTGAGATGCTGCTTTGTCTGTTTATTTTTACAGTCGGTTAAAAACTACACGAAATGTCACGTGAGGAATGAGCAGATCTGCAATAAACTGACGAGCTGCAAGAGCTGCTCCCTGCACCTGAACTGCCAGTGGGACCAGAGGCAGCAGGAGTGCCAGGCTCTACCTGGTAAGGGGACACAGCTGCTCACAGCTGCTTGCAGAGCTGAGGAAATCTGCTCATGAACAAACATTCTCTGGCAAGGACAGAGGAGACTTGGATTTGTTTTAGTCGTGCTCGCTCCTGTTGCCTGGCTGTGCCTGTCCAGGTGACCCAGATGTGATGACACCCCTGGCTGGGGTATCAGTGCTGTCTTTCATCGTGTTAGGGGAGATGATGACCTTAGTGAAGGCACAATGACCTGCACCTCTGCACAAGGCAGTGATGAGCCTGTGGGGAGCACTGAGTGCAGAGCTGAGTGCCCATACCGGGGTTTTACTGATACATGTACACTGACATGGTTACTTTTGCTGGCTGGGCTTTTACCTTAAAAGTTATAATTCAATTATACATCAATTTTCCTGGGCAGATAGGGCCCAAGATCTGGTTTCTTGATTGTCTAATGTTGGTACCACTATGAAAGCAGTGAATATTAAAATGCTAATATGAAATATTCTCAGAAGGTGACTGTTAACGTTCTGAAATAGTATTTATTTTGTAATTTATATTCATAACTTCATATAGGCAGTTAAATGTTGGAACCTTTTTCATTTGATCTTTATGTCCAGATGAAGTTAATTAACACTTTTTTTTACAGAGCTGATTAATTAAATAATTTATTCTCTGCAGTTCAAAACTGTATTTATGTAATCTTTGTAGATTGACTATAACAGTTGCTCTTACTTATCTTTCAGTAGTTATCTGAGTCTGAGTAATGCTGTAAAATGTTGAAGAGAAATATTTTCTGGGATGTTACCTGAGTTTTCTATAATTTGGATTGCATCAGTATTTAGGCAAATGTACATGCAAAAATATGATAGTGTAAAGTTGTGATTTCTTAATTCTAGGACAGTTGTTAATAGATTTTGAAATTTACATAACATTTAGGTAAAAGGAGTTGTTAAAATAATCTAATCTTGGTATTTAGTTGTGCTCAATTGTGAATGCAAGGAAGAAATTGTGGCATAAAAGCATTATGCTGAAATTTAGCATATATCTTATAATTATTTTTTAAATTCTTAGAAGTTTCTTTTCATAACAATACACTATTCTGTACGATGATACTTGGTATTTCAGAATTTATGTGATGTGAAAAGGGAAATTGAGTGTGGGATTCATTTTGATTTATGAACTCAGGAAGATAAAATTCAGACTCCCTTGGGTGTTTTCAGTTTTTTCAAATCAGCTTTAATCATATGCTTTTTGCACCAGCTCACCTGTGTGGGGAAAGATGGAATCACATTGGAGATGCCTGCCTCCACATAAATTCCAGTCGGGAAAGCTATGACAATGCCAAACTCTACTGCTACAATTTGAGTGGAAATCTTGCCTCATTAACAACCTCGAAAGAAGTGGAATTTGTTCTGGATGAAATACAGAAATATACACTTCAGGTAACTTGAGGAACTGTAACTGATGCTTATGTGAAACAAATTTGCTTTGAGAAATCTCTTCTAGGATTTTCTCCAAAGAGAGGAGAGTTTATGCCTTTGAAGAAATGTGCTAAATGATGCTAAAGACTGGTATAGGTCACGTGTAGGATATTAAGGAAATCTCATATTTAAAACAAATCACACAGCAGCTCCCAAGTTTCCCCTTACTAGATTTAAATGCTAAAAGTTAGTATTTACTGGGAAGAGAGTATTTGCTCAAGAGAATGGCTGGAAAACTGATTTTGTGTCCTGGTTTCAGCTGTGATAGAGTTAATCCTGAAATTCAACGCAGGCAAAGGCAGGGTCCAGCAACAGGGACACATAACCCCCTGCACCAGTACAGATGTAACTTCTCCAGAAAAGCCAGTTTCTCCTGTAACTGGTTTGAGGGATCAAAGGGTCACAGAGAAGCTGCACTAGTATGTAAAACATGTAGCAATTCCCTGCACAGCAGCAGTGGAATTAGCTGGAGCTAATTAGCTTTCTCTAATAATGGTGGGGGAAGAGAGAGAGAGGGAGCTGAAAACTCTTCCTTGCCTCTGGCAAATGCAGCAAGCTACCACCAGAATATTCCTTAGGAAAGTGATCCATATGACTTTTGTTAACTGTGGGACAAGAGAAGGGAAGAGAAATTACCTGTCCCTGAGTGGTCAGGTTCAATTTTTTAGCAGTTAAATATTCAAATGCTTACTGCTGTGTTTAAACATCACTGATTAAAGTATATGAAATGTAAGAATGCTCAGAAATAGGAAACCCACGAGTGTACACTCAGATGAGATGCCTTAACAGAATATGATTCTGATTTTTAGAAGCAAATCAGTTGTTAGCAAGGGACATTTTTAGGAGTGTGTATTTAGTTTTGTAGAGCATGCAGCACTTTTTCTGTTAAAATCCTCAAATTTTTAAATAGTGTACGATTTTACAATTATAGGAAAATGAAGATAATTATTTGGATAATAATTAAAGCTTATATCAAACTAGTATGTGATTTAAAAAGTTGTTATGCTGCAGATGAATTGAGATCATTCACAGGAAAAAGCAGTTAAGGATTGCCTTTACGTTATTACTGAATCTGAGAGCAAGAGGTTAGGGACATATATTGTGGACAAAAATATTCTGTTATCATTTTTACCATTCCACTGCAAAATGCAGATTCAAACATAGGTTATGTACTAGAGGATTTTGTGTTTTTTTTCCCAAGTAAATATAAAAACTGGACAGAGAAAATATTTTTTACTAGAAAGACACATTTTTTCTGGTTTTTGTTAATGAAGAAGTGAAATCATTCCATGTCAGAAGTTCTTCCCTGATATTGTATTTACTGCAGCCTTGAAACACGTTCTGTCTGTCCACTCTTTGATGAGTTAATGTTGAAAATGCAATTGAAACAAAAACAACAACAAAATGCTGGCAACATGATTACTATGGTTATTTATTTTATCACCGTTTTTTTCCTATTTGCTTTCCTTTCCTCTGATTCCTATTAAAATACTGCACAGGATGCCTTCAAATCTAATAATGTGTGACAGACTATTGATGTGATGGATTTTGCCTGACTGGCTTGAGGTGTAGATGAGAAATAGCTTTTATTTATGTTTGGGAGCAAGAATTTTCATACATTTCAGAGCTTAGAACTTCTGCAAGGTGACATCTTGCTGAGAATATCTTTATTTAAATGAAGTACATCCTGAGCCAATGTGGTGATGTAAATTTGAGATACCTCAACTACAGTTTAAGCAATTGTAGACAAATGTACACACTTTAAAAAATCTATCTTGGATTAAACAATCATTTAGCTGTCAGGACTTCTGATGAAATTCTGCCATGAATTATCCTGGTATTTTCAGTGGCACTTAGAAAAAAAAAGAGGATTTTTTTCATTCATATCTATCTGTCCAGCTACATTTACTCAGTGTGATACATCCTAAATGTGTTGTCAAGTGTGACAGAGGCTCTCTGAAACTTCTTGATCTTCTTTTGCCTGCCTTTGCCTTTCATACTGCAATCATAATGATTTAAAGAGTGAGATTTCATTTTAGATGGCTTTCTGTAACAGGTGCTGGTGGGGAGTTCACAAATGGAGTCAGAGCTGCTGTAAGGTGAACGCCGTGGTTTTAATCTCTATTATCTCCAGTAGAGTTTGACTTGGGTGGTTAATGTTGAAGGCTTTAAAATCTTTAGCCTGGGAAAGAGAAAAAGATTTCAGTTTCACCTGAAAACAAAAAACTTTTCAGGATTAATGAATGTGTCACATCAGCATTTGGAAATAAGAATATGATTCTGACTTTATCTCCTTGTTATTTGGTATTATGCTGAGAAAAGAAAAGCAACTTAGGTAACCGTTGTGTGTTTTACAAACTGTCAAATAGTGTCAGTAAATTTACAGCCTGGAAGGACTTGAGCATTCTTTATTGTTAATAGAAACATCATGTGATTTTGTGAATTGTTCCCTAATACACAAAGTCCTTCTTCTGAGACAAATTTAGGGCAATTTCTTTATCATGTTTAGAATAATACATTGATCATTGGAAAGATTCAGAGGGAAGGGGCTGCCATTGTCTCCATACCCTATCCAGACCTCATTGTGTATAAATAATTTCTCCTAATCCCAATACTAAACTGGAAATCAATAGATTGCCTCCACTTAAAGGATGAGGAGGAGCTTCTTTTGGTACTAGAGAAAGGGATAAAACAAAGATCTGTGTGGTATGAGCTCAAAACACTGTTGAATTTGCAGACGTATTTTAAAATTATCCCCAGCAGTTTAAAGTCTAGTTTGTATTGTTCATGAAAAATAAATAAAATTCTGTCAGAGAATGCCAAAGTAAACACAATGGATAGGCTGCAGATTCCCACACTAAAGAAAAATGACACTTCATATTTTTTTCTTACATGCTTTTATTGACCTAGTAAGCAAAATATTATGAAAGGGAAGATTTGAATTTCTCTGAAAAATAGATTAAACAGCAATATGAGGTTAATTTACTGTTCCTGCTAATATTCAAATGTTGTATATTCATTTAAAAGTGCAATTAGCTCTCTTGGGAGTTTGCTTGCAACTGTGGGATTTAACTAAAAATAATAATTTTCTTGTTAGCATGCAATAAATTCTGAGAAGGTTTAGTTTTGGTGTAGTAAGCACAAACAAAGAAGAGAACAGTTTTACACAATGCTTTTCATTATATAAACTGCTTGCAGCTTTTCCTTTGACTCACTGCTCACAAGGCCAAGCATCTTTTTATAAATTACACTTGAGTGTAGGTTGCAGTTAATTACTGAGCTTTGCATAGCAATGTTATTCCTTGTTAGCACAAAGTATTCTCTGAGGGCTCTGTGTTTCTGTGGTTTTATGATGTGTATGGTTGTGGTGAAGTTGACATCTCCTCTTGGTTTCTGAATTACTCCCTATAGAACAGTTTCTACCAGTCCCACTTGTGGTTTTAGAACTCTAATAAATTATTTTAGCACTTTGTATCCATTTTACAGTTGTTGCATTGACTGTCCATTAGCTCACCTCTAGTTTCACTGTCTTCCTACATTCAGGATTAGGGGAGCTCAACTCACTTTGGATGCTTTTGAATGCAGATTTCCCCCTAAGACTGTCTCCTAGAAAGAAGAAATTCCAAGAAGAAACCAAAGTCCCACTGGAATGCTAGCTATTATCTCTGTAGATGGAAATTGGAGAAGTTCCAGTTTTATTCAGTTTGCCAGATTGTACATTTTTTTAACCAACTGGACCACAGAAAAGTGTAAAAAGCATAGGAGAATTAGGTGTTCTCATGAACTAATGCATGAATCCTACTATTAATTGCATCCAGATTGCATCCTATGTGTCAAATAGATGTAGAGACACTTAAAACCCATAAATCTTGCTTCCACTGCTTAAAGTGTGTCAGTCACTGGGTAAATATTTACAAAATATGAGATGTGCTGGTATCTGGCATAGTCAGAATTGATGCAGTTAAGGACTGGAAAATCCAGCAGTGTGTCTGCATGGAACACATTGTCTCTGTTCACAGAGCTGCTTTTTTCAGGAAGTAGGTTTTTTGTTCAGAATGGTGCAGAAAAGAGTCAAATTAACTGCAAGCCTTTCTCCAAATTGTGAATGTTGTGGAAATACGGGCACTGAGAGGCCACAGCATTTTCTAAGTTTAATTGTATGTTTCATCCCAGAGCAACAAATCAAGGAGTTCAAACAACTCCTGAGAAGTTTGTTGGATTTTGTTTATACGGTGTTGTGATGCACACACTAGAAAATGAGACATTAGTGTACTATACACTTTCAGGGCAATTTGAGCTCCAAAATAAAAAGGATTTAAATAAAGGTGGAGATAAATTTTTGAAAGAGATATATACTTCCTCAGTAATTTGCATAATTAAGAAACAGGGGAGATTTTTGAGCCTCAGTGGTAATTGGCTATTCAGTCAAGGTAGTCTTGCTCACTTCACTCATCTGCAAATTATTCAGTCCTCATTAGTCTAGTGCTGATTCAGCAGTAGCACCTGATGAGTAGAAATGATCCCTTTGACTTTAGATCTCAAAGCAACTTAATCTGACTTCAATTCTGTGAATAAACAGTGGATTTAACATGACCTATCAGTTTTCCAGTTAAAGTTACACAAGTTTCTTTTCTAATATAGTTCCATAGTTACCATTTAAAAAACAAATTAAAATTGTCTGATTTAGAATAAAAGAAGAGCATATTTTTGAAGTTATTAATGATCAGTGTTTTATAGATTCCTGTTATGGCTGAAAGTTGGCCTTATGTTCAGCTTAATAGGACTGTAAAAGAGATTAGAGAATTATGTTCTGTTGGCATGCATTGTACGATTGTAATTTTGTTTCTTTGTCAGATGAAAATAAAACCTTGCCCAGCAATTTATCTCAGAATTTAAGAATTCTGAAATATTTTCTAACTTAACAGTTTATCTCTCATTTAAAAAGGTTTTTTGGCAACTTGTTTTCAATGTTATAAAAGATGATTCTATGAAAACAGGTAAACCATGACCAGCTGTATTTCAAGCGCTAATATAAAGTTTCTAAGATGGGCTGTGGATTCTAAAAAATAGAATGATACAGATGGGAGGACAAACATATTCTAGAGATGATTCCAAATTTTAAATAATCCAATGGGATAAAGCTATACAATATTTCTCAATAGATATTTGATTATGTTATCCATTGCAACATTAGTAAGGCTCATTACAAATTTTCCTGACTTGGATTTGAGCACCTGCTGTGTATTGCATTGCTTTGGGTTTTTTTGTTTTGTTTTTTTAAACGGATTTTAAACTTGCCTAGAATGCTCTTGTGTGAGGTTGAGTTGTTGTTGATGTTTTTAAATGAATTCTATATGATATATCAAGGGAGCTTTTATACGTAGCATATATAGAAAGTAAGAACAAGTCTTCAAAACTCTCTGAGGAGTAACATTCTTCCCACTTATATTTTGAGTAAAGATCACCTGAACTTGTAATAAATGAGTTGATTGGCACTGTATTTTTTACTCGTCTGGTTTGGTAAAAAACATTTCAAGAGGTCTGGGAGCTGGAATCTCAAATCAGCAAGTTCTGGCAGTCTCATTTCCTTCCTGTCTAATCCTCTTCAGAAGCAACTTTGGCAAGATATTCAAAGTAAAGGAATCAGATTTCTACATTCATTTTGCATTAAATGAGACAACCATAGAGTTCAAATGAAAGATATTCAACTCTCATAATTTCTTAAACCTGAAGAAGAAACTGGATTGCCATTTTCAGTCTACACATGTGAAGTTCCTGGGTTGCTTCATGTACTTTGCAATTCCCAGCTCTTCTGCCTAGACCTTTCATCAGTTTGCGAGATAATTTATACTAGATTTATGCTTTTTTAAAGGAATTAGTTTGATAGCCACAGAGCCCTGGTGGCTGCAGGTGTCTCATGTGTTACTTCCTGAATGTGTTTGTTGTGATTTGATTTTTCCTGTTGGCTTCTGTGCAGTGCAGCAGCAATCATTTTTGGTGATGAACTTTGATGATATCCACACACACTCTGCTATTGCCAGCAGTCTTCACCTGTGGCTCACCACATGATGGAATTGATGCCACATAATTGAATATGCATCTTAAGCATATCATTGGAGCATTTGGGAGGCCTTACTTGGATAATCTGTGCTTGGCATCCTAACAGCACGGCCAGAGAGGCCTGAGTGGGCCTGCAAGGTCACAGCTTTGATGGTGTGTATGGGATAACGTGCTCATCAGCATTTGAGTCTGTATTTTTATGTTTCACCCTAGCAAAGAGCCAGAGATGGTACATATGGAATTTGAGATGCCTGACATGATGACTGTGAGCTGTCCAGATAGTACAGCTAGCTATTAAGAATGATTATGGCTGGGATATGTGTCGCTTTTGCTGGAAGTCTTTCATTTCAGGGATGCTGCTTTTATCTCCTATGGTGCTTTGGCTTTCATGATTCTCCCTGGGACTTTGTCATCATTAAAGGGGTTCCAAGAAAGTCTCCTACTCAAATGGAAGAATTTATTTCCAAATATCACTGCTGCACTGTCAGTTTTCATTATTGGCTCACATACTTTTTCACCATAGCTGGAACAGGGACCTTGTTTTTTATATACTGATGCTGAAGCCAAATTATTTGGCAGTGCAATTGAAACAGTCAGTAATATGTTAAAGATTCTCTTGGCTGGAATCCCTCAATCCCAAAGTAGGCATATAGGGTTGGTTTATGTGTGTGTTTGTCAGCAATTTATCCTGTCTAAGCCCCTGACATTATTTTATATGTGCTTGGTGTGCACACTTAGCACCTACAGGGAGCTCTGTAGATATATGTGCAGGTATCTAAGGTTTTCTGGTGCATGTGGACCACATACAAAACCAGGAATCCAGGCAACTACACAACAAATGAGACAACAGATGTATTATCTACCATTTTCCAGATGCCCAAGTTCCACTTTCACTGCTTGCATTGTGTTTTTTCTGGTATCCAGAACACGTGAGTCCTGACAGACACCTGGAAAGTTGGTCACCTGGGGTAGCAATGGAGTTAGGAAGTAAATATGGAAGTAAGACACAAAGTGGGCAGTGGTAATTTTGCTGAATGTTCTTGTTGCTCTTCAAGAGTCTCCCAGAATACATCACTGCTTATGGAATGGAACATGTCTTTGTCATTTCCTGGTTTGTTTAAGATTGTTCTTGTGTCCCTAAGTGTTAGTAGGTAAAGCAATTTTTGTTTGATCATGATCTTAACTGAGAGTACAGAAGCAGAAGAGAGCATAGGGAGTAAGTACATTATAGGGAGGTCAGGAATACTGATTATCTACCTATGGATTCTTTTAAATTTTTGAAACAAAATTAATAATCCTTCATATTTCAATTAGCTCTAACATGGCAGGGAAAAAAGAAGGAATGCTCTGATTGTGTGTAGAATTAAGAGTAGTGAAAGATTTTCCTTTCAGCCATGGGTTAAACCTGAGTGGCCAGAGAAAATGTGAGCTCAAAGGTAAAAGATGAGTGGTAGAGAATGACAGTAACCCTTGGTTCACTTGTGGAATACATAGATCTTGAACCGTGGCAGGTTCCCTTTAGGTGTGTTATAGTGTTTTACCTACCTTGTAAATTACCTTTACTTACCTTGTAAATTAAACCAGTTGTGAACCTAATTCACAATCAGATCAATATCTCTGCTTTGGAGCTGACAGTGTGCATCCTCTGCCTGGGCAGGCAACTGGGTTTGGTATTCTGGCATCCACCTGCTGTCATGTACCTGTCACAGCCCCGTTGTCTCTGTATCTCTCTTCTGTGTGTTTAAACTGGGCTTAATGAAAACTGCCTGCACAGAGATTACATGAGGAAATGTGTTTGGTTTGGGTGTCTTGAGATTTTTACACCAATGGTGGCAAGTAATGCATGTGGATTTATCCTGGAACAAGCAAACGCCTTTTTTCCTTAAAATCTGCTTTTTCGCTTGGTAAAGTGTGTAAAGATTAAATGATAACAATCAGTTGTAGTTTTACTGATACATCCTAAATATGCTTTAAAAAGTTGTGCTTTTAGTTTTTTCTAGACTATGTTTTATAACTTATAAATCAATAATGAAAGTATATTCAATGTCTATTTAACAGCGTTGGAAATGTAAATTGCCACTTTTATCTCTGTCTCTGAATTGCCTAAAGTTGATCAGTATCAGCACTGTGGACTTTAGAGGATGGAATATTTATCCTACTTTTCCCTGAACTTTGATTTCTCTGAATTGCTGTTAACATATGTGTGTTTCATTATCCACAGTAGCCTAGCAATTAGTAATTGTACAGTAGCCACAGGGAAAAAACCCAAACAATTTCAATATGACCTGTATCCAATAATAGAAATCAGAGTTGTCTTTGAACAGAACACAGATTTTTAGTAGAAGGGAAGCGTAGAGGGAGTGGAGTTTTTGTTGGGGTTTTTGGGGATGTTCAGCAAGATAGAACAATTAAGATAAAAACTCTGTGGGCAGTGGTTGATGAGATGTTAAAGTGAGATAAGAACATGATGAATTGTGAAAATGTGAAGTTGTTACTGTCGAGCTATTTTTTTGAAACGTTTTATCAAGACAAAGAGCATTTTAAATGATTCTCCCCCATTTGTTTCATTTTCATCCATAGAAAATTTCACCCTGGGTGGGTTTGCGCAAGATCAACATCTCCTACTGGGGCTGGGATGACATGTCCCCTTTCACAAACACCACCCTGCAGTGGCTCCCTGGGGAGCCCAACGACTCTGGCTTCTGTGCCTACCTGGAGAGAGCAGAGGTGGCAGGGCTGAAGGCAAATCCCTGCACTGCCATGGCAGACGGCCTTGTGTGTGAAAAACCCGTGGGTAAGGAGCTCCTTCTCCCAGGAACTGATGCTGTGGTGAATGACAAGCTCCTTGGGGTTTCATTTACCTAAGAGGGATCTGGGGACAACTTGGATTAAATAATTACAAAAATGTCTATCATCTTTAGTTTTTTTGGAAATAGCTGTAATTTATTAATATTCCCAAAGCAGCAAATATTTATTTGAGCATTAGTTCACATCGCTTATTTTGCATTGCACCAGAAATCTTGTGGTTTGCCTCTAAATCAGTATTAATCAATGGTAACAGTAGCTGTTACCACATGTGGAGGTATTCAGCAATGCTGATGTGTTCTTTCTGAGTCTTGCTGAACATTAGTGAGTATCTTGAAGTCGTAAAAGACTGACAAATCCGAAATCTGGTTTCTGTCTTTTAGGTTTGTTTGTCTATAAAGTTTACTGTGACAAACTTGACTGTTAACATACACTAAAATGGATTCTGTGAGCTCTCGTATGAGTCATGCTGAGTTTTGCATATTAAATTTTATAAAATATGTTTCTATTTATATACAGAAACGTAAATTTGGATCAAAATATTTGTAGCTAATTAAGGAAGCAACCTCTTCAACAGGGATTTTTCTAATGGGACAAATGGTGAAAGAAAAAAAGGGATTGAACTTGTATTCAAAATGATAAAATCTTTGTGATCCCTTTCCAGTCAGTCCCAACCAGAATGCCAGGCCCTGCAAAAAGCCATGCTCCCTGAGGACAACCTGTTCCAACTGCACCAGCAATGGCATGGAATGCATGTGGTGCAGCAGCACCAAACGATGTGTGGACTCCAATGCCTACATCATCTCCTTCCCGTATGGACAGTGTCTGGAGTGGCAAACTGCCACCTGCTCCCGTGAGTATCTTAGTGAATGTTCATCTTACTAAATGTATTGTTAGATTCATTTTTCACTCAAAAGAGCTGGAGGGATTCAGCACATTCACTAGACATAAAAGGATTTTCAAGTGGATGACCTTATATAAGTACTGATGTGAGAAGTCAGTGCTGAGTATGCATTTCTTAGATACAGATAAAATGCTGGCAGTTCTTTGATGATGAAATATATTTAGTCTTTTGAAACTGTGAAAAGTATTTAGTCCTTTCAGGTAAAGAAAAATTACCATGATTGTTTGTATGACCAGTGTTAGTGTGACAAACAATTGCCATGAGCTGAAACACGATACTGTTAAAATTTCATAACCAATATGTAGAACTTAGACTTTCACAATATCAAGTTATTAAGAAAAGGAAGTGTGCAGAATTTTTAAAAGTTTAAATGTTCTAATTTATTTTTTTCAGATTCAGGCTGTGCCATTTTCCTGCAAAGATAAAAACAAAGTTTTAATGATGATAGTAGTAATCTTGAGAATATTGTAACACAAATGCAAAACAAATGATCTTGGTCTTCCTTAGATTCTTCTCCCTTGGAGGTGGGGATTATTAACCCTTGATCCCTAATAATTAACTCTTGCAGATTGTTCATCCTCTCTATGGAAATAGAAGGAAATCTCTTAGGCCATCAGGAATTCATTAGGCCTACCAAGGCAGGTAGAGGAGGTACAGAAAACCTCTGTCCTGTGTGATCAGACTGAGTCAGGCTGCATTAATGTTCAAGGTTGCCCATTTCGTCCTTTGGGGACAAGAGGCAAGTGATTTCTTTGTCAAGGAGCAAAGTTCCTCCCTGGATGTCCCCTTTGGAAGCACATTTCATCAGAGCTTGATGCAATGTCTCCTCAGGAGAATGAGCAATCTCCTCCAAGTACCTTTCAGTGGATCAGGCACAGCTGCTCCTTGCCAAGCTGGGAGCGACCAGAGTCAGCCCCAGCAGTTCCAGTGTGTACTGGTGCCATAATTGTGCTGGAGTGAGCTGCATGGTGCCTTAGATTTTTGTCTTAGTTGAGATTTATTTAGAAAAATTCCTCAGTCACCATCGTTCAGAGGACTGATTCTTAAAACTTTTCAGGATTTCTTAAGTGTAGCTTTGGACTCTTCTCATTGCTCTACTCCGAAAGAGTTTTTCTTGTTACTTCCGATTTTCTTTATCTCTCCTTAAGGGTCTTTTGATATCAAAGCCTCTGGAATCTTTTATTTGTGGGTATCTTGTGACAGCATTAATGATCTTGACAACAACAAGCAACTTGCTTTCAGGATCATAATTAGACCATGATTCTATTTGATAGGCTATGGATACAAATTAAAAAAAACCCGAAGAACACAAAAGGCGGGTGCTTGCTATCACCTAAGCCTCAGGAAAATGCTAAGTAAAACAAGTTTGTGATGTGTCTGTAAAAGGAAGCACTGATATATTCTAATTTTAGGAGAGAAAAAGAGCTGTATGTACCAGAGCACTTTATATCTGGGTTTAAGGGAAATAAGGCATAGGAAAGCTTTTCCTTCAGGCTAAACTGGCCAAGAGCCCATATTCCTCTAATTGAGGTTCCTTCTTCATCCTTAATAATCATAGAATGTAATGAACCAGGGCCATGTTGAGCTGTTCTGGTAAACTTTTCAGGTATGTTAGTAAATTTCAGGTATTAATCCAGGTTCTAGCACCCAGGTTCAGTGTAATAGGTAATAGGAACACTTAATCTCTTGTCAATATGTTTGGAATAATAATTCTGTAGTTATATAAATGTTTCTCTCTCATAACCATTCACAGAATTTTTTTTCCCTTTCCTGTATAGGAATCAATTTTGTAACTTATAAAATATTGATAGTGAGTTGTGGCAGAACATAAATAGATTGAAAATCTGGAGATAACTTTGACAGAATACCACATAAATGATGCTTGTGTTTTTGAACTAGCACATATTATGTCAGCCTGAACTTTCAATTCAGTTTTTCTCTTTGTGTAGTGTTTGCACATCACACTGATTCAATTTGTTTGGGGAACATAAGAAATTGTTTTTAATTTGATTGTCATTTTTGTCAGGTCTGTAAAAGTTTATATTAAATAAGGCAAAAGGGCTTTGCTATATTCCAGTTCAACATTATGTAAAGGCAATTTTATATGAAAATGTACTTTCTATTCAACAAATTAGAAAAAAACCAAGATTTTGTGGCTGTAAGCAGTTTTTCCAGAGTTTTATAGTCTCAGATATTTTACATTTAAACAAGAAAATTCATGTCCAAATGAAGCATGATTCTGATACTATTTTAGTCTAAATGATTTGAAAATTTTGTT
The DNA here is from genome assembly GCA_013400495.1 of Nicator chloris. Lineage (NCBI taxonomy): Eukaryota > Metazoa > Chordata > Aves > Passeriformes > Pycnonotidae > Nicator > Nicator chloris. Next base: position 7,675 of record WAAE01008765.1, on the reverse strand, counting down.
AGGTAAATATGTCATTATTGCTGCTGAAATAATGAATTATTAAGTGAATTCCCTTATCAAGGGATAGTGTTTCTACTTGAAGAACAGACTGGAACTATACCTTTAAAAAATCCTCCTTGTTTTTAAAATTTTATTTTTTGTTTTGAGTGACTAATTTCTGAGCTTTTGGATGTTTTGCTCTGAATGAAAAAAAAATTCAGACAAGCATGTATGATTTAAAATACAAAAAAAAACAAACCTGAAAACTTCCCATTTATTTTCACAACTTGGAATTAAAAATGAGGAAGGCTGTTTTATTGGTGACATATTGTCATTTTAATACCTACTTGCCAAAAACTTCCATTTCCACTCTTCCCTACATCTTCCATCCATTATGACTTTTGATTGAATAGCTGACAGTTGAACAATCTTGGACCACCTTTAGAATTTCAAAGAAAAAAAAAATTGCTGCTTGAATATCCCCTTCTTCCATCAACAATCGCTTCTCAGCTCTCTTCAGTTTTTCAGCTGAATGCCACTACAGATAATAGCTGAGGATTTTCACTTTTGGTTCTGTTTTAGCCTCTGTAAAGATAGTACAGCTGATACTTCAGGGCTTTATAAATAGCAGCATGAGTATAAATAGCAGCATGAGATTTGTTTGGATTGTTTAGAGTGCATCTCTGAAAGGACAAGCCAGCCAGTGCAGAATGATGGTCTTTATTTTTCTGCTGATCTTCTAATCTATTCAGAAGCCCAAATTTGTGTCATTCAGCTTCAGCTCCAATGGTTTAAAACTGATTTTTCATGTTTGACAATTTGCAACAACAGTTGGCCTTTTCCTGTCCCTGCTATTTTCTATATTTGGGAAACTTGAAACATCTCCTCCTGTTTGGATTCTTCCAAGTCTATTGAAAGCTCTTGCTTCAACTTTGTGTGCTCTTAAAATCCTTTTGAGATTCCCTCAGACTCTTCACTTCCTGTTTTCCTGATATCTGCAGGTATCTTTAGACTGTGCAGTAGCTTTGCTTTTCATGGTTTTCAGTACTTTTAAACAATTTTAGTAGTTGCTGAGGTCAGAGGAGCTACCTTGATTCTGCTCTCAGTTAATTTAGTTAGCAATGAAATCATTCTGCTTAGTATTCCTTTTGTGGACTTTTGAGGAGCCCAGGTAACTGTGAACATGATTTGGATGCAATGTCCTGGCTGCAGCAGACCCAAATTGAGAAGTTACCCTCACGTAGAAGCCATTTGAGTGTCCTTCAAAATAACTCTGGGAATCTTTAAATTACTTTCTCCTTTTTAAAAATAAACTTAGATAATTCTGGCTTCACAGCAGGAGCTTAGCTTCATGTGTGCTTTTAAAATTTAATTTTGAAAGCCTATAAAGTTAATGTGAGGAGAGACAGGGACCCATAGTGATCAATGTTTGAATGAGTCTGATGTTAATTTGATCCAGCGTTACAACGGTAATTAAAAAACTAAGATGTATCAGAAAAAGCTTAAAGAAGCTTGAGAACTTTAATGGTGTTCTTGAAGTTACTAAAATGTTAATTTCTTGTTAATAAAAAATGACAGTAACTTCAGAAGAGGAATTTTATTCAGCTCTAAACAGATTTGAAATACGATGAAGACAGTTAAATTATTTTAAAGAATAGAGTATAAAAGATCTAAAGGGAGATTTGGATTTTAGAATACAATTTAAAAAATGAAACCTGATTAACTGATGAGAACCTTAAGATATAGTTAATTTAAATGGGTCTGAATTATGACTTATGGCTTGAGATGTCTGGTTTGCCAGCTTGTTTCAAAAGCTGTATGTAAGAAGACTAAGTTGTATTTGTAGGTAAATACTCAGGTGGCATCCAGGGGTATTTTGTACCCAAAATAACTTTTGGTTTGAATTTGAATGATCCTGTGGTTTTTTATATTTATAAATATTATCACTCTTACTTGGTTTATTGACCTTGTATTGAATTCTAGAGTTTTCCTGCTGTTTATCTCAGTAAAATTAGTAATAAATACATTATATACCAATAATAAGTAAAGAATATATATTTTCTTGTGTGTCTAATGAAGATGTGCAATATTCTTGTTCTGCTTCATTGTCTTTCTTAATTTGAAGTTTTTATTGTTGCTCTGTGGTGTAACAAACACCTGCTGCATGTTTTGTGCTCTTTAAGGAAGTACAACTTTTAATGAAAACAGATATTCTTACTAGCATTACTGATCTTTTTTTTTAATTTGCACAAGGAAAAAGAAATGCTCCATCTCCTGTTGTAAACCCCAAGCATCTTATTTAAAAAACAATGCATTAATATTGTATTCCATCTACTAAAGCTCAAAACTGCTCTGGGCTGAGGACCTGTGGACAGTGTTTGGAACAGCCAGGGTGTGGATGGTGCAACGATCCCAGTAACACTGGCAAAGGACAGTGCTTGGAAGGCTCCTCAAGAGGCCCAATGAAGCCTGTCAGTGTCCACTCCAATGAAATGGTGCTTGATGCTACTCTTTGCCCAAAAGAAAAAAATTATGAGTGGTCTTTTATCCAGTGTCCAGGTAAGGTTTGCTTCTGTTCTTTCTTATATATGAAATAAGAGTTTAAGCACACCAAAATAACGTAATTGTTGTAAGCAATACAAACAGCATTTTCATGAAAGTTTGTTTCTTACAAAATATTTCCTAAATATAGTGTTTGTTTGTTTACTGGACACAAGTGCAGGTTGACATGTGAAATGCAGTTCAAGTAGTTTAGCCAGATTTGCCATTCATTTGTAGATAAGTTTTCACCAGCTGTATCCATCCACATTCAGAAATCAAAGCATATGAATTTTCTTCAGCTCTTGCATTCTTCTGGCTTCTGTATCCATCAAGGAGTGGAACTGGGGAGAAATTATCCATAGGAGAAGACTGATGGACACAAAATTCCCTCCTGTTCTTGCCAAGTCCAGCTGATTGTCGGAATGGGGGCTGCCAAAACCTGAGCTGTGCTTCCCGCTGACCTTTTAGACACTCAGAGTGAATAGAATATGTGCTTGTGTAGCCTCAAAGAGAATCTCTGAAGTCTCAATTTAAGCCACACCAGTCTGATGATAGTATTTTAATTAATTTTTGAGTTCATTGGAAAAGTGAGGAAGATATCAGGTGCTATAAGCCAGTGAAAGCTGTGCTGGTGCAGCCGCCTAGGCGGGTGTCCTCCAACCCTGACAGCAGAGTGTGGAAGCAGCAGTGGAGGACTGCAGGCAAATGAGAAGCACACTGGAGATTTTGACAGCCCTCCAGAATCATTTACAATAAATAATACAGTTTAAAAGGCAGCTTGAAAACTTTGGTGTTTTTATTTTATTTTTTTTTTTTTAGAATTAATAGTGTAACTGTGCTAAAGTTATTTTTCCACTACTGCTAATAATTTTGGAAGCTGGAGCTTCTGTAGGATCAATACTTTTATGGTTACATGCAGCTGTGTTTGCTTTCTTGTCTGCTTTTTTCGTCAGCTTATTCTTTCTGTTGTGTATGCATATATATAGAGTGAGGGTTTTTTTAAAGTTTTAGAATAATGAAACAAAATATCAACCCCAGTGAACACTGTTGCATATTTTCAGTTAAAACCAAAGAAACCTTCCACGTCATCCAATACTACTTCCTGAACAAAGAAGCTTCTAGTACATTTCTGGAAACAATAGAATGACATTCTGTTGTTGTATAGAAATTTCATTCATTAGTCTATATATTGATAAGTGGAGTGTTAACCCTTCAGTGCAATGCATAATTTCTGCCTCTAGTGAACTTGTAATAGATAAATATATTGCTTGTCTAAACTGCTGTGTTTAATGTTTATTCTTGATGGATAAAAATCTGTATTCATTGTATGTCCTTACCAAGAATTTACTAAAGTTCCACTTCAGTTTAACATTCCCTAGCTTTATGAGTTTAAGGGACAATTTAAGGGACAAATACTACAGAAGTCTACTATAGAATTAAAGTTTCAATTGATATGAAATTTCTTTTTGATCTGTTTAGGCTGGAGGTTTTGTTCCTTTTCATAGAATATTTTCTGTAATGGGTTATACTAACACAGTTTATTCTTGGCACTACAGTCATTTGATGTACTTGAAACAAAATAGAATTAGACTAAATCTATGTAAGCCTACTGAACAGTTTACAGTTAGGATGGAAATATAAGTGGATAGTTTATACCATGCAGTTTGGAGATTATCCTGACACCTTGATGACTAATTGGCTGAACCATTCGTATTCATTTAGGCATGCATGTATTTTTCCTTGTAGTCCATATCCATCCTCCTTATAGTGCCTCTGGGCAACTGTGCTGCTGATAAAAATTTTGAATTCCTTCTAATTTTCTGTTTGTTTGAAACTTTAAGATTCGTATTCATCAGGCAGTATAGAAAAAGTTTATTTTTGTGACTGGTCACTTTGAAATCAACAGGCTTCAAGTAAGCTGTCAAAGTATTTCTTTTGATAGGAATACAGTTTTATTTTCATCAGATTCTTAGTTTAACTGAACTATTGCTATAAATAAAATTACAAATAACATATATAAAAAGAAAAATAATAGCTTTAACATTCTTCTTGTGAGAAGAAAGGTTTCGGTGGAATGCAAGCCCAAGTTTTTCTTTAAATTTCTCCTCTGAAAAGTAGTGTGAGTAGATTCTAACTAGTTTGTTTAAAACTAGATGAAGTATCTTTACACTAGATCCAGATTGTTATGAAGACACCCTTTTCATAAATTTTTCTAGTTTAAACTACTTTCTTAAAGCTATAATTACCAACAATTGTCAGCTTCATCAGCTATTTCAACACAGAGGTCAAAGGCAAATCAGACATAAAATTGCTTCTCTCCAGGGCAGCCTCACTGAGGATTCAGCTGAAGTACGTTTTTGTGTGTGAGGAAAATGACTTTGTTGCTGCCAGTGATGTACATTAAAAGGACTGAAGGAAAAAAAGAACTTTTACAAATTTACCTCCTATTTCTTAACGGTCATTACTGTGTCTCATTATTTTAATGACTATTTTAATTATTTAATACTGATGTCTCCAGTTTGATTGTACTGAACCAGCTTTGAAATTTATTGAACTTGCACTTCTGACTTTTTTCAATGAAATGCATAATTTTAGGGAAATCAGCAATTATATAATGTAATTTTTCTATGGTGTGTCATGTCAGTTGTGGATTGCATTACTTCTTATTGTGTGTATATTTTTTTGAATTTGTTTTAAAATCTCTTCCATTTACTTTGACTCAAAAAAATGTAAGAATTCAGAGCTGTCATATATGACCAGATAATATTATGACCTGCAGAAAATAAAATTTACAATTAAGGTTGCTTTCATCACCCTATATAACACAAAAATTAAGAAATACAAAACTAAGTATTAGCAAAAATAAAAAATTTATAAATCAATGTCTCACTAGTTAGAGAATATTAATATTAAGCATTTGTCCTACACTATGATATAGTCTTAATTAGGCAATGTTACTTTAATAAAAAAACCTCTTTAATGTATGCTCTGTTTTTACTTTTGGCTCATTGGGCTGTATTTTCTTTTACACTTGCTTTAAGTAATTTGATGTGTAAAACGTGTACACAAACTCCAAAATGGAACCTCAATTCATGATACTTTGTGTAACTTTTCCTGAGAATGCAACAAACTGCACAAGAGGGAGATACCACAAGGTGTCTAAACCCCAAGTGTTCCTGGGAAGAATAAGGCTTCTGATTTCTAGAGATTTAGTCAAGATAGTGAGAAAACCTAATGGTACAGAAATGTTTAATACTTGTTTGGAAGATTCTCTAGGCATAGTTACAGAAGAAGGAAGAGATTGTCAACTTGGGAGGTTTTAATGGTTTATGAGCCAAGTCTGGCAATGGCTATAAATATATTAAGTTACTAAATTTTATAAAATGGCTCTAAAAACTTTTAAATCATGCAGTGAGAATCCCTTTTTTCCCCTAGCCAAGGCACCAATCACTGTGACATTTAAATTAAAAATCCAAAAATTTTTAAAAATACAATCTTACTGTGATAGCTGTCCTCTTCCAAGTCTTCCACCCACTTTGGCACTGAGTAACTGACGTGGCTGACATGGTTTGACATTTGACAAGCTGCTATAATTGACAGATTACTAATCTGCTGGGCACTATGGGCTCTGAAGCTCCACTCTATAAAGAGGTCATCCTTCAAAACCTGGCAGCAGGATCAATGGTCCTGGCAGGATTCACATGGTGATTTTGCTGCAGGAGTGATCAGTGCTTTTTGAGTTTCCCCAAAATATGAAGCTCTGGAGTGGAGCTCTGTTGGTTTATAGTGATGTTCTTTGACAAAAAGCAGTTTTATGCTTTCAAGGTCATGTGTGAAAAAATTATGTCAATAGGAATCCAGTTTTTTTCACTTTCACCAAAATCAACTGTAGTGGCAAGGAAGGGACTGGAGCTGTTTGATGTGGCCCTGATGTCCTTAAATTGCTTTGTATGCCAATTGTTGGGACAATTAAAAAGAAGAGAATATTTAGTTAATCTATTTTGGAGGTTATCTCCCACCACTAGATATTTTTAGCTGTGAGTTCATGTTCTCCATCACAGGCTTTCATATGTTTCACATTTGCACATAGGTATTGGGGTTTTCATGGAGTTAGTGACTTACTACCTCTTTAAAAGATTTCTGAAATGCCTGGACAGCATTTTAAAGTGTCAGGTCTAATTCAATCACTCCAATGGCAAAAAAAACCCCTTTCTCATAAAACCCACCTTAAAACTCGCATGTCACATCACAGTCAGTTTTTTTTTTGTGTGAATTCATGTTGTATTGCAATGCTGTTTTGAAGAGGTTCTGTGTCAAAGTGCAAACATATTTATCCTGGTTATTAGTCAGGACTAAACTCCTCAGAATCACATTTTACTACAATTTCTTAATCACATAGAGATGATCTTGTTCCAAAGAGCAATTTATTAATGAAGTTTTTAAAATGTCATATTCCAGCTTGCCAGTGTAATGGCCACAGCACCTGCATCAACAGCAATGTCTGTGATCAGTGTAAAAACCTAACAACAGGAAAGCAGTGTGAGACCTGCATGCCAGGATACTATGGGGATCCCACAAATGGAGGACAGTGTACAGGTAAGTTCTTCTACTGGAAGGAAAAAGAAAATATCAAAATGACATTTTATGTAATGTGAATTTAATGGTTTTAATGTAATGTGAAATTAACTTTTCTTTAAAGGTTAGAAGTTTATTTCATAGTACTGATGAACTGATGAGCTAAACTAATGATTCAAAATCAGATTAATATATTTAAAGAGAAATTCATTCAGAGTCATCATTTTGCAATTGTTGCTCTCTCAGGAAGAGGAAGGAACTCCCTTGTTGGAGCAGCACCTCAAATTCTTTCAGAGAGACGTCATTAAATGCCATGTAAACAATCCTGTTAGAGGCAGTGAGGAGGTACTTATACACAAAGTTCAGTATCTGCCATCATGTCTGGTAACACTGATTGTATAAGGTGTGATGCTAGTGGAGAAATTACACATTTGACTGACCAAAAGATCTCACTCAGGTATAGTTGAAACAAAAAGGCCTGGTATGCTGAGGATGGCAAGGCACCCATACCTATTCAAAGTTTAGTTTCTAAACGGCTGCACTGGAGGATTGTCCTGGAAGTGAAGGAGGGAATGAAGTC
>WAAE01008764.1:0-183896 GCA_013400495.1 Nicator chloris | reverse complement strand
TCACGTGCGGCGCTGTGTGCGGGGCGGGCCCGGGCCCGGCCGGCCCCACACCGGCCCCTCACCGGCCCCACAGCGCCCGCCGGCGGGGCCTCGGACCGGCATGGCCCGCTCGCCGCCGCGCCGAGCTCCGCCCGTGCCGACCCTGCCACAAATCGCACCCCCGTGGGCACAGCGCGAGGAGTTAGCCCCTTCTTTATTTCCTTCTCTTTTCCTTTCTCACCTAACTTTGTTCAGTGCTTGACTCCGCTGCCTCTCCCGAAGGTGTCGTAGTAAACAGCCAGGAGGTTTAGACTCATTGTATCATCGAGGTTGGAAAAGACCTTTAAGATCATCCAGTGCAAGCATCCACCTGGCGCTGCTCCTGTAGCCCCTAAAGCAGTTCCCCAGCGCCTCTTAAAACGCCTCCAGGGACGGTCACTCCACCACTCCCGAACAGCCTATTCCAATGCCTGAGCACCCTAAGAGTGAAATTTTTATTTCCTAGTATCTAATCTTAATCTCCCCTGTCTTGCCTTAGGGGCATGTCCTTCTGTCCTCTCACTGCAGCCATGGCAGCAGAGACCTCACTACAACCTCCTCTCTGAGTTTTAGACAGCGATGAAGCCCCCCTGCAGCCTCCTCTTCTCCAGAGGAAGCAAACCCAGCTCCCGCAGGCACCCCTCACAAGACATGTTTTCTACTCCATTTCCAGTTAAAGGCTTCAGAAATTCATATTAATTAAAGGGAACAGTCAGCTCCACGGCTGGGCAGCCTAAAAGGGGAACCGACAGGTAATTAGGCACATTTTGAGCAAGTTTTACAACTTCCCAAACCCCAATCAAACTCAACAGCAGAGCCAGAAGGCTGGACCAGGGCTGTGCCGAGACACTACGACCCCTTCTGCCTTCCCTGCAACCCACCCAGGCTGGCCCAAAGCCAACGCCATCATCCCAGTGCCTTCGTCTGATTTTCCTCTCCCTGCTCCCCTCTTGGCAAGCCTGGCCTCTGGCACTGCTCATCTGAGAGCCTCAGGATCTCCTGCTAACCTTGGCTGGCCCTGGAGGCTCAGCAGGAGGGGTTGGACAGGGGACACCTGGCACTGACATGGCCACACAGGCGAGTGGCCTCTTGGTTCAGGAGCCAGGATACAGCCATGGGCGAGCAAGGAGGGGGAAACTGGGGGCAGAGCCCACACATTGAAAGTTAAAAGCCTTAGCTCTGTACCCTTAGCTCAGGGTCGTGTGTGTGTGAGCACTCTGGGGAGGCAGGAAAGGCACAATTCCAGGTGGAGTGACCCCACAGAGCTCAGGGGTTCCTTTACATTTTGTGGGCTCCCATTAGCAAGGACTTCAAGTGACCATCTGGAGCTGAACCTTACGAGACTACTCAGTTTGCAGTTCAGCAGTAATGATACCTTTAAAAAAAAAGCAGCTTTGACGGGCATAAGTGACATTCTTTAGCTGCTGTGTACACGTGTGGTGACATAAGAAACACCTCCAGGGCAAAGTGATGGTGCTTCAGTACTGCACCTTCCTAACACTTCTGCTGTGGATTCCCAACTTCTAAGTAACAAGCAGTTGGTTTTGGCATACAGTCATGGGCGTTCTGTGTCTAGGAGGGGTTTTTGGTTTTTTTTTAAGAAGAAGAAAAAGCAATGACTGTGACATTTGTTAGCATTCACAAGGAGTTCCTGTATGAAATGGATTGCTTCTGCCCACAGCAGGCAGATATGCAGAGGAGGCACAGGTGCTTCTGACTCCTTTTATTCCTTCAAGGTTCTCCATCCAAACATGGACAAAGCCAAGCTCTACTTTGCTTATGAGCTGTGACAACATGATAGCCTGTGGCAGTGTGGCTGTGAACTACTGATATTTCTGTTTTTCTGTGCTCACTGGAGCCTCAAGAAGAAAAATAATCTAAGCAAGACTCAACCCCAAGTGTCTTGCATAAGTACCAAGAAGCCCTCCCCAAGGGCTCACAGACAACTTTATCTTTCAAAATGAGGTTTAGGTAGCTCAAACACAGGAAGAAATTCAGTACTGCACTGCAACTGTGCAGTTTTTCAGTCTGTTCACAGAGTCACCATAACAGCCCCTAGAGAATTTTCTGGTTAAATTGGGAGGGATCTCCTGGTGGGTGCAGAAATGACAAGGCAAGCTCAGTGCCACCTTCCCCATCAGAGTCCCTGGAACCCATCCGGGGAGTTTTGGTAGTGAAATGGTGATAACAGAGGTACTTCCCATGCCTTAGAGGAGGCTGGTGCAACTCAGAGCAGCCGTTGCAGCTTCTCTAATCTCTCAGATTGAGGTTGAAGTGGTTCCTGGTGAGCTTGGCACACCTGAAAGTGAAAGCCTCTTCTTTACTTTGACTGCAACCTCAGTGCCCTTCAAAGACCAAGAGGCACCTGATGTGGACCAGGGACTGCCCAGCTGTAACCTACAGAACCCGCCTTAACCATCACCATTCTATCCAATAAGATTTTATTTTCAATCTTGTCACTCTTTGAATGACAATTTTAGTGCCTATAAGCATGGATGTCTTAGGATTCACTTGTGCACCTTTATTACCACTATCCAAATTCACATAATGTGCAATATATCAAAAGGGTTCCTTGTTGAGTATTCTTACATAAGGTTCTGCTCACTTTAAATCACTTGGACACAACAACTGGAGATGTGTTAGTGAGCCCTGAGTAAAAATCACTGGAGAAAAATCCCAGTCTACACTTTGCTAATGCTGCTGAAATGATTGTTCAAAGATATCAGACTTCCCAGCATAAACTATCTGGGGAGCTGTGAGTAAGTGTTGTGGTCTCCTTTCCAGACACATTTCTTTCATGCCAAACATGCTTACCCCGAGCTCATAATAAAGACTAATGCTTCAAAACCCAGCTGTGTTTCAGAAGAGTATTAGTGGAAACTTGTTCTGCAATTAAGCGTTTCATACTGTAGCAGCTCTTGAGAGATGTTAAGCAAATGCTCTCCCTCACACACATCCTTCCCTTTATTAAACTTTTGCGTCACTCCTCTAAAAGTCTGCATGTACACTTTCTTTCCCGCTTTCCCAGCAGCCGATAACAGAAACTTATTACAGTATATGATGCCTTAGTCACTTTTCTTGACCTTTATTGCTGCTCTAAGTTCATACTCACGCTTACGTTCGAGAACTTCCTGAACACAATGGTGTTTGCATATGACTAATTAGGGCAAATGCACAAGCTGATGAGTCAGCAAACGGCTCGGCGGGGACAGCGGCAGCGACTCGGCAGCAGAACAAGCCGGGGTGAAGATGTGAGGAGTGCTCCTGCCTGTGGCTTCCCATCTGTTTGCTGACGAGTCAGGTGTCACCGTGATGGGCTCTGCAGGCATTTACTCTCAGGATCCAAATGCATCCCCGTCAATAACGACTGGCAGAACTTCTGACTTCGGTGGGAAGAAATCAGGGATTTAATTAAGGCATTTTACCTCCCAAGAACACTCACCATTTCTGAGCAGGGACTCACCGGCGCGGGCAGAGGGTGTTAAAAGAGAAGCTCCGTTTATCTCTCTGGAGCTGGCAGCTCACATCACTGGGGATGTCACAAACAACCTGCCCTCAGCACTGGCTTTCCTGGGCTTTTGCTTCATTGTACAGCCCCCTACATGCAGGGAATTAACATACATTGGTTCAGTAATTGAGCTGTAATGAAGGGTACATTCTAGTCTATCAATATTTGACAAAAAAAACCTGTCTTACTCACAGCACCACAGTGGAGTGTTGAGTTGACAGAGGAATGCCACAAAGTCTCAAATGCTGTGCAGACCCAGGGCTCCGTTGCAGACACAGGTTAATAGTTGTTACTACAACTTACTGTGCTTCACAGGGCAAGAACCTGAGAGCTCTGGTGGTCAATTAATTTCACAATAGAAAAATGAACTGAATTTTGAATCAAATTCAAACCAAACCATTGGCATTGGAAGCCTAATGCTTCTGTTTCTCAAATACAAAATATCGTCTGTGACGAGAGTACGTGATGGGAGACACAATCTCCCTTTGGCAACTGTTGTTTCCTCTGGTCTTTTCTAACCTCAGTGCTTCTTCTCTCCTTCTTGTGCCAAGATCTTGTTTATTTTTCCTTTCACATCTGCACAATCCACATTTTTTAAACTATGACCACCTCTTAAAGCCAGCTTGGGTCAGTGTACAATTAGGTATTTGGAAATACTCTCTGGACCTGTTTCTACACAGGTATCCCAATATGGTAACAAATTCTGCAATGTAATAAAAGCACTCTGCCCAATTCAGTGCAATTAGGTTTGGGGAAGGATTTTCTACCCATGAAAGGAGTTTAAAAGATGAAAGCACAAGGCAAGCAGACACTTAGCAGGCTACACTGTACAGTTTCACCTGTTGGCTGCATCCTGCCTATCCCAGGTCCCTCCTGAGCAGATACTGCCAATTGTAAAGTGGTTTTCCTGATGAGGACAAAAAACAGCATGGAATTTTAAACTTGTCCTTACAGAAAAGATGGGTTTGTGGTCAAAGCCCTGAACAAAGCCTCTGGGGGCCGAGGTTTGGTTCCAGGCCTCCTGTAGGGCTCTACACTGGGAGAAAGGCTTTCTATTTTCAGGGCTGCAATCCTCTGCCACAGTGCTGAGTGGAGGAATCCACTGCGTGCCATGCACAACGTCCAGCTCCCCATGCAGCGAACTGTCAGATCTGAAACCCTCAGGAACCAGCTGAGGAGGGAGCAGCTGAGACAACCACAATGTAAATATGGAAAAAAGGACCTTGTCAAAGCCAGGTCCAGGTTTTGGCTTTCAAGGTATGTCTGTGCTCAGGATCCCCATCTGGTAACTCCACCCTGCATCAAAGCACAGCAATGGGACTTGGAAAGAGCAGCAGCAGGATGTGTGTGAGGGAGAGCTTTCTGGGGCATAAAGTGCTCTCTTGGAGGACAGGGAGGCTTGTTCAGCCTCTGTCCTGTCCAGCTCAGGGCAAGGTTTGGCAACAACTTGGTCAAAGCTTCCCTTTGTCTCTCCTCTGGGAGCTGTTTGACTTTAGCGCCTTAACTGCAGTTTCCAGAGGAACGCTTGGGGACATGAAGGAGCTGGGTTTAAATCCTCTCACCAAACCAGGCAAAAGAGATTTGGGCAAAGTTTTCCCCACTCAGAGTTCCTGAACAGTGGGTTTGGTGTTCCTTGGCGTGATCCTGAGTGCTCCTGAGCTTACCAAGCACTCTTTTCCCAGCCACCAGTCTCGCTGTGTGAGATGGAGACACAAACACTTCCTTTTCCTCCTCTGCTCTGCTCACACACTCCAAGCACAGCTTTCTTGTGAGGCTGTGGTGACTGGGGCAGCACAGTCTGTCATCACACCAGGAAGCAGGACACCGGCTGGTTCTCCTTGTGACGGACAAAGTGCTTTTAAGCCACATCTCTGGAGCCAGCAGGACACTCCCCGTATGCCAATCAGCTCATAAAACCTCAGACCTACCAGGCTAGTTTTACTTTCTTCTCTGCACTGCTTCCCTTTTGAAGGCACTACAAACACAAGTGAAACACTTTGAGGACAGGGAAGGCAAGCCAGATGAGTAGCCAGCAGCAGCAGCGTGAATGGGGAGACAGTCTTTGCATAAGTTATAACCCAGAGCAGAGGGAATATGCCTTTCTCAGAAGGAGTGGTTTCAGTTTCATGCAGATTTCTGACTCCTACAGCTAGTTATGATCCACAGGAACATTCAGAAAGAGGCTTCTTTTTCCTTCTTTTGATCCTTTTCATCCCTCCATCCCCCTTTGTTATTTCACAGCCTGGGCCACAAGTTTCTCACACAGAGCATGAAAGAGTCCAAAATAAATTGAAAGATTAATTAAATGGGCTGCACTTGCAATGAAAATGTAAAGGTGACCAAACTCTTTTACCTGATCCAACATAAAGTTTCAAATTCTGATTGGGGTTTTTCCTGTTTTGACATTAAAACACACTTTCTTTCCAATTATACAATTTCTTAAGTGTTTCTACCTTAACATTTCCCCAACTTGGATCTAGCTGAAAGACAAAGGGCTTGAGGTTTTATTTGTTTGTTTGTTTGTTTTCCCAGCAACACATTAGAATATGCAGCACAAACTTTAATGACTATGTCTGTTTTAACATGCCTTTTGGAGGACTGTAGGCATTTATGAGGGAACAAGGTAATTAACATATTAATTGGGCATGCAAAGGCAAGTTCGAAGCAGCTGTCTTTATTCTCTTGATATGGCAACACAATTGTTAAAACAATACCTTCTTACATCTTTCTCTTTTTTTCCTCTCTGTGTTCACAGACCACTCAAGTTGCTTGCTTAAGCCAAAGGTTTAAGAACTTGCCAAATTTTCAGGACCAGTAATTTCTCTCTCAAACACATTGTTCCTCTTACTTATTTGAAGTAGTAAAATAAAAATCAATATCTCAATCCCTTTAAGGAGATGTTGAACTCAAGAGCTCCCATGTTCTCATTTCAGCCTCTAAATAAATTACTTCTATAGTGCATCCATTTTTCTTCCAGACTTTCCAGATTTTCCACCTGTTAATCTAGAACTTCCATGGTTCTTCACATTAATCTCACCTTCACGGAGATGGGTTTAGCTGATCCAGCCCACTGTGAGAGGTGTCAGGTACCCCTGAAGAATCTGAGAAGCACAAGAAATGGAGGAAGGATCCAGCTGTGTGGCTTCCTGCCTTGCACAAATCCAGGTGGGCAGGTGAGGGGGGATGCCTGAACCGGTGTTTCTAAATCACAGGGTCAAGGAGCCGATCGTTGCTCTAGGCAGAAACAAGCACTTTGCCAGCTTGATAACAACAGAGCTGAGACACAGATTACAGTTCCTTTAATTTTCTTCCAGTTAATTAAATGATCAATTGCAGCACTGGCTTTCAGCCACAGCAGTGCCAGCTGAAATGAGCTCTCCAGCTTCTGTGAGGATAATCAATAGGCATCATTCACTGCAGTGATATGGGGTTTTATTTTAAAGCCAAATATTAAAATGCAGAGGCAACACACTGCTGTTATTCACAGCAGACTGAGATCTCCTCCAGCTCCCAAAAAGTTCCCAGTGAAGGGAAGAGTAGCACAAGTAGTTACAGCTTTAGCTTGCGTTGTATTTTCACTTCTCTGCTTACCATAGACTTCCTGCGTGACCACAGACAAAACACTCAGGTTCAGATATGCACAGGTACCCAGGCAGCTGAGATAAAAATCATTTGGACCTAGACAAATAAACAGTTTGTGGATGTAATCCTTTGGAAGAGAGACTGAGTTCTCCACTTAGGAAAGGTTTAATAGGTACTTTCCAGCAGAACAACTCCTGTCACAAAAAGCCAAGGCCGAGTAAGAGCTGAGGATGGGCAGCGACTGAACAGCTCCAGGTATTTGGCCACAAAGCAGCACCTGAGCATTTTGCCTGGTGTCTTCTCCTTAGTGCTGCCCTTAGCCAGCAGCAAGAGACCAGCATCCTCTTTGACAGCTTTCCAGCCATTTCTTTGTTCAAACTCCTCATTCCTTTAGCTGGAGATGCTGTGGAGCACAGGAAGGGTGAAGTGTAGGTCAGTGAAACAAGGACCACCAGTGCTGTGTTGTCAGAGCACTTTGGCAGGTGGGAAAATCAGAAAAAGTAATATAATGGGGGCATAGAATGGGCCGGGGGCATTCCTATACTGTTAATGAAGACTTTGGCGTGGTTCTGGTAGGAACGAACTAGTCCAGCATTTCAGAGTCCAGGAAACCCCTGGGCTTAGAAGATGTCAACCCAGGGTGCAAGGGCTTTGCCAAGGAACCGAGTAAGCAAAATTCAGAACCATAATGACAAAGTTGGTGCATCAAACCTCGCTTCGCTATCTGAGATCATGTGCTAAATAATGAAATGTTCATCAATAAGAGGTAACTCATGAGCGTGGGAAACAAAGATCTTGTAGGAACTTTAGATCTAGATAAGAATGACCACAGACCTCACCATTTTCAGAACCAAATGAAAATTTGTTTATGCTGACTGCTTTTGCTAAGGGCAAACCTTTAGTACATATAGGTATTCATGTACACAACAGAGAGAGACACACAAGCTAATCAATTTTTGGTTTTCCTGTTGTCTTGGAAAGGAGAAAAAATGTTATTTCATGGATGTAATTTTCATTTTTAGCTGAGAAGCCCTTGGTTCGTCATGAACAAAGCACGTCATCAAAAACTAGAAGGCGAGGTCAAAAACCAGTTAAATTTCATCACCATTTCATGACTTTCTTTTTAAAAATGCAAGAGGATTGTAGCAACAGCATTTCTACTACTCATTTATTTTACTGGAACTGTTACGCAAAAGGGAGAGAAGGCAGCACTGCTGCAATCTCCCCCAGGTAAAAGCAAGCGTGGGCCTGAGTACAGCAGCTCGTGGATTATTGATAGGACCAGCAGCTGAACAACTTCTCCCAAAGCAGCAGAAAAGAAATCCAATTGCAGGAGTAGAGCGTGGGTTTCTGAGAGGGAAGAATCCGTTCTGGTGTAACAGGAACCCTTTTGAAAGGTTTTTAATTGATATAAGCTTGAAAATGAAGGAACAAAAATCAATCCCTTAGGGAATCACCTCAGAGACATCTGAGGCTCCTCTCTAGCCAGCCTGGCTGGTGGAGCAGTGCCCCTTACGTGGCATCCTGGTGTGACCTTTCCTCCCCACAGGTATGTGCAGAGTAGGGGGCAGAGCCCATGTGGGGTGTCCCCAGGGCTCTGGGCTGCAGGAAAGGCAGGGACAGGCAGCCTGCTCCAACTCTGTGGCTTCTCAGTGGAAAATCAGAGATGTGAGAAAACAGCCACAACAATAAAACCCAACAAAACCCACCCTTTTTACCCTCAAAGTAGGCTTGGCTCAACCCAAAGGTTAGTGTCAGCCCACTGACTTCTAGATCACGTAGACAACCAGTCAGCTTCTCAGGGATTTGCAGTTTCCAAATTCACAGATCGGTGAGGTAACCACGATCTTCCTAACAAGGATTTTTTTACAAATAAAAAGTCCCTCATATGTCTTTTCCCTATCAAGAAAGGACAAGTAGCTTGCATCATACAACTTTTATTGTTTTTCCCTGCTAAGCAAACTCATGGTAAAAATTGGCTGAAAGTGACCTAAATGAGCAAAAACTACCCAGGAGCAACATTTATTTTGCAGAAAAGGATTCTGTTCAGGAGCCCTCATTAATGTGAAAAGTTTCCACATGACCTCAGAGTTTCTGTAGCCTGTGAGTGTCCTGCAGCCTCTGCTGCAGGAAAAGAAATTGCTGCTGCAGCCCCATGGAGAGAGTCATGAAGTTCTGTCAATCGTGTCTGAGACAGCATGACTGGTTTATTTTTTAACATAAGTTATGAAACATCACATCTCAGTGCAAGAACATTAATGGTGCAGATGGATAATCACCTGAAAAGTGCTGCTAAGCAGAGACAGCTGCTGGTCCCAGGGCTGTGGCCAGTGTCAGACACATCCTGAAGTTCAATGTGGCCACCTTCAAAGTGCTGAATATCAGTGAAATCAGGCCAAGCTCTTGCTGGCTTATAGGAAGGGTATGAGGAAAAAAATAATTTCCTGGAGTTAGCCAACATATCAGACCAGAGAAAGTCCATCATCCCATCGATTAGCATCTCTTCTTCTGTTGGCCCTCTCTAATCTCTCCTGTCTGGGCAACTCCTCCCAAACACCTCATTGCTAAATAGCAATTAAAGCATTAGTACATTAGCAAGTACATATTGTAAACTGGTTTGCAAGCCACACAGCGCTGCCAGCCCTCTCTGTGGCAGTGGGGCTCTGCCTCATCTCTGGCCACTTTCCCATGCCAGGAGTATTGATCCATCCGTCTGAAACAACACCAGAGTTCATGTCCTGCTATAACACCATTTTGACCTTTAGGAAACGACTGCAGCTTCTGCAGGGCAGGAGGAGTTAAATGGGACTGGGTTCAGGTCATTGGCTCTGTTCCCTGCTCCCAGGCAGCTCCTGCTCCAGCAACTGCTCTCTTTTCCTCTTGACCAGGCCAGAAGTTGTCCTTTCTCTTTTCAGATGATGGGAAATGTTCATACATGCAATGGCATTTTGCAATTCTTTTGTCAGTTCTCTCTGTAGCACTAACAGTGTACCCACAGAGCCACAGGACAGGGAAACCCAGGGCTTTTCCTTTCAATATTCAGTTTATCTCCAGGAATGTGGGGACCAGCCATGGAAACCCAGGTCTTCATTTACCCTGCTGGATGTGCAGGGGAGTTGGGATGGAGTTTTGTGAAGTTGAGGCAAAGGGGTTTTGATGGGAAACCGTTGTCTGGGGAGGAAAGCAGGTGTGATAACCCCTTCAGACGGGGCATCCCTCACTGCCAAACTGGGGGGATGTGTATGGAAGAGGGGAGGACAGGCAGCAGGAAGGCACTGACTCCGTATTTGCCCCATACACAAAATAATCGCTGTTTTCCTGAGTCATCTCTGTGATGTTTTGCTGTGCTAGGTCATAAGCAGCAGTTTCCCAGGAATGAGACAGGACAGTGCTCCAAAGCACATTGAGTTTGACTCAGTTTGCTGATGCTGTTGAGCACAGGAGCTTCCAGGCAAGCCGTTCCCCTTTGCTGCTCCATTCCTTCTGCATATCAGCAGGGGCAAGTTCACTTCCTCTGTGGTGAAAAAAGGAGATAAAGAGTTATTTTAGAGTCCTGGAGACTTGTGTGAGAGAAGCATGTATGCCACCTCATTTGTTCTCGTGCCATTTTGGTGGAGAAGCAAATAGCCAAGCCTAGGTAGAGGGAGGATTTCCCAGGACATCCTTGGAAGTCCCTGAGCTGCTGAAGCACACAGGGGATGAGTAAAAGAATGGAAGTGGCCCTAGAGCACAGGGATGGTGAACACATGACTCAGGCATGAAGTGGTTCCAGCAGAGGGATGGTAATGCACAAGCAGCAAGATGGGAGCCACCAGCACAACATTTCCTGTTAACCACACACCAGACTCACTTGGCTTCCCAAGGAAAAGACTCCAGGGAGGGGAAGTAGGGATCTGCTGAGTAGCTATGGCTTGGTCCATGGTAAAATCTTAGACATAAGAGATAAGAGGGGCCTTAGTGCACGTAAGAGCTGCAGCAGGAAATGAAAAACGGGCAGAAACAGGGTGAGCCCTGGAGAGAGCCCACAGCCTGGCAGAGGTCTGGGCAACACTGGGGAAGAGACCAACCAGCTCTGCACAGAGCTCCATTCTGAGCTGGGGCTTTCCCAAGTGGGCTCTGCTTTTTTTTTCCTCTCCAGCAAAGGGAGTTTTCGCTGGGGCAGTGACCCCGTGCAGTGCTGGCTGTGGGGCAGCGCTGCCATCGCTGCCGCAGGAGAGCCGACGTTGTGAGTTTCTTTAATAAACACCCTCTGCCAGCAGCTTCTTAATGGGACCTCTGCCTGCCGAGGATGTGACGCGTGGCAACAGCCCGTCTGCACAAACACTTGCCCGTCTGTGTGCAGAAAGAAGCCAAACCAGGAGTTTTCTCTTTATTCACACACACGCAAAAATTGTGTGTTTGTGACCTAAAACTCGTGTGCTTTTGTGCAGCACGAACACGGCGCTGTCAGATGCTGGGGGAGAGCTTTTCTCTCCATCACACACAGCAGGATCTGCTGCCAGGCTGCCCCATGGCAGCTGCTCTCAGTGCCTCTCTTTATCCTGCTGGAATACATTTTCTGCTTCCCAGCGCTTGGATTTACCAAAGCCCGGCACTTACAGAAAGCCATCAGATATTAAAAAAAAAAAGCACTTGGATTAAAACTGTGAAAATGTACAGCGTTAACAGCAGCACTGGTTTTTTAAGGAGTTAACATGTGGAAAACAGAGCTGACCGCATTTTGTAAATGCTTAAAGGATGAATGGTATTTTGTGGCAAAATGCTTTTTTCTGACAGGTGGGGAGGGAGCATCTGAGGCAGAGGGACTAAATGACATAAATTTGTCTTCCTGTGTATTTTGGAACTTGATTTATTTGTGTCCATTGACATGACAGCTTTTTTGGTAATTTCTTCCTTTCCCAGCAAAGAAACCTTAATCTCCTTACTGGAAATTGTACTATTTATGCAGAAAATCCTGCCCCTGAGATTGCTTGAGATCATGAGTTATGTAACCTAAACAGATGGAGATGGAACTTTTTTTTTTTGAATGTCAATTCATGTTATAATCCCAAGAGGCTGCAATCATTTATCAGCTCATTTGTAGCATAGAAAAAAAATAGATTGAGGATTTTAAATGGGCATTAATATATGCTTACATGGGAACATCTATGCCAGTGACACGACTGTCACTAAATACCAATAATAATAACACTTATTAAGGATTTTCCTAATTCTTATGAACACAAGGATTCAGTGTGACTCACAGAATAGTATGGACATGATATTATGACCCTCACCCTGCCATGACATGTCCATGGGTGTATTTACCCATTGGATAGATGAGTTTATCTCATGATATGAGTTTTATTTAGTGAGGGTCTGAAGCTGGATCTGGGAGTAGCTGGCAGATCAAACTGGTGAATAATTGGGAAGGGAGAGGCAGAGGAGAGCTGGGTTGGAGCAGTCCAGGACAGGGCAGCCAGTGTGGAGAACCTGATTAATGCTGCCTTGTCCAGCTCTTGAGCACTACTAAGCCTTGTAATGATGAATCACCCATGCAGCTGATCACGTGGGTGCACTGTAGAAGCCAATATATCATACACAATACCTAGTTTTATATTTCACATTTGCTTAATAGTCCTTTTGCTAACAGTCAGGCAGATAAAATCCTAAAAGGCTCAATTACCCCTGCAGAAACCTTATCCTTTTATTGTTACTAATGTGGCTGTTCTCATTTCATCGGACTTCAAGCCAAAGTGACTCTAGACCACAGGAAAAAGAGGATGAAAAGGGATGGGAGGGAAAGGTAATAAGATAAGATTATTCCAAAAGGTAATTAATATAAATTGATTAGCTAGGTGTTCTTAAAACTGATAAGGGCTTGACCAGAAGAATTTCAGAGGAAGAAGAGGAAAAAAGAAAAGATTAATTTGAGCACAATTTATTTTCTATCAAGGTGAAGTTTACAGGGGCTCAGGGAAAAAAAAAGCTACTGCATTTAAATATGAACTTAGCCCAACTACATTACTTTTACTCAATTCTGTGGGAATTCCCAATGGGACACACTTGCATATTTGCACCCAAACTGTAATCTAAGGCTCAAACCATGACAAGGAGCTTTGCTAAAGGAGAGTTTTCAGTGCAACCACAGAAAGCTGAAGCAGAGCTCCTGGCATGATGAGGAACTTTCTGCAAAAGCAAAACCAGCATGGAGGGGGGGATGCTGCTGCTGCCAGGGCTGGGTTCAGGGGTCTGTGCACAGAGCTTGACCCCTGTGTGATGTGCCCAGGTGTCACTGCACAACCACTTCGTTCCAGCAAGGGTGTAAGGCAGCTGGAATGGGCTCTGGGCCAGGGAATGTAACAGAGACTCCAAGTTCTAGTCTGTCTCCAAGACCCTCTGCTACCTTTCCACACATCTGTGGGGGCATTTAACTCTCCTTGAGACTGTTGTGGTGCTTGCCCTCTGGGCTGGGATTCCCAAGGATGTGAGCCAGGGTGATGGCAGCAGCTCAGGCTCCGTCACAAGACCAAACCTTCCTTTAGCTTTTGATCCCCTCCTTCATTTTACTTCCTCTGGGGAAAGACAAGCCAGAGAGCTGCTGACAGCCAGGCACATCACCATCAGCCCTTTTCAGGCCTCACCACTGACAATAGATCTTACACTGAAGATATTTCTGAACAGGACAGTAAAAAATCATTCAGGAGGGGTTAAATCCATTTAAATCCAGATGTGCTTATGGTCTCTAAATTCCCCTGTCCACCCTAATTTCTTTTTTTTTCCCCCTTCTCATATTGTATTTAAGATTGCAGAGAGAACAAAATATTTTAGTGACACATCAAGTGATGGAGATTGTTAAAATATGATCTGACAGTAGAAGGAACTACAGCATTTCAAAGACAGACTCAATATAGCCAGGGAAATGCCATTGCTTATACACAATGCTAAGCAACACCTTGATCTCCTTTCTTCTGGATTGGGGACTTTACCTACTTAGTACTATTAATGTGGGAAAAATTGTAATGGGTTTTTAATTCATTCTGGATCTTGGCCAGTTAATTAATTTAGTTAGATTTTTTTCTATTAGCCAAAAAGCTTCAAAGAGCCCATTTTTCCTTTTTCTTTTTCTTTTCTTTTTTTTTTTTTTTCCCCACAAGGAAAGCAATGAGCTTCTGCTTGTAAATATATGTAAATGTTTACCTGAGCAGGATTTTGCTCAGGCTTATACAGCGTGAGCTTTCTTTAGAATAGCTTTTCCCTGGATGATGTAATTTACTTGACCGGGTATTTTCTACCCTTGCACAACTGTGTTAGTCGATCTAAGCAGATTAACCTAAGCACCAACCTGGCACCCGCTTCTCCAAACAGCTACTCAATGCCCTGCAGAGAAGGATTGTTATTTTGGGGAGGCAAAAGGATCCTTTCTTTGTGCCCGAGATGCCTTTCAGCTGAGCGTTAGTCTGTTTGTGTGTAAATAGGTCTGAAAGCCCCAAGCACGGACGGGCAAGAGGAGCCAGACACTGTATGAGCAGTTATGTAACAGGAGCAGCTCTAAGAGGAGACAAAAAATGTTTTTTGCCCATTGTTACAATGACAGTCGAGAGTCAGATGATTTAAAGGGCATGGAGATGATTTTAAAGGGAGTATCCACAGCCCTGGCTATGCTCCCTTAATCTTCAGCCCCACAGAACCCTTGGTATCAGAGTCTGGGTTTGTGGAGGACAAGAAGGGAAAAAAGACAGAGGGGGGAAAGAAGGAGGTTTATTTTTAGCAGAAATGATTCTCATACGGGAGAAAGGTGACAGACTGATGGCTTTCAGGAAATGTTTTGTTTAAACTGAAAGCACAGAATGCAGGAAGCAGATTCAAGCCATCTCCATAGCACGCTCCAAAATGCTTCAGCATCACCCGGTCAGTCTGCCCTTAAGGGCAAGATAATTACAGCTGTGCTGTCTGAATGAGGGAATTTTTGGTTCACTGATCAAAAAAAAAATTTAATCAACCTGAAATGAAAATCTGACTCTCTGTTTTGGTGAGGTTTTTGGGGAGCTTGGCATTTCCCTTCTTTTCAATTAAAATTATTAATGTAATCCAGGCAGTGTTCAGGAAAACACAATTTTTCATTAGGACTAGGGAGATTTTAAGGCAAAAATGCATCATGGACAATTTTATTAATGTAAAAGTACTTCCAAAATTCAGCTCAGATACTTGGTCACCCCAAAACTGCAGGCTCCTGTGGTGAATATTTTCCTGGATTTCTAGTGAGCTCTGAACTAATACTCAATTTCTCAAGATGCCTGCCTATTAAAGACATATATTTGGCAGATCCAATCACATCTCCCTCTTGTGGCTATTTTCCAGGACTAAAATGACCTGCTATTTACTAGGCATTATATAGGATTGTATAGGTTATACTTCATTTTCCAGCCCTGAGACCTGCTGATCACAGCATGTGGGTGTTGGAGGGGCTACACCACCATTTCCAACCTTGTGCTTCCCAAACAAGTTGTCTCCAACCCCTCCTCTGAGCTTGGGGACATCAATACCAGACTGGAGGGTCCATCCCACCAGCCCTGTACCAACCAGCTCGTCTTTGACACAAGGAAGAGAGATGTTAGAAAAGAAAATGCTTCTGTATCTGAGTGATGGGCAGCTGAACAATTCTCTGTTTCATCACACAGTCCTGATGAAATTTGGGCTTTATAAGGAGTTTTGCCCTCCAGAGCCCTTGTGGAGATTTTCCCCTAAATTACAGCATTTTCCTGCTCCCCACTTGGGTTTTACAAATAGCTGCTTTTATAACTACATTTATCCTCCTGCTAACGGTTTCACAGCAAATGATATTTCATTTTGATGAGAAAGCTTTTGAGCCGAAGCCAAATCGCTCCAGGCAAAGCAGATTTTGTTTTCCTACAGTTTAATCAGTAGGAAATTAAGAGGCCAATATTGTTCTGCCACAGACATGGAGGCAAGCAGCTGCCTTTTACTTGGGTGAGTTTTTCCTCTCCTGCACTCCCCAGGACACAACCAGGAGTCAAAAGCCACACTGTTTAACATGAATGCAATGGTCTCAATCCTCAGCCCACCTAAATCATCATTGCTCCATCAGGGGCAGGTTTACAGCCTCCATCAGTCAGCAGGTACAGAGCATCCGTCACAGAATAGCCTGTGATCAGCCAACCCCTCTCATTTGGTTAAAATTCAATTTTACATTTTAAGAGAAAATGGAAGCCGTAACACAGATTCCTGTTTGTGTCCTTGCCTCCAGGGAAGGCAACTCCTAAGCAGCTGCTGGCAGCTGGTCAGACAGTATGAAAATCTGCTGGAACTATATATATAGAGATATTTTCATGCTGTCTGGAAGGGTCAAGGCTTGGCTGCTCCAAGGGAAGGTGTTTCAAGGCAAGCATTAATGTGACACTCTGTTTACAAGGGGGTGACTCAGCCACAGAAATATGTGCCTTTTATCACACATTTCTAATTCTGTAAAAAAACAAGTTTAGGGGACTTCGGTCTGCTTATTCCACAGCTCAAATTCTCCATCCGAAAGATGTTTATCTCAGAGGTTTTAGCTAATGTCAAACTGCATGGACTGAATGTTTTCTGAGCATATGGATTTTCTGTGGGAAATACAATGCCTGTGTTTCTGTAAAATGGACCCTGCAGTGTGATTTATGTGATGGTTTCCCAGTACACGCATGGAAAATCATGAGAGATTTTTAAGTTCTACAAAGATTTATCCCCACGAGGCCTCACTTTACAGCAAAAGGTTTGCCATACATCCAGCGCCCACCGTCGGGAGCGAAAGCTCCTGGCCGGGATGCGGAGCAGTTCCAGAGGAGTTTTCTGCGGTCGGCACAGAGGAACGCCGCCAGCAGCCGCCCTGCAGGGCTGGAGCGCTCGGACTCTTACCCGGGGTCATCTGAGGTTAAGAGCAGCGGGGGCCACGTTGGCTCAGGCTCCTCCTGCCCTCTCTTAATCAGGATCAAACCAAAACTCATCCCAGCGCCGGGCATGGCCCCCCTGCTTTAGCCCCGGGCGGGGGATTCCCACCCGCTTTGCCGGGTTTTTAAGGGGAGACATCTGCGAGCTCCAGCTCTCCCCGGCTCCCTGGCGTTCGTGTTGGAGCAGGCTCAGCCTGCGAGACCCGGAGCCCGGAGCCGGGAGCGGGGGAGCAGCCTGGAGATGCCCGCCCTGGATGGATGTGAAAAAACCTTCTTGGGAGGATGGCACCGGGCTGTGGCACCAAGCGAAGCCAGCTGAGCTGCCTCGCACCCCAAACAGGTCACCCCACGCCGCCAGCCATCCCCCGCACAGCATCCAGAGCCCGTGGCGGGGATGATCCGTGCGTTCAAAAGGGAAGGAGCATCTTCCATCCCTGCCCCGGCGTTACGCGCCTTCCCTGGGAAGGCAGCTGCCGGGAGCTCCTTGTAGGAGAGGAGGGGTGGCATGGAAAATCCTGTCACCTTTCTCAAGGCTTGCTCAAGAGGAGAGTCAGCACTTTATCATATCGCTGCCAGAAACTATTTAAAAGTTCCTTAATTAGCCCGTGGTTATCAGGCAATTCCTGTGCCGGCGGCTGGTTGGGTCTGGGCGACACCACAGGCTTCGTTTTGTCACATAGAAGAAGTTTTCATGTAAACCACAGCAAAACCGGGTGTTTGCCTGACTACCCCGCGGGCTGAGGGGCAGAGAGGGGAGGTGGAGAGGGGGCACTCATGTCACCCAGGATTTGTCTGTGTGATGTTCTGATAGGGAGTGAGAGGCTCTGGACGAGCTGGATTTCTGCAGGTCTCACCTCTGAGGCATTCTCTGCTCCCGGATCCCTGTGCCATGGCTGGTGGGAGAAGGATGGGAATTCTTGTTGGAGAAAAGTTACTCAGCATCTGAAATGACCATTACATGTGTTTTGCCCCCACCACATTGTGCTGCACAGCTCATAGCCAGTGAAGATGGAGTTTTCTTTTTTCTCAACCTGAAGTCTCACAAAAGCCTTTTTCTGTAAGACTTTCTCTTCTGCTGTGAGCTGTGTCTCAGGTCCCACCACCACGGCAGCTCCACCTCATCCTGCCTGCACCAGGGCTCCCAACCACGCCACTGGGGCACTGAGGGTCAGATCAGGACCTCTTATCCATTTCATGCCAAAAGCAGAGGCTGAGTTAAAGTTTTCAGACACTAAAATTATTATTTAATTAGGTAGCTAACTCAACTGTTTACTCAGCTGAGAAACCTGCTTCCCCCAGTGTTTGGGCCAAGACCAAGCAAAGCCAAGCTATGGCTCCCCAGGTAGAAGGGGCTCCAAAGGCAGAGGCTCAGGACTTCTCCTCACTGCTCCCCTCCTCAGGGCTGTGCCCCCATTCCTTATTCAACCCCACCTGTTGCTCATCCCTCCCAGAGCTCCCAGTCCTGCCTGTGGCACAGCTTCCATCTCCTCTCCCTCAGCCCCCAGCACATCTCCTCCCATCCCCCAAAATCCTTCCCCTGGCTGGAATATGCATCATGCAGCTTGGGGCTTTTCCTTAAACACAGGAGTGCCCCTGAGTGCACCCACATCTGCTGTTATGGATATAAAAGCAGTTGTACAGATGTATGTGCACTCATGTGAACATGGTCATATATTACAGGGAATTGTTTCTCCTGAAAGTGTCCAGAAAAGAGTGATTTGGGACTGCCTGTTGCTCATTTTTCTCATCTTTACCCCCACACATGCAGGGGAGACTTCCACAGGCAATAACAACTGGAAATAGATTCCTGATGAAGTCTAAATTAAGAATATTTTCCTCTGCTTAGGCAGGCATTTGATAGTGTAATTCTTAAATAGACTTTATTGCTATTAAATTTAATACCCATGAAGGATTACGTATCTGCTTCATTGCAAGTCTGACAGGATTAGAAGAGTGGTGTCTGCTTAGTGTTCTTAAAACATCAAACACTAACAAAGCCCTGAGCAAGAAACCTTTTCTGAGGGCTGTAAAATGCCAAGGGTCCAGGGAATTGCACCGTGCCAGGAAATTGGATGGTGTGCCCTTTGAGGAGCTCCACATTCCAGCTGCCAAGGCACAGGGTGACAAAGACACAACCGCTGTGTCTGCACCCGAATACTCCAAATTCTGCTCCCTGGCACTGTAAAAACACTGGCTTCAAGCCAGGCAGCTGGCTGGAGGAGCAGGAGCTCACACCCCTTCTCCACAGACTGAGAAACTCCGGGATTTGGGGTGAAAATACTATCTGTAATGTTTACATTGCAAGCAATTAATTGTTCAGAGTTGCATTGTTTGTAATGATCTCACTCCTTCTCAGAGATACACATGGAAAGAAGGTCAGTTCCTCCATGGATTTGTAGTGGGGATGTTAAATCCTTGTTAGAGCAGGAGGCACAGGCCAGGATGGGATGAGCCAGCCTGGCTCCAACCTTCCTGGAGTGGTGAGGGATTGGCATAAGGCCCTTTTAGGGATCTGCCTCCTTAAAATGATCCTCAGTTTCTCAAAAGAGGCTGAAAGTCAATATTGCTTGCTCTAATTAATGGCCTCACCATCTCAGGCACCAGCCCTAGGCAAATCCACCCCAAAAATCCCCTGGAATAAACACTACCACTTTGTTAATAGCTAGGAGGTGACTTGCCTTGCGTTACAGTAAATTGGCATGTGGGAAGAGCAAACCAGCCTCACCACTTCCCAGCTCCCTCTGGAAAGCTCCTGTGCAGGCTGGGATCCTTCACCCCCCATCTCCAAGGGACTGGGACAGTGTCCTGCGAGTCAGAGCCATCACTGCCAGGCTCTGAAGCACCACTTGTACAGGTACAGGGGCAGGGAAGCCTATTTTTGGTTCAGCTGCTGTTAGGGTGACTCCAGCATTTACAAAGATGGATTAGCTCTGGGTATTTCCAGGCATAAGAGTTTGGCACTGGAAACCCTAGGAAAAACATACTTGAATTAAAATAGTTGTAGGGATTTTTATATTAATGTTATTATTGTGTTTTCCTTGTTACAGCTCCAGGGAAGAGGGCATGCATGGCAGGAAGGCTGGAGGCACCTCCACAGGCAGAGCTGATCTGCAGGAGGTGAATGACAGCAAAGCAGCAACTCCTGGTGGGCACAGAGAGGATTCACCCACCTCCAGCACAACGTGATAGCCAGGAATCCTTGGAAAGCTCATTTTCTCCTACAAAGAGGGAAGAAAGAAGGGATTAGAAAAGAAAAATGACTATAAGAGTCGCCTTCAAAATTCCAGTAGTAGATTGAAATGTAATCTCTGACTACTTCTTCACCTCCGCAGCTCAGCTCAAATTCCTCCTAACTGTTTCCTTTACATCAAAGACAGAGAAACTTGAAAAAAAAAATCAAAGCAGCAAACAAATCATGTAGGAAAAAGGGCTTCTTAAAGCAGTAAGTGAGCCAGGCCTCCATTTGCCTAAGGGGAGCCCACAGACAGAGCCTTGCTTACTAAAAGATGGGGTCACATGGGAAGGCTCTCAACTCAATCCTCTGCCCCAAACCCCACATCCAGGCTCAGGTGAGGCTGGTTTAAAGCCTGGCTTCCAAACTGAGCTGCTTGCACTGAAAACCAGCTGGGGGCACAGGAGAAAATCTGCAGTCATTGCCAGGGGCTGGGCACCTTGCCAGGGGTTGCCAGTGGCTGAACCCCACCCACAGTTAGCCAGCCCCAATTAGCCTGATGGGAAATTCATGAGTTTTCATGAATAGACTCCAGGGTGGGAGGATGTCACCGTGTCACAGGTTTGAATCATCTGCTCAATATGAGATCACAGCATCATCCAAGAATAAATATTTCCATCCTCATCTCAGATTTATTGTCACTGGAGGCTGATGTGAGTGCACGAGGACCCACAGCCACTTAATATAGCATCACAGAATCACAGAATGGTTTGGATTAAAAGGCACCTTAAAGATTGTTTAGTTCCAGCCCCCTGCCATGGGCAGGGACACCTTCCACTATCCCAGATTGCTCCAAGCCCCATCCAGCCATCTTCTATACTTCTAGACATGGGGAATCCACAACCTGTTTGGGCATCCTGTGCCTCACCACCCTCACAGTCAAGAATTTCCTCCTAATATCTAATCTCACCCTGCCCTCCTTCAGGTTTAAAGCCATTCCCCCTTGTCCTGTCACTCCAGGCCCTTGTCCAAAGTCCCTTCCCAGCTCTCTTGTCAGCCCCCTTTATGTACTGAAAGATGCAATAAGGTCTCCCCAAAACCTTCTGTTCTCCCATCTGAAAAACCCCAACCTTCTCAGCCTGTCAATATGGGGCCCAGCAGGTTTTTTTCTCCTAGGTGGCCTAGTGGGAAGCAGCCCTGAGAATCAGTGGGTAATTCATCACCCAGCCTGCAGTAACAAACTCTGCTGCACAAGGTGCTCACTCCCAATGCAGGGCTGATGGCTCTGGCAGTGAGCTGAGCACTCCTGGGGAGTTTCCTTTGCATTAAGTGCTTCTGACACTAATGTTGGTGCCTAAGCAAACACATTAGGATGACTAAAACACCCGGGCTGCTAGGAATCACAGGGCTGCTGGGAATCACCGAGCACACACTGGAAATGCATTGGCAGAGCAGGAGTGAGAGGAAAGCAATGTGCTTTTGTTTATAAGGCTGGCCTTTGCACGGGAGTGTTGGGATCTGTGAGGTGCCTGCGGGTGAGACGACGACACTTCCTCACAACACTCCTTTGCTATTTATGAAGCAGACCTAAATATTCTGCATTAAAAAGTCACATTTATGGATTATGCTCATGTGAAGAGTAATTGGATTTGATTGTGCTCTTTGCAGATACAGGAAGCAAACCCACAGCCTGCACTCAGTAGAATTAGTGTTGCAAGGACGGCTAAAAGAGGAAGAAATTCAGCTTCATTGCCCATATTTCCCAGTGCTGCCACACAGCACTAAAGGTTTGGTTGCTCAGATCTGCAGCCCAGATAGTCCCATTTGGAAGAACCTGAGATTCCGGGGATTATAAAGGATGCGTGGGAGTACTAGGCAGATCTCCATGCTGAAGATGAAAAAGACTCTCATAGAAATACTTAATGGCCTTTGAAGCAAGAATAAAGCATGCAGGATATTTTTAGCAGCCCGCCTGCACTTGCCAACACCTGCATCTGCTGATGGCAGAGGCTCCCCAGGGCCGACACTCAGCACCTCTCGTTGCCACCCCACTCCGGAGAGCCACACGAGAAAAGTGGGAAACACACATGCTTGGCTGCAGCAGGGAGTGTACCCCAACCAAAGGAACCCTGAAAAAGCACCTCTGAAATATGCCAAGGGTGATGGTTCCCTTTCTGCCAACCTGTCTGTGCTTCAAAGGTGCCACCCTGGAGCACCGAAGGTTGCATGGTGGGAATATCCCTCAGGACATGAGAAGAACCACGGTGGCACTTATCCATTAAGACTTCATAACCTCCCTCCTTTGCCCACCTCTTCTCTTGATTAAGGACATGGTATCTCCAACCAGATCCTCTGTTTTGGACTTCTTTCTGGAAAGCCAGGAGGTGGCTGTTGCCCCAAGACACCAGCACTACCCAGCTATGGAAGCGATGCGAGTTAAAATTTCTTTGGAACTCGCACTTCAAAGCATCATAAAAATACAGAGTGGTTCAGTGCTTTGCATGTTTGCCTACCACTCCAAAGAACAGTTAGGAGCAGGTTGATAAGTGGGGCTTTGTAATTATCCTGTGTGTTTTTCCTCTCACCCCATCTGCCATTAGTTTCCTTAGGAACAGGCACACACACTGGAGTGAAGTATTTTCCCATGAAAAACTACCAACACCAGATTGTGTATGTTCTTAGGAAATCACTTGTTTTTACTTGTTTGGTTTTTTAACATTAAAAATTTGTAGTGTCTGAATTTTCAAGTAAGAGAAACTTAATCTTATTGTATAAGAATTCTCCCAAGCCAGTAATAACATTGCTGAAGGAACCAGTCATGGAAAACATGTTTCTCAGAACTGTTCTCAGGACAAGAAATTTCCTAGGCAAATCTAAAACTCAAAAAAAAAAAAGAAAAAAAAAAGAAGGAAAAATTGAAGCCAAGGGGTTTGGGATATAAAGGGATGGCTGGAACTGCTGTTTAAGAGAGATAAATGGGAATTTAATAAGTTTCTGCTCCTAATAAGAGGATTTTCCTACTTCACCAGGATGGCCGACTATTGTGGTTTAGATTACAAAGAGTCATCTAACATGGGAATAAAACTATCAGTTTATAGGGGCTGGGCCATGCAAATCCACACACCACTATTCACCAGCTTTCCAGCTCGATGAGAAAGTCCACGATGATTTTCCTGGTTGCCCAGAGAAGCTGTGGGTGCACAGTCCCTGGAATTGTTCAAGGTCAGGCTGGGTGGGGCTTGGAGCAGCCTGGTCTAGTGGAAGATGTCCCTGCCCATGGCAGGAGGTTGGAACAGGGTGATCTCTACCTCCCCTGCAACCCAACCCACTCACATGAAAAACACATTTTGCTGACAGAGTCATATCCCTCCATTCTCCTATTAGAAGGGGAGACATGAGTTTTGTCTCTGCTAAGGCTTGTGTGTGCAGGAAAAGCCCTTCTGTCAACAGGCACCAAGGAAACGAGCTGGCTACATCCCAACTAAACCATGCAAGATCCAATCTACCACCTCACAGCCTGTTGGATTATTGCCTGCTTGAGCTGAGGAGCAAGGTCTGTGACCAGGGCTCGAGGAATAAAGGAGCCATATCACACCTTGAACCCTCCTTTGGGTTTGCCTTTGCTTCTGCCACTGTGCTTTGTACTCACTGTGCTCCTTTCCATGGAGAGAGGACACCCCTCCCCTCCATCAGGGCATCCTCACTCTGCACTCTAATGATCTAGAGAAAGTTTGGCTACACAAGGAGAAGAAAAATTAAAAAAAAAAAATTAAAAATATTTTACACCTACCAAGCACTGTAAAGAGCAGCATCAACTTGATAAATACTGTTCACTAGTAGCAGTAATGATTTATTGATTTTTTTCAGGAAACAGATTAATTTAGAGCCAGTCTGACGTAGATCTTTCTTTTCCCCTGTATTTATTGCTGCTGCTCAAAGTCTTTCACTGTGATCTGTGGGCATGTTGCAGGGCTGAGCACTGCAATGAGCAATGCTGTCCTGGATTATTCACTTACCAAGGGGGATCTTTGTAACAGGAGACCAAGGGCAATTCCAGTCCCATTCTCAAAAGCCTCATTTCATTCAGGCATCCTTTGAGGAGCAGAGTTTCTCCATCATCTGAAGCTATTGCCTTAATCTATATTGTTGATTCAATTGCTCTCCATGAATTTAGCACTTAAAGGGATTAGGGCAAAAAAAGCTTTAATTTTCCTTCTGACCTTTTAGCATCATCAAATGAAAGTTGGGACATCAGTGAAGGGATTTTAAGTCAATAATTGTTTTGTAGTGACTGTCTGCGAGCCAAAGACTATCCCTGCCCTAATCCTTGCTCCCTGCATGGAGCAGAGTCATCTGCTACAGTCTTCTGGGTTTGGCTTCACAGCAGCCTTGCCAACAGGACAGAACTTGCAAACAAGGCAGTAGAGCAGTGATCCAAATAAAAATTGCAGAGAGGAGGTTGCTCTGCTGGAGCCCCAGCAAGTTCTCTAAATGGGCTGTTGCTGAAATCCTGACCTTGTTTGCTCTTGGGCTGCCGAGCTGCTGCCTACCCTGTAGCCAAGATTAATTAATTCTCATATTGATGTGTCGAGCAACCGCCATGAAACCATAAAACAGGCAGAAAGCTGTCGGCATCCTGTAAAACTTGAGGAGGAGACAGGGAATCAACACGTAGGGATTTACAGAGTGGCATGCCAAGCTTGCACAGCTTTAATCTCAGGTTGTGCTGCCTGAAAAGAGGCAGATCAGGTACCTCATTCTGGGCTGTTACCTTGGGCAAGAGTTAATGGATTTGCACAGGCAGAAAGCAGGCACAAGTGAAAGGACAGTAGCTGAGGAAACCAGATCCTCATGCCTTTGATGTCTCTTCCCTTGCACCAGGTAAGAAGCTGAACTGAGAAGGCTGCCTTTGGCAGACAGGTTTAGTTACAGTGATGGGCTGTAGGTGTAGATTTCCTTTTGGCCCTCAGTCTCCTCCCTGGCCCTGTGTTGGTTTCCAGTTCTGTCACTTCATACAGTTGCAGTGACGTTGCTGGAGTTAGAACAACTATTTCAGAGCACTGTGGTTCATGCTCATGGAGGAGATAGAGGGGAAAGCAAAGCAGCTGTGCAAGAAGCAGCAAGGCTGGAAGGAGCACTGGAAGGAGCTCCTGTGGCAGGAGCCTCCCATCTCCATCCCCTCAGAGAGGAAGGTCCATGGGGGTGGTGCAGCTCTTGGGGGGACAGGGTAGGTGGCTCGAGCCACAGTGGGGCTGTGACAAGGACCCACAGGCTGCCCACGAGGCCAACCCCACTTCCTTCTTTCTGCTTTTGCAGGTCTGTTCCCTGCCCCCTTGGGAGGGAACCTGCTCTTGCGACATCTCTGCACTTTGCAGCACAATGAGCCCCTGTCAGGAGCCTTCACTCGCTCCAGGACCAAAGCACAGGGAAACCACAGGCAAGAACCGTGGTGTTGCAACACCATTGTGCTGTCACGAGTCATCTCGGCTAAAATTGAACTGCCTCTAAACAACCTTCAGACTCACTTTCACCAAAAGCCATAAACAGGCCGCCCATCGAAAGCACAAATGACTTCAGAAACTCTGAGGAGTTTAATTTTTTGTCTCTCTTCTGAGAGTAAGTCCCCCCAAGCCCTCTCCTGATCCTCTATCCCGATCAAGTACCCTGGAGCATCTGTGCCTTCTCCACAAGCTCTTCAATGTGAAGGTTTTCTTCCCTGCTCTCCTCCCTTCAGGGTTCTCATGGAGCCCCAGGAGGGCAAATTCCCACGTGGGGACAGGAACAACCCTCACCTTTGCTTTGAGCTGAGTTCAGTGCCCTGTGAGCTCTGGCTCTTAGCTCACCCTGTCATATTTTGTGGTGATATGCAAGTTCTGCACAGCTTTGCAGGGAGGGGGGAGCCAGCCTTGCGGAAAGCCGCCTGCCCATGGACAAAAGCCAGCAACAAAGCCCAGCGAGCTGTTTTGTCTGAGCCAGGGCTGCTCCATCTCCGGCTTCTGCTGGTACTGGCAGCAGTGGAAAGCCAAGGTCGTTTCCTCAGCTGATCTTGCTTCAGTCTTAGCAGGTTATCTGAAGTTCAGCTCTCCCCCACTGCCCCTGTATGAGCATGTTGTATGATAGATGCCCTGAATCGCAGCCACATGTCATCCTGTTGCTTGAAAAGCTGTGCTAGGCAGGCTTCTGTCAGCCCCTCACCTTTTAAAACAAGCTGGAGAGAGTGAATCTGTCCCATGATGTTTCTGAGGACACTTCTGTCAAGTGGCTCTGTGCACATCAGACCCAGTCCTGCTGCAGCAGCTGCTTCCCCTGTGACCAAGAGAACAGCTCTCAGCTTCAGAGTGTGTCTCACTTACAGAGGATCTTCCTTCCCTGTCCCACACACTTTCTTTCCACTATTTTCCAGCTCTGTGAGAAAGATGAAGAGCCTGGAAACAAAAAGTTAGATCTTTTTTCCCTCCCTCTCTCCCAAATGCAGAGGTGAGCTGCAGCCCCACAAGACCCACAGCCTCTCTCACTGGGCTCAGTGGGAAGCCTTCAGTACCTCCTCAGTCCTGCCATCCTACAGACTTGCATAAGACATCAGGATGTGGTCTGGAAAGTTTTGGGACTTTACAAATCTAAAATTGACAGCCCCTGCACCAACCCCAGCTCCAGCACATGCTCATGAACCCCATCGATGGCAGCAGAGACCCCATCACCCTTCACCCTGCCTTGCTTCAAAATAGGCACACGCTTAACCCATGGCATCACTGAGCCATGCCCAGGAGGAAATTCCCCACCCTTTATCCTCCTGGTTTGCCTTTTGGCCTTTTAAGAAGACTTGGACTAAGTAAGGGGACAGGACAGGGAGCTGCAGGGCAGGCCAGGCTGCCTTCCCACACTGCCCAGCACAGGCAGTCCTGCTCCATGGAGAGGTGACACTCAGTCCTCACCTGGACCCTGTGGTGGGTGTCCTGTCCTCAAAGCTGGCTGCAGAGTTATGGGCTGGCTTGTGCTGGCAGGGCATGCTGAGAGCTGGAAAAGAAAATGCCCCTGGCTCTTCATCTGCCCTCATGGATCATGTCCCTGTTACCAGCACAGAGCAGATGTGGGACATGCAAGGGTGGCAGCTGCAAGGGTGGCAGATGCCCAGGGTTCAGCACGGGCACCCAGGAAGACTGACACAATGTGTCCAGTTTCAAATGGCACCAAGTCATGGAAAGGTTTTGATTCAGAGATACAAAACTACTTCTAAGTCAGAGCAAATATATCTTTGATGCTCCTTCACCCAAGGGTTAAATTTTTAGACTAGCACAGCATGACACCTCATTGGGACCCTGCTGAGTGAGGGCAGAGCATTTTCTAGTGCACAGGTCTCTGATGCAGGGCCTTGGGGCTGCCAGTGGGATCATTTGGTGCTTTGTCAAAGTAGTTCATCACCTCTCAGGACAGCGTAGCAGGGAGTAGCACCATGCTGAGGAGTGTGGGGTGCCAGAACAGGGCCAGACCACTTCCAAACACAGCTCTTAACCAAATCCCAACTGGAGCAGGCACAGGCATGAGCTGAGCCCATGTGAGCCAAATGAAAAGGAGTTTTGACTGGGGCCTAGTGAGTGGCAGGATGCACTCCAGCTCCTTGTAACAAACCATATCAGCTTCAGCCCTGTGGAGAGGTTTGTGCCCACAGAAATTGCTGAAAAGCCCTAGGCACAGAGATCTCTGGGCAGATCAATGTGATCAGTATAGAATGGGTTGGAAAAGACTTTAAAGATTGTCTTTTTCCAACCCCCTGCCATGGGCAGGGACACCTTCCACTATCCCAGATTGCTCCAAGCCCCGTCCAGCCTGGCCTGGAACACTGCCAGGGATGGGGCAGCCACAGCTTCTCTGGGCACCCTGTGCCAGGGCCTCACCACCCTCATAGTGAAGAATTTCTTCCTAATATCCAATTTAAACCTATTCTTCTTCAGCTAAAGCAGCCTGGGTTTCTGTATTTTTTTATCAGCCTGATTTTCTCTGTTTCTGCATAAGTGCTTAACATTCTTCTGAAATGGCCTTTTAAATTTCTCCATTTTGAATAAAATCTGGAGGATAAAGGAAATTAAAAAAAAAAAAATAAAGGTGCACACAGCCAAAACAGACTAAAGTGCTGGTATATAGGGTTTGTGCTGAATCATTGTTACATTTGGCTCTTCCTTATGTCAATATCCCCTGTGCTTTTAAGGCTGCATTAAAAATACAAAAAAAGGACCCAGACAAGGACAAGGACAGTTCAGGCCAAACTTTGGTGCTGTTGAATTGGTCAAATATACAAAGCAGCTGCTTAAAAGTCCAGAATCAATATTTTCACATCAGAGCACTGCACAAAACACAAACTGGAGAAACTGGGGAGGTTTGGACAGGATTTTCTTTGGCACGTCCTGGCTGGGCTGAGGTGGCCTGGGAGGCTGGGCTGGCAAGGAGTCAAGGCTGCAGGAAGCCTTTACAGAACCTTTGTGCAGGGAAAGATCCAAGTCTTTTATGGCTTTGCAGCTGTATGGGCCGAAGTGGAATTTGCTGGGCTACAACTATTTTCCACTGGATCTACTGGGAGCTGTAGCTGCTATTCTGCTGGATAAACTTGGTTATGTGGTGACGTGAATTTCCTCACATGAAGAAAAACATTTCCTTGCCTGGTTTATGTGTCCTGAAATATACCAAGAAGGGGAAAGCCATGCCAGATGGTGCAGAACAGATAGGAACCCCGTGGTTTGTACCCCACATTATCGTCCTGGCTGACTGCACTGCTGAATAAATGGTGCTGCAGGGATGATAAGTTGGGATGCTGCTGCTTGGAGAGTAAATTGCTGCTTTGTGAGTGAAAGCAGCAAGATCTGTTCATCAGACATAACTTGTTCCTATTAGGATGGAAAAGTTCAAGCCAAGGAGCTTCTCTCCACAAAAGCAAAATTTGTGAAGCAGTTCATGCCAGGGAGTCATTACTTTTCTGATCAAAGAGTGTTTAAGATGAATGGAGGATCTCTCCATATACAACATGTATATGCACATGAACACCATGTCTCAACTGCTATGTAGCTCCAGGAGATGGGAAGGTGGGGCAGCAGGAAGAAAAGCTGGATTCATCCAGACAGCACACAGACAGCTGGCTTCTGAGGGGGAAAGAAAGAAAGAAAGTGGTTAGAAGAAAATGCCTAGAGCCCTGAGGCACTGGCACAGGTTCCCCACAGAAGATGTGGATGCCTCATCCCTGGAAGCATTCAAGGTCAGGCTGGATGGGGGTCGGAGCAACCTGAGGTGTCCCTGCCCATGGCAGGGGGTGGAAACCAGATGGTCTTTAAGGTCCCTTCCGAGCCAAACCATTCTATGAAAACTCTAAATAAAATCAATATCAAAAAAAGGAAGCCCTGAGATGCAAAAAGGAGGCTCAGTGATGCAGTGCTGGATTTGTCTTTAGTTTTTAGAGATTCTCTCTTATTAGTTCAAATTACAAATTGAGAGAAGTCCTTGAAAATTAAACTGGAGTGAACTCTAAGAGCAAACTCACTTGACGGTGTTTGCTTTTGCCTGGACACGTAGGGCCAGGCTCTCCAGCTGCTTCAATCATCCTTGTCAGGGAGGGAAAACACCACTAAGTCAGGGACAGAACAAATCCCTCCAGGCCACTGCTGACCACCACAAACCCCCACTGGAAATCACCGTGCTGTGAAGGTGATCCAGTGGCTTAGGCAGGGCGAGGAAGGCAGGAAAGAGCCACAAATACAGCCCCAGATACTCTCCAAGAAGGCAGAGGAGCTCATCTCCCCAACCTGTGACAGCCCAGCACCTCCTATTTATGCACCCTGCATCCCATAATTGCTCTCTCAGAGCTTTAATCAGCCCCAGCACAAACACAGGGGTGCAGGGACCTGACGCCACAGGGAGGGAGCCTCACCCTGCTCAGGCTCCCTGATGGCTGTGTAGGGTAGCCAACTCCGTGGTGTGGGTCAGAGGGGAAGACTTGTGACCCCTTGTCAGATCCAGGCCCCAGTGGCAGCTTTTGGATGCTGCAGAGGTGCCAGCACAGCCCTGGAAACACCTGCTCCACAACCTTGGCATCTCAGGGCAATGTCTGCACCCAGCCAGCTGGAAGGTCCCTGTGTGGTGTCACCTGGTTTAGGGCCACATCCAGAATCCGAGCAATCTCCAGCCGGGATGGCCTCTAAACCTGAGGAGGGCAGCCATGAATTGTGCTCCTGAAGACCCCATCCCTGCTGATCTGCAGAGGGGAGGAAAATGAGGCACTAGGCACGCCCAAATGCATGGTGTTAAGGCCCAGTTCAGGATGGGATGAGCCTCTGGAGTACTCTCACCTCACACCCCAGGCCCCAGAGCACACTGGGGAGCATCCAGGACGCTGCAGAGGGCCAGAGTGCCCCAGGAGAGATTTAACTGGTGTGGGCAGGTACCAGAAATGTGCTGGGTCCTGCAGCTCTATCCCCCTGGGACAGTGAAATAGAGCCCTTAGTCAGCCCTGATGACTGCTTGGGAAGGCAGTGGGAATGCTGAGCCTGCCTCGCTCACAGGGACGGAAACCTGGGACTGGAAACAGAGCTTGGAAATGCCCAGTGGGTCAGGAGATGAACCCTGGTGTGCCAGGAAGGGGAAGTAGTAAAACCTCTGATAAGAAGGGCCATGTCACCAGAACAAATATTGGGTGATTCAGCAGCAACTGAGCCAGGAAGGGCTGAAGGGCACTCCTTGCCATGTTTGACTTGTCGGCCGGGATGCCGCAACAGCCTCAGACCAGGAGGAGCAGCAAAGGCGGCGAGCAGGAGGCTCCTCCTG
The DNA here is from genome assembly GCA_013400495.1 of Nicator chloris. Taxonomy (NCBI): domain Eukaryota; kingdom Metazoa; phylum Chordata; class Aves; order Passeriformes; family Pycnonotidae; genus Nicator; species Nicator chloris. The sequence goes on along the minus strand of WAAE01008764.1, from coordinate 152,890 downwards.
TCACTGCAGCACCTGCTTGGCTTCTGAAGCTGGGGCCCAAAAGAAAAAAAAAAACATCTCTGGGCCTCTCTCAGCTGAAAAGATGCCTCTTTCTGTGGTAGGCTTGGGTCTCTGTCCCACAGGGATGGCAACAGTCCTTGCTACCAGCTGCCAGGCTGCATTTGTCAGTGGACAAACACATCCACGGCCCATATTCCTGCACCAGGGATGCTGCAAGAAACTCAGTCCTCTCCCAGCCAATGCCTTGCCAAGAGAAAACTAAATGTCCCCACAGCCTGTGTTACTTGTGACTTGAGAGCAGGTGTGTCTTCAGCCCTCATTTCACAGTGCCAGGGTTGACCTCCACAATGTTCACACCACCTCAGCCCTGGGCTTGGCAGCTGGGTCAGTGCTCAGCATGGCTATTGCCTTTTTTATCCCCTAAATTCCTGCAGCAGGTGGTCAGGAGAGGGCTCACTCACTCTCGTCCCAAGGGATGCGCTGGGAGGGGTCACGCAATGTGCTCAGGCTTTGGAAAGTGTCTCAGGTCACAGTCAGGCTTTCCATTGCCATCACCAGGAATACAGGCCTGGACTACAGGCTGAGCACCCACCTTCAGAAACTCAGGCCTCTTGATGAGACCTAGACTTGCAATGTAAGAAAACAAACAGGAGAATACCAACCCAACCCCAGCACCTCCCAAAAACATGACCCAAAGTTTACTTCTGAAAATCCAGGCTCTCACCCCATAAATTAACCAGAGGCGTGCTTCCTGCTGGCTCCACCCTCTCACCTTGGGCATGGCTGTCCTTCCACAATACCCAGCTGGGAGACAGATCTTCATCTTTCCAAGCAGAGACAGATGCCAGCTGGGGGTCTCTGACATGCAGGACCCCCACAGTTTCAGCCCTTTTGCTCTTGGGCTATCACAGATGGGCCATGGCTCAGAGGAAGGCTGGCAGGACACCTCTGGTGCCTGTGGAAAACTGGCAAAGTTCATGGGAAAAACAGGCAACAAAAATGGTGGTGGATCCTATGGGGAAGAGTAGGAACAACTCCCTGTGCTCAGAGTGCCTGTCTCTTTCCATGGAAAAGGAGAGAGTGTCTGGCCCCACTACTGTGCTGAGCAAGAGCAAGCACCACCCTCCCCACCAGTGATGGAGAGGTGGCCACGCCACCACCAAAACTGACATTCAAACCAATGGCAACACTCTGCTCACACCACAGCAGACATCCCTACCCAGCTGGGCAGAGCTGTGCTTATTTACACCACCTCCAAGTGCTGACTGAGCTCTGGAGCAGCTCAACAAGCTGGGTGAATGAACAACAAATAACCCCCCAAAACAAAACACAGGCTCAAAGGGTGATAAAATCAACTTTTCAGAGGTCCCATTGGTAATTTTTCTGTGGTACAATGTTGTTCCTCCCCAAATAGGGAGCTGAAACTGCAGTGGAGGATCATAGACGGGGAAAAAGACAAAAGGAGGAGGGTGAACAAGACAATGCACAGATCCTGCGGGTACAGAGAGAGGTGTGTCTGTGGGCTGGCTTGGCTGAACATGGATTTGCAAAGACTTGTCCAGTGATTGACCAACCTGCAAATGCCAAAGTGCAGCTGAACATGACCTGCTAACAAGGCCAGGTGGAAGGTCCCTCAAAGACCTGCAGTTACTGGCTAAGAATTTGGGGGGAAAAAACGAACAGACATTTTACAGGAGGGCACAGTTCATGGGACAAAAATGCTTCCCCATCAGCATAAGCGAAATATCATTGGGGTTGGATGGGGGTTGGAGCAACCTGGTCTAGCAGAAGGTGTCCTTGCCCATGGCAGGGGGTTTGGAACAAGATGATCCTCAAGGTCCCTTCCAACCCAAACCATTCTGTGACTCCATGAAAACACGAAATGTTTGTCACAGGCTTCATGCCACAGGCACTTGCTGCTAATTTAACTACACCAAGATGCTGTGCTCCACCTACAGTGTCCCTGGCCCTTGGGAACACAGGTGGCAAAACACCAGGGACCTGCCAAGAAAGCCAATAGCTTTGGCTGCCCCTCCAGAGCCTGGTGAAGAACCGCTGCCATGTCACAGCACCCTGACTGCCGAACAGCAGCTCCGGACACCACGGACACTTTCCCTGCCCACGCCCCAGCCCCGGCGGTGCAAGAGCTGTGGTTCATTGCATCATCCCCACTCCACCTCCCTGGGGCAGGACTCCATCAGCCCCAAACCTGCCAGCTTTCCCTGGGGGATCTGCACCAGCTGGCCCCAGCCAGCTGAGAGGAGCTGGGGAAATGCTTGCCCCGCGTCCCAGAAAATATCCAATATTTCAAATCATTTCCTGGTCACAGGGCACGCCAAAATTAAGACCTTTTCCAGTACCTGGTGAGCAGCACTAGTTCCTGGTATTCTCCTGAGATGGAATACCAGAATGCCTGCTCCAAGATCTCTGTGCCAGCTCCTGCCAGCTTGTAAAGACTTGCCCCAGAGGGATGTGGTTGAAGGGTTTGGAAGCGCCCGGAAAGGGCTGCTATGGGCATGTATTCAGCTTTAGCCATCACAAGCAAGAGGATCTTACTTGGATTCCCGGGAGACCAGAAACGAAGGCAGAAATGGAGCAATTAGCCTCTGAGGAAAGGATGGAAATGGGAAGGTTTAAGGGCAGGGTGGTTGTTTCTCAGCCCCAAGCCTGACAGAGCTCAAGAAACATTTGGACAAGGCTCTCAGGTGCATGGTGGGATTCTTGGGGTTGTCCTGTGCAGGGGCGGGAGGTGGACTTGGATGATCCTTGTAGGTCCCTCCCACCTCAGGATATTCTATGCTTCTATGAAAGTGGAGCCTGAGTGGTCCCAGGAGTGTCTCAGTAACACTGTCAGAGCGAAGCTGCTCCAGAACAGTCACTCCCCTTGGGCTGGAGAGTCATTGCACCCCCATTTCCACAGCTACCCCAGCCCTTCTCCTGGGCTGGGAGGCACTGGAAAGCTCCCTGTTCTCCTGCTCTCTGCAGCAGGGTGGCCCATGGCTCTGTCACCATCCTGACACAGCAAAGTCCTAAAAGCAGATGCAACTGCATATTAATATAAAGTCAAGAGCTTTTGGCCTGAAGGATCCATGAAATCTGAAGAGAAGGGGCTGGTGCCAGAGCCAGCTGAGGACCTTGGACACCCACCCGTGTCTCAGGGCATGGGGAGGGAGGAAGTGAAGCCACCACTGGGCATCACTGCATGACACCCACAATTTTTCAGCCCTTCCTTTGTGGGCTTTTCTATTTCTGACCTTCTGCCTAATTGCATAAGCTGCTTTCCAGAGCAACTACAGCCTTTGCAGCTTTTATTGACTTCCTCTGAAAACACGACTGAGGATTGCCAGGAGGGAGATGCCAGAGCCACGCTCACTTTGTTGTGGTTTATTTACCTGGATAGTTCATGGGCTTCAAATAATGCCAGGCAAGCAGCTGGGCAAGTGAAGGGCTGGCAGTGCCCAGCTGGCACCTTGAGACTCAAGAGCAAAAGACATGATTAAAGCAAGAGCTGTGTGCTTACAGCTCTCTCCACGCAGCAGAGGCAGAACTAGAAAGCCAAATCACCCTCCACTTCACCATAAACACTGGGTGCTGGGTTTTAAGGAGCATCTCACTGTGACCTCAGTGGCCCATTTCATGTGTGGTGGCATGGAAGGGAGCCCAAAGGTGAAAAGGTTTAATTAGTAATACTTCAAGCTGATTACCATGGCCCATATATAGGGTGACCTGCATCTACTATCACTTAGCATGGTAATGACTAAGTACAGTATGTGGTTTAAATATCTCCCTAACGCTAAAGCTAAATGCATCTATAGCTCTAACCCTCTAATTGACTGATTCTAAATATGATAGATTAGCTTTCCATCTCATTATATGTATCTAATCAGGGGATGAGGGCTCCTATACCCTTGGACACTTGGTTTTCCATCTCTACTGTCCTGCAACAGCAATTAAAAGAAAATTACTTCTCTACTCAGGTTTGTTGCAGGCTTATCTTGGACCTATCTCAGGAAGATGTTGGATTTAGTTTATGATGGTCATCAAAACAAGCTGCAGAACCCTGCTTTCTATCTTGGTGGACACCAAGATTTAGAAGCTCAGATGTTGCCTGTGTGACCTTTTCCTGATGACCCTAAATCAGCACAGGGCTCCTGCTGCCTGTGGTCATCACTCCATAAACAGCTCTCTCAGGGGCAGCAGTGCCCACGGGGGAAAGGCTGGGAGCAAGGAGCAGGGTCTAGGCACCAACAACAGCTTAGGGTTCCATCACCCTTTCTCAACAAGAATGCTCATTTAAATATTGTCTAAATGAGGGTGGTCCTGTGCAGGGCCAGGAGCTGGACTCAATGATCCTTGTGGGTCCCAACAACTCAGGATATTCTATGATTCTGTGCTTAAAATAAACTTCCTGATTCCAGTCTCAGGTGCCTTTTCCTACATTGCCCAAGCCCAAGGTCCTGCTCACTAGCTAGGCTCCACTCACCCAGGAGCTGCTCAGCATGGCCCCAGCCTGAGTGCACAGGTGGGTGGAGGACTAAGGCAAAGTCACTGAGTGACCTCAAGTGCCTCTTCCAGCCCAGCTGAGCACTAATAAGCTTTCTGCATTAAGGCTTTCACTCCAGGCCTGGGTAGCTCCAGGCAACTCCTTGCTCACACCCTGTCTTTGCCTAGGAACCAGTCTCCAAGGCAGGACACCGTGGCCATGAGCCTGGTGTGGAACTCCAGGTGCTCCAAACCCATTTGTTGGGGCCCTAAATCAGCACTGGAGGAGCACTTGGGAAACATTCATGCTCCACCAAAACTGTGAGACACCTGTATCAAGTCACCCTGAAAATTTGGCTAACACCACCAGGCTCCCTGGTACCTCCCTCTGTCCCAGGAGATGCATCCCCTCTTGCTGAGAGGAGAGGGCATCCACACATCCCTCCACCCCCTCTGCCCAGGCCTGGCTAAATGGGAGGGGAGAGGAGGTCAACAGCTCTTTGCCCAAGATGCTCTCAGAGGAAATGAGGACCACCCACCTCTAAAAATTGTTAGGCCATGGGTGCTTTGTTTCCTCTATGTTTAATCAAATAAAGAGGCCATGGAGCCAAAACAAAGGCTGGATACCTTTACAGTCACCCTGGCTGCTCCAGACTATGTGTAGGCACAGAGTAATTGACCACGTGGAGATGAACTATGTTATAATTGTGTCATTTTCCACACAAGCATCCCGGGCACTGATTGTAGCTTGGGGATTTTCCATGTCAGACAAATTACCAGACTCCACCAAAACAGCTGAGACACAGCCCCATTTTGGGTTACAACATCTTCACCAGATGGGCACCAGCAGAAATCCCCATTGTGCACGCAGGAGACTCGGGGCCGTGGTAAATTGGTGCACTGGAAGGAAAATTAAAGGAGTCAGGGTAACAGATGACAGAAGACATCCCAAACTGGCAGAGGAAACTCTTGCTCATTGTAAGCAGAAATAAAAGAGCCTTTGGTTGCCAGGGTCTAATTTAGACACAGGCTCTATGTGGCAATTTCCATGGGTCTGCAGAGAGCTCTGGTGAAACTTGGGGATGAAGGTTCCCACAAGTGCAGGGATTTTTGCTGAAGTCTAGGCCTAGCTGAACATGCCTAAAGGTCACAGTTACCTTTTTTTCTCCAGTTAAAATTGGGTTTTAAGCTATTGAGATCAGCATTTGAAAGGGAACAATATCCTGTGACATAGGCCTCACTTGACCCGTTTCCTCAGGCAGCTGGAGGCAGGTTTTCCCCACTGCCCAGGAAAGTGGCAGAAGCACCAAGCTGTTCAAAACCACCACCCAGCCTTTACCTTGAAAGGCTTGGTGATGAGTGAGAATAAAGGGCCCGAGAAGAGGCAAGCAGAAAGGCTGCCCCAAGGAGAGCAACATGTCCAGATATGTCTGTCAGATAACAATGCCTCAGCTCAAGCCCTTCACAGAGCTTAAAAATAACAATGACTCAATTCCAGGTGAAATACTCACCTCAAATGCTGCCCTCCTGCCTCAGTCAGGTTTGAGCTACTGATGGTGCTGCCATTGTTCCAAAGTGGGGAGACAGCAACATCCCAGAAGCTGCAGGAGATACTGGCCAGAGTAACTTGCAAACCCAACAATCCCGTTCTTGGAATAAACGTGACACTGTGTCTCATTTCTGAAGAAAACTGTGGTTAGCACCAACCCCTAACAAAGCTCTTGATACCCTGTTTCTTCCAGACAGCCTTTGGGAAAAGAAAGCCAGACTTTTGTGCAGGAGGCATCTCTGGGCAGCAGGCAGGCGTGTAATGACTGGGAGGTCTGGAACTGCTTCCCGTCTGGGTCTAGCAGCAGATAAGATGGAGATACATGAAATTGCCTCTCACTAACAGCTGAACTACAGCACACCTTGGCCAGTCTCCAAAAGGGGCTCTCTAACAGCTCCTGCAATGTTCTTCTCCTGGCAGATGTGGTGGTTATAGTGGTGGTGTTGAAGTCGTTGCAGTGGCTTGAAGACCTGGAGATCCTGTTCCTGGAATCAAGTGAGGTTCTATTTAAGAAGAAATGCAGTTTTAGTTGTCACTGTTGTATGAAAACTGAGGCCCTGACCCCAGTCCACATTAAATGGTTGGAAATGAGAAGCCAGGTGATGAATAAACCCCTCATTTGGAGGAGGGGGAAGGAGGCACTGGAGGAACTGAGTCACCAGTTTTGAGCAATCCTGAACTCACTGCTAAAATCTCTCAACTCCACTTTTATAAGACCTGCTGCCAACAACAGCTGTGGGAGCTCAGAGCTGGAGCAGAACTGACACCATGGGCAAGTTAAAACTGTTTCAGGGCTAACTTCACACTGACACATTATCTGGGGAAACTTCCACACGGGGAAGAGTTTCTCTTTGTCTGACCCAAGCTCATTTGAAGCTTCCTTCTTCAGATGAAAGGGTTTGGGGATGTTCCTTTGCAATTCTGCCCGGCAGCCTTTTGCCACAACGCCTTCTAACTCCCACACCCCTGAGACCCGTGGTCCCCAAGTCTCTTCACTCAAACTGCCCTCATGGAGGGTCTTCCCCAGTGTGGATGGGGCAGAAATGATGACTCTTGTGTGCCTTCGCTTCCTGCAAGTGGCCTGAGGCACCTCTAAAATATAGTGAAACTTCTCAGTCACAACCCAGAGCTGTGACCCTGTTTCTTGAGGACACTGCCCTCTCTCCTCTCTTTTTTAGCTTCTATAAAAGGCATGAGAGGGGAGGCAGCCTTGCTTTCTCCCTCAGCTGCCAGTCGTGTATATGGACATCACTGGGACACGGGCTGTACCAAAGTCCCCGTGAGAAGATGCCAAAGTTGCCAAACACTGCTCCCTTTCCTCCATGCTTTTTGACCTCCTGCTCTTCCTTCAGGCCTGGCTCCATCAACAGGACACTTCCAGCCCATGGCAGCCTGAGGGATGATGCCGAGTGCTGTGCCCAGGGGAAGGCAGGACGGGCAGTGTGGGATGCAGAAGGTGACAGGCTTGTGCAAGGGCTGATGCACACATTCAGAAATGCTGCTGGACAAGCCCTACACAGTGACTACACAGCACATAAATTCCTTCCCCAGCCTTCTTCTCTTCTCCTTCCTCACTCCCATGCCTTCTGTGTGCCCTGCTCTGTGGGTTTGGAGACAAGGAGGCAAGGGACCACACTGTGGTGACTGTACATAAACAATAGGAAGAGATGGAAAAATACATAAATGCCATGCCTGCTCACAGTTTTATCATCCACTTCTTCGTGTTGGCATTTTTCTCCGTGCTCCAATGCCTGGCTTCACATCAATTCACAGACCTCAGCTTTCATCTGAAAAAACTATAACTGCACAACATTCCAGCTCCTACTGATGTGGAGAAGTGAAAGTCAGGATCCAAAATACTTGTAATACAGATGTTAAAAAAAAAAGAAGAAAAAAAGAAAGAAAAGGACTTTGACATTTATTATTCTGGAAAACTCTTGATTCCTGAGTGAGCTGCGATTTTCAGACAACCTGACTCATCATTTCTGAATGCTTTGGTTTGGCAGCCCTGTATATATTTAGTAATACAAAATCTGACTTGCAGCTTCCAATGAGAATCCTAATGGCATGATAAGACAGATTTTCATCTCATTCACATCATTTCCAAGTATCAGGACATTTACTTAGTGGGAAGAGTTGTAAAAGCTGTGAAATGGTCTCCCTGGGGAGGAGCAGAAACTTTCTGGCTACATGCTTGAGCAGCTGAACAAACCAAGGGAGAGCAGGCAGCAGTGAACAGCTCTTTCCTTTCTGGCCAAGGGACAGAGCAGATGATCCCAGACACGTTTTCCTCTTCACTGCTCCTGGCTCTGGGCTTTGCTAATCAAGTCCATTGCCATACCACAGCCACCGGAGCTGCTCTTAAATCTCACTGGAGAAGGAGCAGCTTCTGTAGGAGGAGCACGCAGCTCCAAGGGAAAAACTACTGTTGCAAACCATTCAGGACTTCACAAGGAGTGAGGGAACCTGTGCCACTCATTGAGAACGCATTCAAAGCATCCTCAGCCAGCAGTCAGAATTGAATTTTTTACCTTAAAATCCCTTGGGCACTGGAAGTCTGTGAGATCTCTTCCATTGCCTATCAAGCAGCGGTATTAAAAACCATGTCTTCGGCAGCAGAGCCAGCACGAGTAGTTGCAAGATGATTTTCATCTCTTCATCCCAGACCATCTGCTTCTTACCCTCAACTTTCAAAGGCCTTGAAGGAGACGTAGGCCACTGAATTTTATAGCTAGATTTCATGAACCTCTTTGAAAATGAAAGGATTGCACCGAACACAAATTTACAGACATCAAAGGGATCTTCTTTTTTTCATGCAAGCACTAAAAGCAGTGCAAAGGGAACTAATTACAATTTGCTCAATTGCCAGTTTTCACACTGGAGTGAATACAAGCACTTTATGCTTTCAACCTTACAAACCTGTGGCTGCCAGCTTAATATACTTCTAAAGCCAGAAGCAAGTTAATAGACTAAAACCATCTTGCATCCACTGAGGCAAGCAATGAAGCCAAAAAAGCTGGCAGGGTAGCTCCTGGAAAACTCTTGCGCTTTTTTGGTACCCTTGATTTTTTCTTTCTTTAATAAATCAATATTTCTTTACATATTCAATGGCAGTGCAAATACTAATCCAGCTTTTTCAAAAGCAAAGCTATTGCATTGATACTTTTAATTGAGCTCATCTTCATCCATACCGCTGACAGAGTCTCATGGAACACAACTGAAATGGCAGCTCCTCATAAAAAGTATGGGAGAGTTCAGGGATCTTGGCCAAATGTGGCTGACTCAGGATCTGCTGACTCCAGTAGCTGAAAGCATTACACAGACATATGATTTCCAGGCAGGCAATAGAGGGGAAGAGCTGCCCTAAATTATAAATCGGGATCCAGGTAAAAACTGTGAAAATCAAGAAAATTCCTATATAGCAGGACCTTAGGCATCCAAGTCCAATCACAGATCTGCCCATGAATTTACACCAAGGGTGATGGAAGGGTGCAGTGATCCTGATGCTACTTTAAATCAATGAAAAGTGAAGCTGGGGGAAAAACTCCCTTTGTCATTTGAACCTTGCCCCACTAAGCCAACAAACCCTGGGCCACAGCAGGTACTGGCTGGCCACAGTGAGAGAGCTTTCCTGCTCCCCAAAACACCCTCTTATATCCTCCAGAGATGTACAAGCTTTCTGATTTGCAGTTCACAACAATCCTAACAGACCACCTCCAGAGAGAACTTAGTTCCTGCTCCCCAAACTTTCAGGACACAGATTGGTGGGTATTGATATGAAATATATGATATAATACTGACATATATATAACAATAAAGCTCTGCAAAGGAGACTACTGCACATTCTTCATGCTGTCAGTGACGTAAACTCTCAGATTCTGGGGCCATGGAAATGGTATCATGTTTTGATGCTGAAGGCAATACTGTGGCAGTAGCTGCTCCAGCAGGAAATATTCCATAAGGTCTCCTGAACCCCAAAGAGTAACACAATCAATGAAACCCTGGGATGACACCACTGTGCTGGCAAAAAAAGATGTATCACTGTTCTCCAGCCCTGGCCACCAGGGAAGGAGAGGCTGCTCACAATCCTTAAGAGTGGGAGAGTGAAAAAGCCACCAACACAAAATTCAGACAGTTTTGGGGCTCCCACTCATGGTGGCCAACTTAGCTGCACTTACACCTTGCCAAGCAAGCGGTGCTGCAGTTGTAATCCCACGAAACTGAGTAGGAACTGGAGTGAGGAATTGCCTTGGGTCACGTCTGCACCAGACGGGTGAACGCCACGTGTCAGTCACACATGAACAAGGTGCCACAGTGGCCCCCTCATGCAAATGCATCCATCCTGGACTGCTTCTTCCTGTGTGGGAAAGCAGCTCATGCCAGCCTGCACGGCTGGTTCTTGGACCATTTTTCTGGAAATGTGCTTTTTTTCTCCCGCCTATACAACACAACCTGTCCTTCTTCCTCTCTTGCCCCACTTTGCAGGAGCTGGGTACCTACACACCTGCAAAGGGATGGGCTGCAGTGTGGCCAGAAGCTCTCCATGGAAAGGAAGGGAGATCAGAGGATGAAGCTGTGCTTGCTGGAAGAGGAGACACAGGAAAGAAAGAGGGAGAACTGGTGGAACACAGAGGCACAGAGACAAGAGTCCAAGGGCAACTGAGCCTCTGGCCCACCTGTCAGACAGTTCAGAGATGCTTTAGAGGTAGAGGTGACTCAGTCGAGTAGAGGGGACTGGAGTGGGAAGGAATAATTCCTGCATGTACATCTCAGCTTTGATTTCTTCTTTCTAACTTGGTTTCACAGCAGGTGAGCATGTACAGACCAGGGGTCTGTGCTGTAACGGGGCTTGTACCTCTGTAATTTCCATGCCCAAGGCTCCTGCTCCCCTACACAGCCTCCACAGCTGCAGTGGGGCAAAGTCTGTGCAGAACTGCCCCTCTCTGCTGCACCTCACCCTTCTCTCAAGTTAAAGCATGTGAGGAGCCCTATACAAACATCATCACTTCTGCAAGGGGTTAGAAATCCTTTGCCTTCTCCAAGAATTCATATCTGCCCAAGGAAGAGGTTATAAACCTGTCATACAGCTTCAAGCCCAGCAAGGAGTGCAAAGGTGTGCCAAGGAGCTACAGAAAGATCATCCAACTTTCAGGAGAACAGGAAAAGCACAGAACCATCTCCCAGAGCATCTGGGTTCTAAAATCTGCACTGAAAAATCATCTCAGTCTGCCTGTGGCAGAAGCTTGAGGATGCAACTGATGAGAAGTGCCCCGTGAGTAATGAGGTCTTAAATCCAAACCAAACCAAGTCACTCTGTATCTCTAGACAAGGTTTATCACTCTCATGGGACAAAAGCTGTCCTTTTGTGTTACCTGTTGGTTGACAACTCTGCTTTCAAGCAGCTTGCCAGCTCTGTGGCTCCCATCGCAATAATGCTACGAATAATTTAAGTGCTACCACTTTTGACGAAAATTTTAATGAGGCACTAAACCCACAAAAGGGGCTCTGTGTAGCATAATTAAATAGAAAGGGCCTAAATAAACAGTACAACAAGTTACATTATAGTTGAAAACAGCTGGGAGGCAAAGAAAGGAGCATTGAAGATGCATGATGTAAAAAGGCATTTCACAGAATGCAACACTAAAACTTTTCAACACGCACAAAGAGTAAAACACTACAAGCACATGACTTCCCTTTGATTTGGAAGAATCTGTGTGGGGCACAGGGCATTTTTTTTTTTTCCTTCTGCTAGTCAGCACAATGAAATATTTCACATGGGAACCCAAACAGTGTCAAAGAGAGCCGTTTGTGCTTTGGAAAGAAATAAATACTGCATGAAACAGGTAAAGTCAGTAGGAACATCTGGTTCAGTCAGGCCACAGGATGTTGGATCACGTCTCCAAAACGCTGGACAGTGCTGGGACTCCAAAAGAGTCTTGCAAGCAATCAGCATTGTAACAAGTCTCTTTGGCTCAGGGCTGCAAGTCACTTGTTTCATGCTCATGCCAACTCCTCAAATCCACTGCAAGCAGTGACATTCAGGCTGAGCCAACCAGCTCAGCATCCAATGCTCTGTCTGCATCAGCTATTTACAGTTTCATGTTTGTTCCACCCCTGTCAATATTTGATCCAAGAGCTGCAGGAGTTCTACAAACACAGGAGGGTTTCAATTTCACATTAAGGTAACACTGACAGTGGTGCTGCTGTATTGTGCAAGTCAGTGCACTGCTACTCCTTGAGAATGAAATTACTGGTAAACTTGGTTTTCATTTAATTTCCTCCCAGTCCTCTCAGCAACCTTTCTCCAGAGCCACAGCTACTGCTGCAGTTCTGGGCTGGTGAATGAAAAGTTTCTAAATTCATCTTGGTTTATCATTGGAAGGATCCCTTCTTCAATGGGGGTCAGGATGGGCTCCTCTTTTATAAAATCTGGATCAAAGTTGCTCACGTCATCTTTGGATTTCTGTCAAATGGAAAACACAAAGGAAAGACACGTCAAAAGTATGTATCATCTGCTTGATGCTTGCTCTTCATCTGAGTGCATTGAACCATCACTTCCATAACCCAGACTGAGCTGACTGAGAGCTTTTTCTGGGCTTGGATTGAGAGCAGCTGCCCCCACAGAGCCTCTCACAGAGCAAAGCCCTTTCCAGCCTCTGAAGGTTTCTGACAGGGAACACCCTCTCCAATTTAACTGACAGCAACTCTGGGGGTTTCCCTGGCCAGACATGGCAGGGCACATGAATCAGTCCCTCCCCTCCCTGTGCAGTTATCAGCTGTGTTCCCAAGTGGCTGACCCCACACAGTCCCTCCTGATCTGCAGAGTGTCTCAGGGTTTTGGGGAGGGGGTGGAGGACACTCCTCTTAGTGCCAGCCATTAAACTTGCACAATACTGAGTTACTGGGCCGTGGGAAGACAAATGGCTGGCCTCCAGGTGCTGGATTCCTTGCAGTGTGCCACGGAGTGGGGCTGTTTAGAATGCACACACACAAACTGGGTTTGTGGCACATTTTCATGAGGCGCATGTTTTTCCTGCACCCAGAGCAAGATATTTTATTGACATTGAGGTCAATAAAATTTAGTGACATTGAAGCCTAACATTCCCAGCTCCTGCCCAGCTCACGGCAGACTGAGCAGGCTCCTTTAGCCTTTGATTCAGGCTAAGGGGCAACTCAAGATTCTGTTTTTGAGCTGTCACACCTCCCCAGCTACCTGATCCTGCACCCTGTGTTCAGCGAGCAGGACTGGATGGACCATTGCCACTGAGAGCTTGCAGAGTGACCACAGCATGAGACAAGCCACCCCAGGCAGTAATTTGAAAGACAAGGAAGCCACAGCAACAACCCTGGAAAGGCTGCCCATGAAGAGCAGCGCTCTTCTCTCACAGAGCATCCTTAGGGCTGTGACACCACTGGGGACAGGGGCAGCACTGTGTCCTGTGCAGCCTCTCTGCCATTTGAAGCACTCACTGACAGTGGCCTGAGCAGGGAGCAGTGTGCTGGGTGCTGAACAGACACAGAGAGACACGGGAGAGACAGCCCTGCCGTGGAGGGGTAGGTGGAGTGAGCAGCATGAGGATTACTTACCCTGTTTTATCTTTGGGGCAAGCCAAAGGGTACTTGAGTGCCTAACCTGCTGCAGCTGCTTCTACAAATCTGCACCTTTTCACTGAGCTGCCTTGGAAAATCCAGCCTGGAGGGTAAAAGAGGTGGCTAACCAGCAGCCAAGCCAGGGCCAGAGGCCTCACTTCCCTTCCTTCACCTCTTTCCTGTCTCACGGGAATAAATCTGCTTATAGAGCCAAAAAGCGGAAAAAATCCCGAGGGATCCGTTTCCCCCAGCCCTCCTCCCCACGTACAATCCGGGGCCTGAAGGGGGGCTCCATCTGCCGCTGGTTCAGCAGGTCCCAGTCCAGCTCCTTGAAGTAGGGGTGCCGCAGGATCGCGCTCTCGCCGCCCAGCCCGGGGCTGCCCAGCCGCATCATGGGGTTCTTTGTCATGAACTGCAAAACAGAAAGGGCTGTTTGTTCCCTCCCATCCGGCACGGCCACGGGAGAGGGACCCATTAGCAGCCACACAAAAGCTTGTCCTCAGCTTTCCTGTTGAACCCAGTTGTTGGCTGGACTTCTCAAGTTCCTTGTAATGGAACCGCATGCAAGGAACTTGACTCGGTCCCCAGAGGAAGAAGTCGGGGCGTATTTCTCCCTGGTTCGTTTGCTTTTGGTGAAATCCTTGATTACCACAGCAGGAAAGTTGAATTGCATCATTTGCAGTGTTACAAATATTGCCCAGTGTGTTTGGTCATTATTTGTTTCTGTATTAATTTCTCAGGAGCACAAGCTTGCTCTCAAACACCGCCCAGCAGCCAGCCAGGCTTTGGCCTGGAGTCAGTCCTGAGCTGTGCCTTTTTCCTAAACCTCTCCCTGCTGAAGCACTGCCAGATGCCTACGCTTTCCTTCCTCTCATCTCAGGAAACAGAGTAAAACAGGCAAGGCTCTGCCTTTTGGAGCCCTCTGACCCTGAGCTGATGAGAGCAGACAGGTGACCGTCTCCTCTCTTGCTGATGAAACGCCAATAAAGGATTTCATTTTGTAACATTTTTATTCTGCTGCCAGCAAAAAGAAATCTCAAACCTCAGCCCAAGTGCCCTGACTTGCCAGGGAGCAATGAGGAAAGCCATACATCACGCAGATGGTGAGAGGGGCACAGTGGGTGCCCTTTAGGTCTTGATGAAAATGATGAAGTGTGAGTGCTGTGGATATTCTTAAAGGGGAGGAGAATCCTTTCCCCAGGAAGGAAAAGAGCTCTTTGGCTTGTTAATTTAGGATTACAGTTCTTGAAAATTCAGTAATAAACAATCTTTCCCCTTCCCTCGAGTATTTCCAATTCACTGGAGAAATTGGGTTCTGTTTAAACTGGGAAAATAGCTGCTTTTATTTGCCTATTGAAACAGCAGCATAAAGCGAGCTGCACTCCGGTGGAGGTGTCCAGACGATTTCCTGGAAGATGAAAGAGCATTATGTTTAGCAAACAGCTGAACCAGCCAAACCAGACAATCGGTCACTGTTTCGGGAACGGCCAAGTCTGCTGCATCTCAGCAATGGGGAAATGAAAAGAAGGGGAGGTGCAGCAAGAGACCAACTTCATTCTGACTGCAGGAGCCTTTCACGAGGTACAAACTCTCCTAGGACAAGTGGATAAAAGGTCTAGTCATTCCCTTCTAGAGAGAAGGTGGGAGGAGAAAGATGACCGCCTGATTTACAGAATTCTCCCCAACACTCCATTCTGAGGGGACTACAGGGACAAAGCAGATGGGGCATCTTTAGCTGACAGCTTGCAGAACCCCAGACTCTGCTGGCATCAGCACAAACTCCCCCAGCTCCACCCTGCGCCCTTTGAGGTCATGTGCTGTCACAGGATTTCCCACAGCAGAACCGTTTTCCAGCATTCCACCCAAAACATCAGTAGAAAAAGCTGCCAGGTGCACCCAGATTTGTACGAGGAGTCACCAGGACAGGAACAAAGCAGAGGTGTCTGCTGCAGCTGGGCTCTTGCCATGCTCCTCTGGAGTCTTCAGCCCCTGGTGATGCAGCATTTCCAGGGTCAGGCCCAAGGACCAGCAGAACTTGTGTGTCTCCTCAACTCTTCCAGCCTGTTCTTCTCCCTTTCTACCAGTAGAACTTCAACACAATTTCTTTCCCAAGAGATTGCCCCAATATTTCTGTGGGATAGCGATATCCCCAGAAACAGCTTGGTTTCCAAACAAGAAATGGGTCAAGGCAAAATCTCTGAGAGATCTGGTTCAGACAAGCCTCTCTAAGTCTTGAACTAGGCTTCTTTGTTTTGCAAAACAGACCAGAAACCTCCTGGCAGCCCCGTCTTTCTCTAGAAATTCATTCTTTGTCCCCACAGATGGGTATCTGCAGTTCACTAGCTCTTATTTGCATTGCTGGAACACCTTGAAAGCTCAAAAAAGACCAGAGCTTGCTGGTGCTGGGAGTGGTATAGACCAAAACATTCCAAAAAGACAAGAAAAAAATGGAGAAAAGATCTGGGAATCCATCACATGTGTCCTGGCCCCTGCCCTACTGTCACCTCCATTATACCAGGAACCTTCTGTTAAATGTGGAAAGGGAAAAAGTAATCATGAAAGTAAATAAACTCTGAAAAGGACTGGCAACACACTTTTCTTGGGTTCCCACTCATGCCCAACCATATAAGACCAAAACCTGAACCCAACTGCCCATTTCCAGACCAGCTCCGAGGCCTGGGTTATAAAAGTGTGTTTGCATTCCTATTTGCTTGATGTATTCCATGTGATGCCAGAACTCCACCAAGCAAAGGCACCCAATGGAACAAGTGAAGAGCCAACATAAATTCATTCCTGGCTGCTTAAAACACCCTTTTTGTTAGGACAATGAGGATTAGGCATAGGCCACCCCTTAAGGTGGGCTGTTTTGAGGTCTGAGAAAGTAAAACAACATTCAGACCAAAACTGTTCAAATTCGAGTGGCCAGCTCCGGTTTGTCCATTGGACCCAGAGACTGGGAAACCTCAGCTGGGTAACTCTAGGTACCACCCACCCCACAATGGGTGCCTAAAGGAGGCAGGAGAAGAGAGAAGGATTCAAATTCATCCACTGCTGGAGCACATTCTCCTGGTTGGCTCCTGAAACCAATGCCAGGCTTCCAAAACCCCTCTGAATCATTCCTTGCCTCCAACAGGGATGAGCTGACCTATGCTTAGTGCTGCTGCCTCTCTGGCTCTGTAAAAACAGGGCTGTGAAGCACAAGGGGCTGCAGTGACCCCACAGCATCATAAATCACTCTGAGAGGACTCTCTAAGCCTGTTTCTCAGATACTGGAAGCACCCAACGCAGGCTAGCAGGACCTTGAAAGTGAATTATAGACCATGCACTCTACCAAGTGTATGAACACAAAGTGAAGAGGCTCCCCTGTTATGGCAGTCAAACTCACTCCAGTCTGCTTCAGCAAAAATATGGCACAGGTTGCCCAGAAAATGCCTCATCCCTGGAAGAACTCAAGGTCAGGTTGGACGGGGCTCTGAGCAACATGGCACATGAAACACAGCCCTGCACTCTGGGCAGTGCAGCACCACGCCGGGTTACCCAGCCTGTGGATGCACACACACCTGTGCACCCAGGGGCTGTGATGGAGAACCACAGGCTGGCCACGGCTGCTCCTCCCTTACATAAAATTTCCTGGTGAATTTTGGAGGCGGCAGGTCTGTCACAGTCTGGTGAAGGGAGTGTGTTTCTCTGGGAAGAGCCTCCAGTCTTTATCTGGTCTGAAAAGCAGGAGTGCAAATGATTACTCCAACAGAGACAGCACTGATGTTCTCAACTGGAACAGTTGCCTGCTTTGCTGTCATATATAAAATGACAGAATGAAATTTTGAAGCCTGCTTCCACTAAAATGAATAACGAAGCCTCTAAAACACTATTTGAATTCACCAGGAATTATTGCACTGCCATAGAAATGGATGAATTTTCAGTTTGTGTTCCTGGTAGGCAGAAAAACCCCAAAGACTCCAATGACCTCTCAAAGACTCCAAAACCCATGAATCCTGCTTCCTCCTGCCTGAGGCAGCACTGACATTTCTCTGCTGCAGCAGGGCAGCCTCTGGCAGACCATCTCATGCTGCCTCTGCTGTTTGATGGCAATGCAAATGCAATTTCCTGCAATGCAAAGAGCTCCAGATTTCTGAAAAACGTCATTACAAGCTCAGCCTCCATCTCTGAAATGAGTATCTGCAGCCCGTGCCCCTGTCCTGACCATGTCAGAGGCTCTTGTGCACCAGGAGGGGTGAAGTGCCAAGACTGCACAGCCACTATCCTCTGCACACACAGGGGAAAGGTTTTCAGAAGTGTAGCTCCTCTTCCCCATGATCCCCTTGGCTGCACTCAGAAACAGCTGGAAAATGTCTTAAAAAGTGTTGGCTGTTCCTGACATTCCTGGGATGGCCAGAGTTTGACATTTGCTTCACAGGTTTGATAGCCCTCAATGTCCTTCCAAGGACAACCCTCCAATGCAGGTGGTCAGAGATGTTCAGCAGAAAGATTTTTGTGGAAAGATGTCATCTCCTAATGCTTAACTATCTCCATTTTTCCACAATAACCATAAATGCAGCACAAACCTCAGCCTCTGGCACACAGATGAAGAAATGAAGAAACACAAAGGAAAAAAAAATTAACAGTAACAACAACAGGGCAAACCAGAGATGTTCCTGAGCAAAAAGAAACCCAAATCCCAGATGCCTCCCAGCAAAACCAATAGCAACACTATCAAGCTCAAACCTGAACCAGGCTGTCAAGCCCTTGCTCTGTGACCACATCCAGCCATGGGAAATTATCCCATTCCCAAGGCAAAGAGCCCCTTGGGAGCATCCTCAGACTGGGATCCTTTGGGCTACACCAGTTTGCTGAGCAGCAAACTGGAGCAAGGCTCTCCCTGACCTCAGCTAACCCTCCCAGCAGCATCACAGCCAAAACCAGCAGCTGGCATGAGCCAAAACCATGACTTCACAAGATCATTTGAAAACCTTTACTGAGAGAAAATGCAGCAAGCCATGACAAGAAATTAAAAGCTGTGGATTAGTCCACAGAGGGCCCATGAAGTTACAAGGAAAGAATGCTGCCATAGCAGTGCCAGCCACTGGGGAAAATCTGTGTCAGCCCTGGGAGCTCAACCTGCAGCAGGTGAGGGGGATCTGTGCTGATCCTCCCCTTCACCCACAGCTCAGACCATGCTGGAAAGGGCTCCAGGACTCCTAGGACACTGGGCAAGGCTGTAGTGGACTCTTCCAGTGCTGCTCACATGCAGCATTGCAACTTCTGTCTCAAGACGCTGAGTCTGCAAATCAGTCTAACGGCCTGGGAGTCAGTGCAGGGATGTTTGCACAAACCAGCCATTTCCTTGCAGTAATTTCCTTGAATTACAAGTCTCTTTTCTCAATACTGGAATCCCTGATCGGTTTTACGTAACTGATGTATGTGTTATTTGCATCAGGACAATTAATTTCATGAGTAATATCACAGATTACGTGAAATTGCATCATGTTCTAGGAAAACATTAACAAGGCTCAATCTTGTCATAGGAGTGCTGCATTTCAGGAAGAGAAATACAGCTTTCTGCTCAGCCAGTCCCTTCACACTGTCAGCCATCTGGACAAGAAAGAAATCATTCTTTCTTGTACTAAAGAACCTTTCAGACACACCAGTTCCCACCAGGACTCTGGTGTATTTACCCTGTAAGAGAAAGCCTGTGTTCCAGCAGCTCATCTTTCAAACACAAGCACACAGCAGAGAGGGAGGATATTCCCAATCATACAGGCAGGGAACAGAGACTAAGGAAAATGCATCATTTTATTTTGCCAGGAGCCCAAGGGCAGCCTGTCACAGGCGGGATGGCAGTACCTCAGTGTCACCCCCTCTGCATCACACCCCGTGTCTCACAGGGCCCCCACTCAAATTGTGGCAGCGTAATAGTCAAGTCAAACTGTTAAAGGAATGGAAGATATCCCTGTTCACGGTTTTAAAATTTGCCTGTTGTTGTTTCTCCCATGTTGGTACCAAAGTAAAGAGCAGCAGCAGCAGCAGCACAGGTGATTAATGCCCCACAGTCTCCCCTCCAGTAATGAGGGAGAGCAGGAGATACCCAAGGTGCTTCTCTTCATTAAGATTCATGAGCTAAACTAACAGGGCAGAAATTAACTGGAAAGGAAATAAGATTTCTCAAAGATCCATTTGATCTGAGACAAAAGGGAATCATTATATAAATAGAGCAATTACTCTAATTAAGGCTTCCCTCCATGAATCTCTCCACTGAATGCTGCAGCTGCTGAAAACAGTTTGGCTGCCTATTATGTAAGGCAAACAAACCCATGGTCTGGGGTGTCATTAGCCCTCAAACAAAGAAGAAGAAAGATGGTTCTATGGCTCTGTCTGTTAATGCCTGTATTATTTTTAATGATTGGAAGCCAGGATTTTTTTTTAATAAAAAGCTGCTCATTTTGAGCCAGAATTGTCTTTTGCTCTCCTGGGCAAAGCTCCTGTCAGCCTCCATCCCAGTCCTGCCAGGTGATGCTCACAAATGTGCCTCATTTTCCCATGCAAGAGCAATCCAGGGCTTGCACACACGAGTGGGTTACAGGAGGTGAGGGAGGCAGCACAGCCCAGTTTCACTAAAAGATGGTCAGAGAGCTGTCCCATGGAAGTCCTTGTACTTAGGGCAGCTGAGCCAGTGCCTGGTTGTGGGTGTGAGCCAGGCACTTGGAAGCTGGAATCCTCTTGACCTTCCCTGAGCACTGTGCTGCTGACAGCAGGCCTGGAGTCACCGTGGCTCTCTCAAATGCCACCTCTGTTTCATCTGGGGATCTGATCTGATTGCAGACATCAGAGGCCATGTGGTGTTTCTGCTCCTCTCCTGCACACAGAGGGATCAATTGCTGGAAGCCCTGATTCCTACCAGTGCAATTGGTTGTGGTGCTGAGCCAGGATGTGACCCCACAGGCTGTGGGTACCCCCTCACTGCAGTCCTGGCTACACAAAACTGGGAGCAGGTGAAATCCTTCAGTGCAGAGAAGGTCCAGCAAACACAGTTCCAGGGTTCAGAAGTACAAGACTGCCCTGAAAGCATTTTAAGGAGAAGGGGGGAGGAAGAGACAGAGTGTGAAATATCTGTTATCTCCTTTTCCAGATAAAAAGGGGAAGGGAGGTGAAAATAAGTCTTCAGCCCAGCTCCCTAAAAGCCAGAAGACTGTAACAAGAAGCATGACAGCAGTCACATGTCCAGTGTGCCAGCCCCAAGCAAGAAGGACAAAATGTCAGTGCAGTGGGTATTAAGCAGATAAATTTGATCTCGCTTTCCCCTGGTGCAGAAATGGCTGCTTGATGCTGCCCAGACAGAGCTCGAGGGAGCAAGAAGGATTAACTGGATTGCAAACAGTGCTGAGCAAGAGAATAGCAAAATAAACCAAGGTGGGCTGACAAGCAAAATAAACCCAGGTGGACAGAGCAACTCCCATGTGGGACAGACACATCTGGCTCCAGATCTCCCCGTGGTGTAAACTGATGAGACTTTGCTGACTACCACAATGAAATGTTGTCTGAACAGCTACAAACTTCCTCACTGTGCTAAAATCTACCTGTTTCCTTGCCTCTCCCCACTCATCAACACTTATGTAGAATAAAAAGGCCACAAGTATCAAGTGCATTGGCCCCTGAGGATAACTAGTGATTTTTGACACTTCTGCTTTTGGTACTTCTCTAACGAGTAATAATAAGTAGACACTAACTTCAGTCATTGGCTATATGGAATATTTGACACAGGTTTTAGTCAGGATGACACCCCAGAAAGCTGTGCTTTCAGAACTGAGGAGTCATCCCCACAGGGGCCACCAGCTGCAGGGGCTGCTCAGACAATATCAAAATCCTGCTGCTGATTTTCAATTACCACAGTCAGGCTACAGGTACAGCATGGGGATATGCAGGTCCACTACTGAATCAATACATCAATCAGAGGAGCAGAAACATGAAGGCAAAGTGAGCATCACACTTACTAACAGACTGGGAGCATGATCCCGCTCTCATTTGGAGCAGGAGTAAAATCTCCCTTGGGTTGCAGGGGAAAACAATGAATCCTTTTCTGATAGTCCTGTCAAGAGGAACTGGGAATCTGTTACACAGCCCTGGGTGGTCTATTTACATAGGGTCAAGTACAAAGGGGACTAAAGTGCCCTGAATAAACCTGTAAACTCCAATTAAGAAAAAAGAAAATACTTCAAAGCAGCTTTTTTTTTTTTGTAGTCCTGGTTATATTTCAATTCTTTTAATTTTAAAGTTCCTGAAAAGATACAGCATGTCATAAAGTTCAAAGCTGGAGGGACAAGTAAGACCTGAAGCCCTGGATAGCTCAGTCAGTCAGAGTTTTGTTACCTCTATCACAATGTGAAGACCTCCCAGTCAGATGGACTGGCCCCTTCAGCCAGGGGTGCACAGCCAGAGCTGGCCCCATCATGCAGCAATCACTCCCAAATCCAGGTTGGACCCAGGTTCTCAAGGGAACCCTTAGGATTTGCCCTTAATGGACTTCACCAAACCCCTTTTATGGGTCTTCAATATCAGTTTAGATACAGCAGAGCTGAGGAAGGAGCCTGGGCCACAAGTCTTGGGCTCAGACATGGGAATTGCTCCTTCCTGAGCACCAGGGAGTAAGGAGGAAAAAAAGATGGGGAAGACAATGTTGGCACTATGAATACACCTTCATTTTCCCCCATCCTGGGCAGGCAAGAGGAGGATGAGTCACACCTGATGTTACAATAGGCTGGTTTAAGAGCTTTTTTCTGAAGTAAATCTGAGCTTGCATGCTGCACACTTCAACGAGAAGCTAATTTCAGCCTGTTGGAAAGGGAACGGTAAAAGACCTAATGACTACTTCAAGATGAATTTGGCCTTGGCAAGCTCTTTACAGATATCTGTAGGTTTCTTTCAGAGTGAATTATTCAGAAGCATGGGACTATCACTGTGGGGAAGAGAAGCACTTGAGAAAGAGGTGTGATCAAACTACAGAAGTGACTCAAATCACTGGGGAAAGCTGTTTGCTGTTCGAGAACTAGGAGAGAAAGAGACAGCAGGTTACAGATGTGGATGTGCAAGCTCAGGCAAAAGAGGTAAGAAAGCAACCTGTGGTGGGGCACAGCCCTGTCACCTCACCATGATGTGTTTATGGCAGAAATGGTCTAGGCAAGAGATGTTTTAAAACTGCAGAATTCCTCCCCAGCTGGGAAACAACAGGCTCCAGAGCCCAGCAGTGGTTGTGGAGCCAACCAGGAAATGCAAGATGAAAGCATTTCTGACAAATAAAATAAAGGAAAAATGCGTACACAGATCCAGCACGGAGCTTCACAGAGAGATTTAAATATCAGCCTCATGCTGAAAGCCAAAGCTTAATCAAATTGTGCAAGAGAATTTATGGAGACTGCCAACTCTGAAGAGATGCCAAGGAGAATCATTTATTGGCATTTGAAGGCACTTTTAATATCTATCTGCCTTTTGTTAGCAGGCTCCTCAGCTCAGGACAAAGCAACGAGCTCACCCAGCTCCCTCTCTGATTTCAGTGGGTCCACCATTGTGCTGTCCCTCTTCCTTTTGAACTTTGCCTAAAAAATACATCTGGTTCATTCAGAAACAAGTTCATTCTGTTTATTCCAGCACTGAATGTGAAACAGATTATCTGCCTTTTTCTGTCATTTGGAAAGGAAGAACCTGGCCCAGATCTGCAGGACACAAATGCAAAGGGAAGACCTAACTTGTGCAGAGTGACACAAGGGCACCATCAGCATCTGGCTGCCTCTTTTCACTCCTTGGAGGTGTTCAGGAGAGGGCTGGGAATCACAAACAGGGCTGGGGTTTGAGTTTACACAGGGGCCAAACTGACTGCCCAGGACTTAGGGAAAAGGTGAGGCATGAAGGCAGCAGAAAACACAGATGTTATAATGAGTGATGTGCTGAGGGAGAAGGCAGACACCTCTGTGGTATCTGAGCTGGTGACAGCTACTTCTGACCTCCCCCTCTCCAGAGGTGCTCGACCCCAAACGACTGCAGAGTATGAAGAGAATAAACTTCTCCAAAGTCCAGAGGACCTCACCCCTGCTGATGTCAGGGGTGAGCAGCTGCAGCAAATAGGCAGCTGGGATCATCCACACCTCTCCTGAACTCAGACATCCTCGTCAGCAGTTTGGGAACAGCCCTTTCCCCTCTGCTCCTCCGACACAGGAGACTGTTTGCTTTGATTACGGTAAAAAATCTGCCTCTAAGTCTTTCTGCTGTAAGAGCTCCATCCCTTTGCCTCCTCTCCTCATCAAGGCATTTTCCATTTGCCCACAGTGGTGGGGCCAGTGTGGGTTCAGCACAGAGCATTCACCATCCACAGAGCCTTCCTGAAAGTAAGGGGTTTGGGCACCCAGGGTGTCACCCTTAGGGTGGGCAGTTCACTGCTCAGTGCTCACTTTGCTTGGTCTTTAAGCCCTGGTTGAAGTGTCTCAGGGAATTTTCTCTTTTATCTGTGTGTGGACACTTCCAGTACTTAAAGGGACCTAATAAAAGAGGGAGAGGGACTTTCTACACAGGCAGATAGGGACAAGGGGAACAGTTGTAAACTGAGAGGAGAGAAATAGACTAGGTACAAGGAAGAAATTCTTGACGATGGGGTGGTGAGGCACTGGCACAGGATGCCCAGAGAAGCTGTGAATTATCCCTGGAAGTGTTCAAGGCCAGGCTGGGTGGGGCTTGCAGCAACCCGGTCTGGGGGAAGGTTTTCCTACCCATGGCAGGGGATTGGAACTGGATGGTGTTTAAAGTCCCTTCCAACACAAACCATTCTGTGATCTCTCCAATCTTGTCTTCTTAGCCCATTCAGGTACAGCTTGAATCTCTGGGGCTCTGCTGGAGCTGTTATCCTGCATCCAGACAAACTGGACTGCCCTGTGCACTAACCATGTGGGACATGAGTACTGCTACGGAATGACAACTTGTACTCCCCAGGGAGTCCTGGATTCAACTCATACACACAAACACAGCAACAAAATTTGGGTCATTTTATCATCATTTAGGATTCCTGAAAAATGATGGGAAACTGCTCCTTTTCATGACAAGGAGGGACAGAGGAAGGCACCCTTCAAATACAGTTTTTCCTCACCTATTATCAGCTTCAAATTTAGGGAAGAAGAAAATCATACACATACACACACCTTCCTAACTCCCAGCAAACTTATTTCTATGTATGCACATGGGTACACATAGGAAATTCCAAATCCCTCTCCTTGTGGTCTGACAGCCAGAAATAAGTCCATAAAACACAGGTCATCAGAGCAGGACCCTGCTCCTGCTGACCCACAGAGCACCATTATTGCTGCAGCTGGGTCTGAAGCACCACTCCCAGACAGGACAGCCTCTTGGAGTTAACCTGACAGTGCAAAGGGGATTTTACACAATTCTGCAAGAACAAAGTCTCAGTGGTATCTGGAGGGGGGAAAGGAACTCAGTGACACAGAGCAGGAGAGAGTTCACTCAACCAGACCATTTGCCTTCTGAGTCACTTCCAGGTTGCTGTTTTCTAGAAACACAGATTGGGTTTTTCTTTTGCTTCCTTGGCACTGTAGTGCTGATGCAATTTTTCTCATGCTTGCCCTCAGCCAAACTCCCTCATTTTCCCACCCCTCTCACCCATCACACTAATCCAGGGGCATTTGGGCTCCCTGGTGCCATTCCACCTGTGCCGAGAGAGAGCACAGGCTGCTAAAACCACAGCCAGTTTCCTCTGCACCTTCCCCTTTTCTTGTCTGGCGTTTATTTTTCACACAAAACCCACTCAGAGGTGGATATAACCACTTTTGCCCACTCTCGTAACTCCAGTAGCGTTTTTGTCAAAATGCATGTCCTTAACCAGCTGGAGGAAGAACAGGCTTTAGTCTCATTTGTGTCTCCAAAATATAAAGCTACAGCAAGGCTGCCTAAGCCTCACTTTTGGAAGGAGCATTTCAGCTAGGCCAGAAGTGTTTCAGAGCTCTCATTAAGACTGGGGGTAAGCAGAAAAATGCCAAGAGACATCCTTGGCTTTAGCAAACTCAGCTGTGACAGGAGTTTGGAAATCCAGGGTGCAGAAGGCAGAGCAGTACTAACACTTCCTTAGGGAAATGCTGCTTTCCAGCCCCTGCTCTTACCAGGCTCTGAGGGTGAAAACATCTAAGCTGCAATTGCTTATCCAAATTTCCAAGCCTCTGGGCCAAGCATTGCTACTTGAGATCACCAGTCCATGGAGTGACTCAACAGGCTTAGCCCTTCTCTCCCCATCTGAAACCACGCTTGGAAAGGAAAATCCCTGCAGCTTTCCCTGGGAATTTGCTTCCCATTACACCATCGACTTCTGAGACCTGATTTGCAGTGTCCCTCCATTCTCCCCTCAAACTAAGCTGCCTGTGAGCCAGGCAGTGTGGCTGATTGCACTTGAGAAAGCCATGCACAAAGTGAGTGAAACACGCTGCCAAAAACCCACCCCGCTTATGGGAAGCAAGAGGATTGTATTTCATTTTGCAGTTCACTCAGCTGAATCCCAAAGCTTCAGGCTGCCTGGAAAGCTCCCCTCTCTGCTCCAGCACTTTTTGGTGGTGACAATTAACAAATTCAGGATATTGATATGCTGTAACAAAGTAATCTTTAGCTGGACTCTCCCTGTAAGAGATTTGGTGCAGCAGTCTCTGCTCTCTGCACGCTCACACAGTTTCTCCCTCACAGCTTCTCCATGATCAGACCCTGGTGACTGCACTGCCAGCTGATGGCAAAGAGTATTTGAAAGAATTTATTTGACACACACAAACCCAATAGCTCCTTCTAACTGCCATGAACTCCTTGTAACTGCATTCAGGTAGGGCAATGGAGAAATCTTTTTCCTTTAGGAATTAAAATCCAAGCAAAACTTATGTCTAGAATAAGTTGAAGTGATCTGAATCCATTCAGCAGCAATTCTCTTCTGCACTTTTATTACTCCTACAGGCAAATGCATGCCCAGTTTGACTTGCTCACACAAGCAGAGGAGAGCTCAGTTTGAGTCCTCTCCCCCTGACTTGAAGCATCAGTACCTGAATTCCCCAGTGGCACAGTCAGACAGGGCAGGGTACACAAGTGAGATGTTCAACTTTCCTCCTCTGGGAATATTGCCTCCCTCAAACCCTGCTGATTTACCTCTGTCCTACTCCCTCACCAGCCCTTCAGGGGAAATTACAAGGAGAAAAAAAACCCAAAACATTAGAAAGGGAAACAGATAAAAAGGGTTTTTTTCTGGAGCACAAATATTTCTGCTTTCAATTCTGTACAAAGTCCCAGGGCACTGAGGTTAGTTTTGTTTTCCTTGGTACCGGTGTTCACAAACCCTCCAGGAACACCCAGTGACGTAAATGAGGTCCTAAGAATGTGGTTTTGTTATTGTCAAGAAACTGCAAAGATGAACAGGGTGCAATCTTCAGAAATCATGTGGTTTCTGATGGGGGGAAATCGGTGAAATGCAGTTACGCAAAATGAAAGTCAAAAGAGGCAACAGCATCTGTGAAATGAGTATTAAAATTTACTATCCTTGTTTGAAATAAAGCTCTTCACAAAGGCAAATGGATCAAGTGCTTTCTAAACTTAGATATATCTATTTGTAGAGCATCTCTAAGCACCTACACCTGAGTTTAGCTTCCTAGAAGAATCTGATTTTAATTTCAGAGCTTTGTACCATTCAAACTCGGTGAATTCTCACTAGCCCTGTTCAAGGTTAGAGACCAGAACTTTTATTAAGGGGATAATCCAGTTATTAAGGCTACCAAGGCCTTAGCCTGCAATACAAGAGAATCCAGGTTTAATTCCCTGATCTTCCATGGGCTTCCCATGCCCTGTAATTACTTACAATCATTTATGTCACTGAAGTAGTTGGATGCTGATTTTACAGAGCTCTTAGCATCATGGTTAAAAAGCACTGTCACAGCTCTAAATCAGAGAGCTCGAGTGTGTGTTTTGTTGGAGGAAAACAAAATAGCAATTAGAAGATGCTCATTCAGTCATAATGCTGCATCTAAGAGAAATACTGGCATCAGGAGTATGTGTAAAAGAAAATCTACATATTTAGCAGCTAGAAAATCTCCTGTCTTTCTCAAAAAAATCAGGTTTACCATTCTGTTACACTTACACCTAAAAAACTGACCAAACATTATCAATGCACTGAGAATGTAATACCTCAGCAGTGATAACATTTGTTATCATTCAAAAGAAATCAAAGTGTCTGTGTGTGTGGCTTCTGTTTTAATCTAGGGCCCCAGACAATCTCTTGACAGGATGTTCCCTTCCCACTGAAGCCAGCATGCTCTGATGCTTCTTTAGAACTCAGTGTAAGAAGGAAAGGAGGAAAGAAGGAGCTCTTCCAGAGAACAGCTCCAGGGCCCAAGAGCAGCTACTGTGAAGCTGCAGAAATTCAGCTTGTAGCCAGCTACCACCACTGCTGTGAAATAAGATGCAGCAATCACCTCCAGGCAGCAGCCACCCAGGGAGCAGAAACAGTGAGGAACTGAAGGTCCAGTAAACATCTCAGTCATCAATTCCCACTAGTTAATCCCAAGACTCCTGGTGAATGCCCCAAATTTCAGCCTTTTTCCCCAGAGCAGACACAGTGTAGTGCTTCTCTTGAGCAGCGCACGTGCATTTCAGAGAGGCAGACTTGATTTCAATTGTTTGTCACCAGCAACACATAAAACAGCAGACAAGCAGAGGGGCTGGAGAGCAGACTGTTTTTTAGGCAAAGAACCAGCAGTTACTGAAATGACTGGGTTTTGGAGATGCTCAATGCTTTCTATTTAAATTCTCAGCTCCCTCCTCAATTCTGGCCCTCTTCCTTCAGTGCCCCTCATGATGTTCCTTGTCTGTTAATCACAGGAGGGACCTTAAGCTGTTAAAATTTGGGCTCTGAACACAAACTAGAGCAGCCTGGGGTGACTGCAGCTTGCACTGGCTGTTTCTGCGAGGCCACATCAGAATGAGGAAAACACTCATTTCATCAAGAGGCTAAAACACAAATGATATTTTATTACATCCTGAGATTCTTGTTATGACAAGCATCTACATGAAAACGTTTTACCTCCACCTCCTAATTATGCAATACACCTGCAACAAATCCACTCCTCTGGTACTTGTCACTGCAGAAGAGGAATTGGTACTTAAGAGGTACTTAGGAGTCCCAGTTCAACCACATAAACGCTGCTGCAGAAGCTGTAATGAGTCTGAAGTTCATGTTTATATTTAAAATATGTAGTGAGGTATTTCCAAAACCCAAGAGGGCCTCCAGCATCCCAAACAATCAATTCAGAGCACAACCTGTGATTTCAAAGCTCCTCTTACTCCTCCAGGAGTGGATTTTATTGTCAGTTGGTTTCTGTGAAATTTATCTGATATATTTTCAGCTATAGGAAGTAGTTGCTTGACTAACATACAATAGAAATCCTTCAGCAGAAAATTTCCAGACTTTCACTACTTAAAAACTCTCCTCTTTCCCTCAAATGGTCCCATCATTGACTACCCCACTCCTATAGGTCAGTGCTCCTTGAGTTTCTGTAAATTACTACCTTATCCAACTCTTTCTTAGATCCTCTGTTATCATAATATTTACTGGTATCCACTCTTAAATGCATCTTTGTCCCCAGTGCTTTCTCAAGAAAAGGGAATACTCTGATCCTTCTCTTTCCAAAAGGTTCTTCGAGAGATTTGGTGATGTGATGAGGGCCAGGAAGAAGTCAGTGGCAGAACAGCCAAGTTAGGTCTCACAGTTCATAGTTCAACACTCTTGTCACAGAATCACCTTTTGATTCCCTACAGAAAAGCCAGGCAGTTCCAGTTCATTAGGCTCACACACAGCCCAAAATCTTAAAAGCTTAATTCCCATGTCACAGGCAAAGATCTGAGGCACGTGGATAAAAGAAATCATGGAAAAAAGTTAGGAATACATGGCAGGAAAAGGACAGAGCAACAGCCCTCCTAAAACTTTTTGCTGCACAGCTCCATTTTTTTTCCTCCCAAACACACAAAAATCAAACCCCTGTCTTTGCATGCAGACAGGCAGCAACCCTGGGAGATGTTGGCATTACCAGAAAGGATTGTCAGGAAGCCTTCCCTTCTTGGCCATATGGCTACTACTGATTAAACCCTCTGTTTCCCTGCTGCTTCTGTTCTGGGAGATGACCACACACTGTCAATCATTAAGGAAGCAGGGGAATGCCCAGACACACAGAGAGGCTCACACTCCACTTGCCAAGTTGGCTACTAAACCACATAAAGGCCACAACTATGCAAACACACCTAAGTGTGGCAGGATGCTTTTTCTGTTTACCCTTCAATCCGAGATAAGAAGAAGGTCAGAGCCAGGGTCTCACGTGATTTCTATGTGCCAATACCCCGGCCCTGCTCTCTTTTGCTGGAATTAGGCTGGAGGAAGCTAGGACAGGGAGCAAACAGCCAAAGGAACTCACTGCTTTGAGGATTGCCACTGCATCCTGCTGGAGCCACGTTGGGTAGACGACTTCATCGTTCAGGATGGCCTCGAAGAGGTCGTCCTCGTTCTCGGCCTCGAAGGGCGCGTGGCCGCACAGCATCTCGTACAGCAGCACTCCCATGGCCCACCAGTCCACGTCGGGGCCATACAGCATCTCCTGCAGGATCTGCAGCACAGACAGGAAGAAACACCAACCCTGAAGCTCTGTATGGGAGCAGGGGAGGGAGGAAAGAAGGATTTGGAAATGATAACGCAGAAGATTTCGCTAACAGCGCTCCCTGTTAGGCTGGTGCATGTCCAGGAGCATGAAGTGATCTCACTCTGGGAACCCCCAGATCAGCACAAAGGTACATCAGATGCTTTAAGCAAGGGCTGAATTAGCTTGGCTGGGTCACTTGGGAAGCAAGCCCTTAGAATGATGCTGGGGCTGAGCTGGAGGAGAAGGGGCACTCCAGCAAAACTGGCTGAGCCTCAGAAGCAGCTGAGCAGCCACGTGTGTGAGCTGACATTGCCTCCTCCTTGCCCTTGGGAAGAAAACACCTACCTGGCTCCAACAGCAAGGCTTTCAGCTGGACAGGGGAAGCAGCATGAGTGTAGGAGAATGGTGCAAACAACAACCACAGACAGAAATTCAATTGTGTTGAAGGATGTGAAACCTTGTTGGAACATCTGGCAGCATCTGGAGAGCACCTGTTCCTTAAAGAGGTGTTTATTAATTGTGCAGTGAGATTGGGGAATGACAGGGAGTGTGAGGAGGTAGAAAAAGGAATTGTGTAATGAAGGAGAACTCAGTCTCCTTTCAAATCAAGCTGGGACAGCATCTGTATGTGTCCCTCACAATTTTTGCAGCTGTGTTTCCCTTTTTCACCTCCCATTTTCTAGAGAAAAATATAGGCTTATTTTGGTGCATACAGCAGCCTGAAGATTTATTCATGCTTTACTTCACAAGGGGCTGATAACAGATCTAAGGAGGAAACCTTGAGCTCAGCAATCAAATAAGGCAAGGCCAAAGACACTGGCAGTTCCAAAGCTAACCTAACCAAAGCTAACTTTTCACACTTTCCTGACTAAAGAAAGGTTTCCTGTACCTCTGGAGCGATGTAGTCTGGCGTGCCACAGAAGGTGGCTGTGGTGATGCCATCATGAATGCCCTCTTTGCACATTCCAAAGTCTGCCAGCTTGCAGTGCCCCTCGTAGTCCAGCAGCACGTTGTCCAGCTTCAAGTCCCTAAAATGAGAATCATTCAGAGTCACAGCGTGCCTGGAGCAGCCCCACACAGATGCAGCCACCATCCCAGGCTTCAGAAGCTCAACCTGCAACCTGGACAAGCTTCATCATCATATAGAAAATAAAACAAAGTCATGCAGGAGAGGTTTTCTTTTGTTTCATCTCTTACAAAAGGGAGGGAGGAAGAAGCATCATTCTGCCAATGGCATTTAATGCGGGCAGGTGCTGCAGGAGTTTGCCCACATGGGTTTCCAAACATACCACAAGCTTGGCTGGCAGGGCTCCTGCTCCTTTAGCTCTGGGACTCACTGGAGCAGAGGTTGCCAGAGCTGTCAGATTGTGTAAGGATGATGCAGCAAAACGCTGCACATGGGCCACACTCTGATTCAGCAAAGCTGCACTGGAGCAGACACTGGAGCTGGGGAGCACAGCAAGGCCTCTGCAGAGGGGAAGCATGTTCCCTATTCTCCTGAGGTGCTGAGACTTCAGTCCCAGATCTCCTTGTTATCAGCCTGACTGATAAACCCCATCTGGAGCCCTATCCAAGCTGAGAAGAAACTCCCTACTGACATTACACCACACGGGCAGGGGGAACCTTCGGGCAGCACAGGATGCCTCCATCATAAGGCAAAGTCTTGAAGTCCTCCCAGCTGTATCAATTCCAGCAGTGCACTAATATAAGCAGTGAACATCTCCCACGGCACTCACCGGAGTGGGGAACTCCTTGTCACTGTCACAAGAGACTTGCAGCCCAACAAGCTGTAGGGGGACACTTTTTCCAACACGTCACCTCTAACAGCCTGGGAGCTCCTCATCAAAAGCAGAGCTGCCAAAATGACCGAGCCCTAACAAAGCTATCAGCCTGCCTGACCTTGAGATTGCCCATGGGAATAGCCTGCAGCCAGAAGCACTGTCAGGAACAGGACTGGAAAGCACAGGGTCATCTGCAGACTTAGGCAATGCCTGCCTAAAAATACACCAGCTCGTAGCACCTCTGCTTTGCAGCTGCCAGACAAGCTCCAGGCACCACTGCAGATGCAGGAGACTTCTGATGGGAGCTCTGTGCAGCACGAATAGGTCACAGTTCATTTTCTGAACCGTCTCAGGTGTTGGCCCAAGAGCTGCCCAGAGCTGTCACAGCAGCACCGTGACAAAGCCACCTTCAAAGTCATTCTGACGCCCACATCAGGATCAAAAAACTAAATACATTTTAGGGTCTCAGAGCCCCTTCATGCTGGATCTTGATCCATTTTGCCCTTTGGCTGGATATCTATTTCCCTGGGAAGGGGGAGCCATAGGGAGGGTGGTAACAGAGGTGGTGACACCTCCATATCAATATAAAAACCTGTGGTTGAGCTGAAACCTGAATCCAGCTTGATCCTGTTCATCCTCCATCTATGATCCTAAAGTGAAAATCAGGGGGTTGATGGCTCTGTTGTGCATTGGTATTTCCACAGCCCACAAGACTCCAGTCAGCTCTCCCTCAGCCACACTGCTGCACTGGAAAGATCAAGGACACATTGTGTAAGACAATCAGAGCCACATCCTCTCCTAAAGAGATAAGGAAAAGTATTCTTAGCCTCTTTTGAATGGATGGGAAAGCAAAGGATAGAAGTTCAGAAATTTGCCCATGTCCCCCAGAGACAAGGCTGAACACCAGCTTCCTGCATTCCAGCTCAGATCTTAATCACAAGATCACACATCCTCTGTCTTAAACTTTAAGATGGCTTGGCAGCACAAGCCAGCAAAAGCCTTCTGCAATGCTGCTGCCTTTCCCAGCAGGCCCACGAGCTACCCAGTGGCCAGCGAAATCTGGATGCCAAGGACAGTGCCCATGCCTGTCTCATGCTGCAGTGTTTGCTCTGGGTGGGATGCTCAGCAGGAGACACTTATTTTTTCCCTTCTGAGAATCACAAATGATGGCTGAGGCATGTGGGCAAAGGCTTGTCCTGGAAAGGCTTTAGGCGAGCACAGGGAGAGGTTTGTGCGTGGTTGCCCATGACGGCCCGTCTTCAGCAGCAGTTTACAGCCAAAGCTCCTGTTGCTCTTCCCCGTGGTTCCTGGCATGGCAAAGAAGCCCTCCAAGCATGAAGGCAGGCCTTGTTTTCAGGAATCTGCCACGATGTGGCTGAAATGCACAGTTTATTCTTGGCTCGGGTTTAAATGCAGCAAACACCTTCTCGGTCCTGGGCAGTGCTGACTGTTGTGGTGTGGCCCTAAAGATACAGCTGGAAGGGGAATTTTGGTGAACTCGCTTGGAGATCCCCCTTGCTAACCTCCTACTGTTCCCTGAAAAATCCACCACGTCCTGGAATGCTTTGGGAATACCTCAAAATGCACCATCCTTACATCTGAGCCAGCAGAAACACAGTCACGAACGTGCAAGAGACAGCTACAGGGCTGGGCCAGCTCTGCTGACCACGTCACCAGGGCACACTGCCACTTCCCAGCCTCTGCCCTGCAGGACATGCTGCAGAACTCCCAAATCCCTGTTAGCTGCACAGTGCACCATGCTCATCCCAGCTCTGAGATGGCAGGAGTCCTGCAGGTGCGAGCGCGCTGTGCTGGCTGCGTCCTCCCAGAGAGCCTCTATCTCTGTAATTACCATTAAATTTAAACTGCCTGCCTCTCGCTGGGTAAGCATAGTTTTAACCACACGAGGCAATGTTCCAGCCCTTGGCTTCTCCACACTGCACGTTAAACCCATTAACAGTGTCTGTTGTCTCCTCCTGACTTCTGTCCAGCACTGTGAAACCCAACACTTGCATTTTCTATTTTCACATAACCTGCAATGTGACGTTACTCTGGCTCTCACTTGCTCAGGCCCTTGGCTACGTGCAGATCATTTCAGAAGAGGACCTCCTATGACCACAGAAGCTGCTCAATGCTCTTTGCTTGGCGAAGTGACAGGAGATCATCCGTCTTGGAGCAGGTCTCGTGGGCCAGCACAGTGGCAGCCTCAGCCACGGGGCTCCTCTGGAGCCTGCTCTCTCTGGCTGCCCCATAAGATAATTCCCTGGGAAAGCAGTGGTTTGAGCATTTGTCCCACGCCGTCCCAGCAGTTGTGAGCTCTGAACTCACTGCTTGATGCTGACAGGTCTCCCCACGCACTGAACCCCGTAAGCCAGCACGGCCACATGAGAGGAAAAACACTGAGAGTTCTCTGAGATTTACAAGGAGCTCTTCATTTTCGCAGCAAGGATTCTGGGAAGCTGATGAAACTGGAAGCCATCCAGCTCAGAAAGGCCAAATCTACCTCATTTCCTTAATACTTGCATTTTCCATTCAATATTTTTAGCAGTTCCATGAAGCAGTAACGGCAGAGAGGTTTTCTGAGGCTGCGTTTCTGAAGTCCGGCTGAGGTTCTGCCTTCACTGGCAAACCTTCCCTGGAAAACAGGCTTCATCTTGACTCTGAAAAAAGCTGTCTTTGTCTTCACCCTCAGCCATGGCACACTGGCTTAATGGCCTTGTTTAGTCTAGACCCAGAAGAAATGACAAAATGAGCTGGTTCAGTGTCACTCAGTGGGAGAGGTGTTCTTTGCACATCTGCTGCATTCGTAAAAACCCCAAAATTACAATTGCAGATGATCTGGTCCTTTTCCAAAGCATCTGTCAAATGCAATTTCCCTGCAGCGGGGAGTTTTGCCAGGGAATGTGTGTTATACACGTACCTGCCACTCGCTCTGCTCTGACATCTCACTCCTGATGCAGAAACTGTACTTGAAAGGATGAAGTTTGGTGGGTTTTTCCCTTATTTTGGTTTCATCACCCTGTTGTGGTAAGGGCTGTACATGCAGTAAGGATCCAGAGGAGTGAGGGTGGCAGACACTGGCTTCCTGCCTCCCCTCGAGGTTATCCCAGGTTTGCTAATCTCAAAGGTCCAGTTTAAAGCTCGTTAAAGCCTGGTGTTCCCGTCTCAATGCAAATCCCTCTGCTGTGAAAGCTGTGGGTGCCAGCCACCCAAGTAAGTGTGGCTAACACAAAACTCCAGCCAAATGGTTTTCAAAAAACACACCATGAAAAACAAAATCCCCAAACCTGAAATTAGCTAAATGAGTAACTGGCTTTTCTGAAGGGGAAAACTTTCCCTTTAGACATTCCTTGGAAACACTTTTGGGTGAGCAAATGCGCATTCAAGTCCCTTTGCAAGCAGGGATGACATTTTAATTTTCTCCACCTCTTCTGCTGAAGTCATTTTACTCCACAAAAATACTGCAATCTTCATCATGATGCATAGAAGTGCATTTTTATTGCCTGCTCTAGTAGCCAACATAATATACATTTCCAATTCCTGCTTCAAAAACATTGTAATTCTTTTCTTTTAAATGAAGCAACTTCAACAGAGGAGGATGAAAGATGTACAACCTGCAGAATAGCACAGTTGGTAAGATAGTTAAGGGAAAGGCAGTAGTTTTCAAGTTGGAGGCTTTGCTCCAAATACAGTGGACAACAGATTTAAACCCACACTTTGATTAAATAAAGAGGAGAACAGATGGAGGTCTCAGTTTTATGTAAAGCCCTAAATACTCATGTGAAGCTGATAATGTTTCCCATTTTCCTTTGCATTCATAAGGAACATCCAAACTAAAATACTTCATTTTACCTGAAACCAGTGCTCTCTTGACTTGCAAAAAAAAATATAATTTCTTCAAAAAAGCCTTAACATTTATTTTGGGCCCACAAAATTATTTCATATCTTTCTTTCCTTACTAAATTTTGGAGACTTGGTTAGGAAACTCAAAGAAAATAATTATTTTCATGAATGTATTCCCACCAGCTTTGGACTAGGGATCTCCACATTTTGCCCCCAAGATTTTACACCACTTTGGGAATTAAGGCCATTTCTACTGTAAGCCTTGGGTTGTAGAGAACTTGCATATAAATTCCTTCACAGAAAATGGTTCACATCTCCCACACTTTTCTAATAACAACCAAGCATTATTTATTCTATGATCAAGTAAGCTTTTATAACCTGAAAAGCACACTCCCACAGCCCCAGGGAAGAGTTAAGTACGTCCTAGGCAGTGGCAAAGCTGAGTGGCAGCAGTAAATACAGGCTGAAGCTGACACCTGCTACATATTCTACCCAAGCTAACACATAAAAACCCAGGCTAAGCTGCTGGTATTTGCTTAGGCACATCTTTAGGGCAGGAGGGAACACTGAAATCACAAATGAAACACCAGGTTACTGGTCTTTGATAAAGGGAGCCACAAAGCAGAGGTCAGAAAAGGATCAAGCTGCACCGAGCTGGAGAAAAAACAGTTGAAATCCTGAGTTTTGCTGCCAAATAAAAAGAGGTAGGACACTGTTGTTACCCAGCATATAACCAGTGTGTAGGCACCTACACACAGCACTGTGTGGGCATTGCAGGCTGAGGTGGAAAGTGTTGCTTTGCACACCTGCAGCTTCCCAGCACAATCCCTAAAATCCCACGGGATTCAGTCTGTGCACCCCATCTTCCCCAGGACTGCACGAAGTAACGTCGAAATACACAGGGACTGCAAAACATAACTTCAACTCCTTGTTTCCTTGCAAAACATTCCTTTGGGTAAAGAAAACGTTTCTTTTGGTTTCCAAACAACCTCTGAGGTGAAACCCACCCAGACCGCTGTCAGCCACACAGACAGCCTGGCTACAGCAAACTGCAACCTGCAGTGCAGCGTAACAGGACAGAAATGAAGATCTCTCCAGATATTTGTCATTTGTAATTACCAGAAAGTAGGAATGAAACATAGCAAGTGCCTTTCTACACTGACCTAACAGCCAGAAGCTGTTTTCAAAAGCTGACCAGACTTAAGTGTTTAGGGACTGTAAATACAGCCACCACGGCTCCAGGCTGACCTTCTCATTTCTCACAAACAAAGCAATAGCAGAAATGTGATATAATGATTCAAGGATCCAACTCAGGGTTAGGGTAAGAGGTACAAACAAGTGAAACTCCACACTTATTGCTGGGCCACTTAACAGTAGACAGCTGCCTGTCCTTGCTGGCCATGGGAGCCAGAGGAGGCTCGTGGGAAAAGTCCATCCTACAGGCACCTCAGCACATGAGCAGTGCTCCATCCAGGAGCCCAACACCGTTCCTGGGGCTGTTACAGCCCATCCCACCACAGCACATCCTGCAGGCTCCACACACAGCTGAGGAGGGGAATGTGGCAGAATATAAGAGCCTCCTGTCTCGTCTCTGCTTCACCCAACCCGCCCTGCTGGCACGGAGAGCACAGACCTGTGGAAATGCTCTGCACCCATGCATTAGGATAAAGGTGTGATGGATTAGGGATACTCAGCCTCCAAAGCAGGCTCCACCTCTCTTGCAACACAAGACGTTACAGACTGATGCAATATGGACTCAAGGCCGGGGTCAGATACAGCACCAGAACGTTCTGAAAACTCTCACCACAGCACATGGCCAAGGACTGCCCTGAGGGCAAGGTCAGGAGTGTGTGAATTAGCCCAAGACACACCTCATCTGTGCTCTTCAGGATGTCCTAAGGCACTCGCTATCAGTCTTGCACACTCATGGGGGTAGTCTGAGTCTTGCTCTGTTGCTTGGGCTTCAGACTAAACAGGCTGGCAAGCACTGCATCCAGAAGTGCTCTGTTATTATTATTTTAAAGTCAAGCAGCCCTTCAAGCACAAGGACAAGTTTCTGCAAGCAATCTGCCTGCATTAAGGCAGTACCATGGGGTTTTAGGCAGAGACAGGCTGGCACCCAGTGCTGCTGGCTGTCCATCTGCCTGACCCCTTCCTGCCACCAAGGGCTCCCTGGAAGCAGCTCCCCAGCCCACATCAGAGCACTGGCCCTCTCCTGCTAAACCCTGGGCTGCTGCTCT
The DNA here is from genome assembly GCA_013400495.1 of Nicator chloris. Classification (NCBI taxonomy): domain Eukaryota; kingdom Metazoa; phylum Chordata; class Aves; order Passeriformes; family Pycnonotidae; genus Nicator; species Nicator chloris. Next base: position 114,708 of record WAAE01008764.1, on the reverse strand, counting down.
GAAGACAAAGCAGTGCCCAAGGCACTGACTTCTCTTACAGCACAGGAGATGGCATTACCCAGCATCCAAGACCTCTCTGGTGGTTTGAAGCACCAGCACTCCCACCTCCCCTCCCTCTGGGCACTTCAGAAGGGCGCCCGTGGAAGTTTAACACAATTACTCACAGGATTTCATTGCTGCTGAGATGAGCAGGCATGATTCATCCTCCACTTAAAACAAGAGTGGTAGGCTCAAGTACAAAGGCAGAGACTAAAAACCCTGGGCATACCACGAGAGATAATCACAGAGCTTCCCCCACGCTGGTGGTACAGATCCAGTGGGACCTCACGGGTGCCCTGAGTCCCTCTGGGGTCAGGCACACCTACAAGCTGCCCCTTTATTACACCCACAGCAGCTGTAAAAGGGCTGATGACAGTGTCCAAAGGCAGCTTTACAAGGGCAAAAAGACATGGGGGGGCATGTGAAATGGGGCAGCCACGAGCCAGAGCCATTACTGGTGAAGCACAGGCATGCTCAAGGTTGCCACACGGGAGTAATCCCAAAGATGGCACAATCCCTAGAATATATTTATACATCCAAACTGGTGTGTGTGCATTTCTCACGGATACTTACATATAATCTCTGTATTATTTGCTGCACTTTTATGGGGGGCACTAATCAGGAAAGAGGAGCTACACTTGAAGTGTTTCCCTGAATCCCAGAGCAATTGTACTCCCATTTGCTGCAGGAGGGGAGAGGAGCACCGAGAAAAGCTTCGTGTCCAGCTTTTGGTATGGATGCCACACGTTCCCTCTCTGGATGAGCTGCCAGCCTGGTCCTGTGATAGACTCCTCAGTCCCACTGGGCAGCAACACTGGAATTTGCTGGCCCTGAAACATTACTTGCTGAGTTGCTCCCAACAGAGCTCCTATTTTACTGTTGCCAGAAAAAGAGGGAAAAAGGGAAAAAAGAAAAAAAAAGGGAAAAAAAACCCAACCACAATGCTTCTTTTTGTGCATCCCATTGCCTGAAGTCTTCAGAGGAGGCACACAACAGACTCAAGACCCAAATGCAGGAACAAGAACCAGGGGACTGATAGAGCTAGAATTTAAAAAGCACAAGCCTGTTGTGTGACTTTGACAAAAATAGATCAATGTTGATTCAAAGCCTGATATGGAAATTAAAATTAATCAGGTTTTTGCCCACAGCACAGCATGGTCTCAACACTTCAAGATGGAGTGAGAGTTACCCAGGATTAGTCATCACCAGCTGCCCACAGCCCACCACAGGGCTGCTGAAGGCCCTGTCCCAGCTCCAAGCTGTCCTGGTAGTATCAGGGTTGGCCTGTGCTGCTGAAAAGGCTCCTCCTTCCCCCAGAAAGGAGCACAGGTCCCCATTTCACCTGTGTGCCACTAAGCCTGCCCTGGGGGAATGAGCCAGCAGCCCACACCAGAGTGACTCTCCTGCTCATCCCACAGCTGCCATAGAATCCACCCTCCCCACAGCCCCGTCTTTGGAGGAATACTGAGCTCCTAGAAATACCAAAGAAAATAAAAATAAAAATAAAGGTGTCCCTATCCATCAGGATGATGTGTGCAGACTGCCTCTGGCACTGGCTTGGGCAGCAAACCAAGCTGTGCTGGTGCTGGCAATGCCAGCAGGGCTCTGTGGGAAGGACACTCCTGCCTGGAACCTGTAAATCTGGTCAGGCAGACTTCTCCACATTCATCCCATACAGGTAAGGCTCACTGTACTCTGAGCCTGACTAAATCCTGGGAAATCAGTGAAAAAAAACACAACTCCTGTCAAGTTCACTCAATTTTGAAATAGGCCCTGAGAAAAAAAAATTACTTAACCTTATTAAGGCTCTGAATTACAGATCCAAATTTATAAAGCTAAGGATATAGGTGCTAATCTCCTTTTCTATAATGGAATAAAGAAAGCTGAAGGCAGAAGTACTGTATTTTTAGACAGGATTTTTAAAAGCACCTTGCTTTGGCCTGTAGATTTCCACTGCCAAACTTACTAGTAACTTTTGAGGGAGCATCCGTGCTGGCCCAGCATGGCTGCTTTTGAAAATCTCACCATCTGCACTGAATTTTTATGCACAGAGCAAAAGAACCATCTCCCTGCTAGTGACACATTGTGGGCACAAAGCACACAGCCATCCCACTGCTGCCCAGGAGGGGGTTCTGCCTGGTTCCCCTTGGAACAAATGAATACATTTCCTAGGAAATGCTCTCTTGAGAGCTGTTTCTTAAAAAAAAACACAAACTGACACTGTCACTGATATAATTGGTTCTGTTTTTCCTAAGACTCCAGGGAACCTTTGGGCAAACACAGTGCTTTTCTGACTGCTCTCATCTCTCTGCTCTTGACCACAACAATCACTTAAATATAAAATGGAAGAGGCTTTTGTAGGAGCCTAGAAGATGGGTCACTATCACAAGATTTAGTTTCTCATTTCACGTGAATTACTGTTGCTATTCACTCCTCACAGGTGATTCACCCAGAGTTGTGTGAAGCCCAAGGATCCTGGATAAGCAGGGCAGAGGCAGGTGGAATTCCTGGCTGGGCATGCTGAGCTCTCTGCAGTCCCACTCTGACTCCTCCCAGGCTGCCTGTGTGCAGGAGCCACTGCCACTGACCTTTGTGCCAGGCCAGCAGGGACAGACCAGACCCCATGTGTCACCCCAAATGCCACACAGCATCAAACAGACCCCAAACTGCCCATTAACAATGCTGGCTGGCATTATCCCCACGTCACATCAGGTACTTAACCCTCGAGTCTCATTTGTCCGGACTCTCTCTTCAGCTGGCACAGGGGAACAGATGCTTTCCCAAGCCACTTCAGGGCCTCCAAATTTGACTCACCGGCTGACAAGGCTACCAAAGTTCCCCAATTAGGTGCCTTAGGTGGCTGCCTCAGGTGATTGCTAGTAAAGCAGCAGTAACTCAGAGCAGGAGTCAAGTGATGCTCACCTGACTTGGCTACCAGGCACAAGGAGCTGCCAGCTGCCTTGTTCCTGTTAGGTATGAAACAAATGAATCACAAAATGAACTAAGCACTGTCTCCACTGACCCTATCAAGAAAAAAAAAAATAGAAAGGACCATGCATGAGGAAAGTCTGTCTTTACACTGCTCAGCCCTTGAATTTTTAGCACATTCGCACGTCGAGTCCCTGTGAGTCCCTTTGGCCTCTGCACTGTGTGACCATGGAGAAGGATACCCAGGGTACTGTGTGTTTATCTGGAGACATGCCTCTTGGCATATTCAAATTTTAGTATTTTAACTGTAGAAGATCTGAAGCCATCAGGTCCCTCTTTCTTACACAGGCTCCAACTATGTGTCTTGCTTATAAATCCCTTTGGTCAGGAAGAAGACACCGAAAATCCCCACCGAAACTTATTTCTCGTCTAGGGAGACAAGAAACATCAGGCAAAAAAAAACAAACCAAAACTCAGAATTACAGATTTTCTATCTAGACCTCCCATGTTCACAACACAGGCCAGAATTGCACAGTATGTATTTTCTACCACAATACAAAAGTTAGTCGACTTGAAGGCAAGGTGATTTTCAAAAACCTCCTTGTCTAAGCTCACTAAAGTTACACCCAGTTACACTTACATCTAAAGCGCACTGTTTTTTAGCTCATGTCCTCATCAAAGTTTAGCACACTCCACCTACAAGGCTATATTTTTATTTTGTGGCAGGAAAGCAGTTCTTAATGTTATTGACAATTCCAGTGAGTTCAGCCAGCAAGTACTTCAAACTCATCTCCACAGTCAAGTACTGCTGCTCTCAGACTGCACTGCTGCTCTCAGATACTCTCCCATGAATAAATAATTGATTGAGGACTAATGGAAAACCATGGAGGCTCAAGGAAAGCAGAATGTCTGTACTGCCCTGAGAAAAAGGAATAAAAAGGGCATTATTTTAATACCAACATGCTGAAGTGCATCACCCACAACAGACACATTAAAGCTAATGAACCTCAGGAACCTTTCTAGATAGATTTGCAGACATGGAGCAGTAGATGGCCCATGTCCTTTCTGCACTTTGGGGACATCACTTGTAAGTTTACCTGTCCTCCATCTCTATTCTCAGACTCCACAATGCTTTACTTCACAAATGGTTTGCAAACTTCCCCGTGGTTTTGCATGAGGAATGATTCCACAGTACCTGAAATGATCCCATGGCTGTGAGAGCACAGGACACTGTTTGGGGGGTGGTGGTGTGGGTGCTGCAGTGTGCCTTGTCCTGGGCTGTTAACAGGACAACAACCTCACCATGACACAGCAGCTGCTTTCCCATCAAGGTTACATCCAAGAGCATTTAGAATCAGCTTTCAAACACTGCCTTACTTCTCTTGCCACCTCCCATTGTCCCTGTGGTTACTTGGGGAGCACCACAGTGATACAAACACTGCTTCCATCCTGCTTCCTCTCCAGCCAATCCCTTAATTCTGCGCTGCAGGTTTTGAATCCCTGAGTTTCCCTTGCACACGCCTGCATCTCCACAGCCATCCCACCCACCTGGAACTCCACCCTTGGGCATTTGCTTTGCTGCCCCTTGGTTTGCTGGCCTTGGTTTGCTGCCCCCACCCCAAGCGCTTGCTGGCACTCCTGGCACCACCAGCAACCATCACCATGGCTGAAATGACTCAAAACAAGAGAACACCCAACAAGATGACAACGTTTATCAACAGCCTCTCATCCCTCCACAGCAGCCAAGGCGGCCGTGCCCAGGCACGGAGCGGGAGCAGCCGACACCCAGGGTGATGCTCGCGTGCCGCAGGCTCTGCCCCAGAGTGCTCCAAGCTGTAGGGATCAGGCAGAAACACTCTACCTGCACATCCCCAGATGAGCATGCCTGGCAGACTGCTTTGCCAAGTGTTTCTCCACAGGCACCTTCATACCACAGGAGTCAGAGCTGCGGCGCTGGTGACACATGACTCAAACACGCGGCCAACCGCTCTTAATCCCAGCAGCCGAGCGAGCAGAGCTCCCCTCTGTCCTCAGCTGCCCTTTTCTGGGCAGCTGCAGCTTTTCCTGGCACCTGAGTAGAAACCCTGTGGCTTTTACCTCATGTGCATGAGGTAAAACGTGGATTTGGGCTCAGAGCTTTCCTGCATCTTGAAAGGGAAGCATTCGGGTTTAGCACCATCCAGCTGCTAAGGTGGCATCGGGGCTGCCTTTCTGAGACACCAAGATCCCTTTTTCTGGTGATTTAAGTCTCCTCCTCCAGCAGCACAGCCACAGGGCTCTCCAGCTGTACCTGCCCTTTCATACCCTGTCCATCCATGCTTTTCAGGGCAGTGAGGGTGCTGCATGCCCAGCAGGCAGTGCCCTGCAGGGAGCTGCAGTGATGGAGGGGGAACCCAGTGCTTCTCCACACCCTACAAAAACCTGAACGGCAAGAGGAAGGCCCCGTGTGTGGCACAGCTGCAGGCTCTGCCCTGGGCAGAGGACAGCACTTCAGGTTACTCATGTTACAAGCAGTTGCAGGAATGGAGACATTTCCCGGGTGGCTCTGGCCGAGCTCCCCCCACAGCTCTGTGTGGTGCTACACGGGACTTCAGGGAATCAGAAGAGAATCAGGGAATGCTTGTGGTTAGAAGGGACCCAAAAGAGTATCTCATTCCAACCCAGCTGCCGTGGGCAGGGACACCTTCCCCTAGAGCAGGTTGCTCCCAGTGCCCTCCAGCCTGGTCTTGAACACCTCCAGGGATGGGGCATCCACAGCTCCTCAGGGCAGCCTGTTCAAGTGGCAGTCTCAGTGACTTCAGCCAGTCCCTCTCTTCCCTATCACACACCCCGAATTTGGCCAGACCCTGCTGATGTCACACTCTGCTGCTCTACAGCACTGTCCCCTAGCAAGGGCTGAGCCATTCCTAGGACCAAGGACCACTCAAATGAGCGAGACTGGAAAAATCTCACCCTGCCTCCACACGAGTCCTACGTGGGTCTGTTGTTGGTATAAACCACAAGTCACTTCATGACTTTCTGGCACCCACAATCAGCATCATCAGCCAGCGAGTGGGACGGACTGTACACGCATGAGAGAAAACCACAGAGGGGTTAACCCTGCAGTGGGCTGGCAGAAAACCCATGGTCCTGAGAGCTCAGAGTAGCCAGAGGCTGTGACTCAGTGGGAGAGGCTGCACAAAAATAGGGCTGCCAGCAAGGCCCACAGGAATTTCTGCAGGGAGATTCTTCCCCGAGAGACAGGCATAGGAACTCTCCTCACCTTTCCCATCAGGGAGCAGATCCGATGACTGCTCTGCCAGAAGAGGAATTCACTATTGTCCGGCTGGTTGTTTCCAGTCTGGCTAAAAATGGGATCACAGGAGACTAACTGCTTCACTGAAGGAAAAAAAAGAACCAGTCTGGAGTGACGGAATTATTTTGTAGACTGTTGTTGTTTGGGTTTGTTTCCATCCTGGCTTAACGAGCATTAATGACTTCAGATGGGGGGGAGGAAAGCCATTAGGGAGAACATGATCCACACAGATACCTCTGGCCCAGCTCACACGTCTGTCCCAGCCAACCTCTACAGCACTGATGGCATTCCTCCCTCCTCCAGCCCCTCAGAATGCAGGAAGGTGGCTGGGAGCAAAGGGAAATGTTAATTTTTCCCTTTGAATCGGTCTGACTGGAAGTGCCAGCCTCCCTGCAGCTCAAATACTTGAGCATGTTAGCTATGCTCGGCAGCATCTCCAGAAAAGCTGCTGTCCCTCCTCAGTGGCAGGGAAACAAAGGGAAAACGTCCCAGAGGAGTGGATGCTCCTGGCAGAAAGCAGCAAAGCCCAGAGCCTGAGACATAAAGTTTGTTTGTTTTGTTTGCAGAAGCCACGCTGAATCTTCTGAGACTCATTCTGGTGTCTGGAGAGACAGAATGAAACCCAAAGCCAAGACAGGTAATTAATGTTGAAATTCCTGCTTACATAACATCGCTGGGACAGACACTCACTTGGCCAGCGTTGTGCATGGCTGTGCCAGCACAGCCCAAAGAAAGCCTGGGAGAAAGCAGTGCCTGTGCTACACCCAGAGGCTCCAGGCAGCCCTACATACTTCAGGGAAATAGGGATCGTATGGGAGTGATGTGCTTATTTCCATAACCCAACTCTACTGAAGGACAGTTGTTTTTTAACTGTGTCCCCCAGGGAACAGGAGAACAACCTGAACTACCCCAAACCACAGCTAGGCCCTAAAGAAGACAGAGGCAAAGACTTGGAAATATTAGGAGTTTCCCTGGAGAAGAGGTGGAGAATTTCAGCATGAGGCTGGTTGTAAGTGAAGAGAGTAGGGAAGGCTCTCAGGGAGTCAAACAGGTGACTTCAATTACCCTGTCCTAGACATGGACAGAACATGAGATATCCAATACTCCATGCCACGTTTAACTCATGCAACAGCCAGGCCTCCAAAGACCATCCTCTCTCTTCCACGTGTCCCCATTCCAGTGTCAGCTTACTGGCAATATTTGGCATTTGCTGCCTTGCTTCCTGGCCAGCAGAGATCCAGAGATGCCACAGGCTGATGCTGGGAAGCAGCATCCAACAGTTCTGGCAGGAACTTCTCCTGACTGTCCTGAGGCTTGGGAAAACTGTCAGTCCTGAAGGACCCCAAGGCAGCTCTGAGTGGAGATGATGAGGGGCAGTAAATAGAGCAGGCTGCAAGACAGTTTCCCATTAATTTTATCACACGAAATAGCTGTCTTTCCCCTGGGGCTATCCCTGTCAGGGCAGTCACCAGCTCCAGTGAGCAGGGCAATTTCACAGGATCAAAAGAGTGTAGGGGGATTTGTGGCATAGAGACTTTCCACGCATGAATCCAACTTCAGCCCACTCAAGCCACATATGACCAGTGGCCTTAGGGGTTTGAAAGCTGGTTTCCCTTTGCTCTGGCTCATTTCCAAAACCTCATGAATTCCAAGAAGCAGCACAGTTTAGTATTGCCTTTTTTGAAAGCAGACAGGGAACTATGTTTCAAGTGGCTCAGTCACTGATAAAGAGATTTATTTAACAGATATGGTGCCACAAAGGCTTATTTGGGCATTTTCTCTTTGTGTAAGGATAGGAGGAAAAAACCCATCAATTCAGGTGGGAGTTACACCAGTCCTATCTCAAACCTACTACCAGCAGATCAGCTGCCATCCACGGGCCACCCCAACTTCAAAATTAACTCTGCACTGCAAGGCAGGGCTGACTGCCTGAATCTCCCCTGGCTTTCTGCATCCCAAACAGCAGAAAGAACACTGAGAGCTGTCACCCTCCTGTGGGGGTTGGCCCTGGCCCCAAAGGGATCCCAGCAGGAGCAGGACTGGCAGGCCCAGCCCTGGCTCCACACTCTGTGCTGCTGCAAGGATGGAGTGGCCGGGCAGTGCCGCCTTCTGACCTTCCCAGGGGGTGGACTATCTCTTTGGGAGCTTGGCCAGCTGGCAGGAGTCACAGCTTCTCCTTGGCTTTCTCATTTATCAAGGCTGGACAGAGCAGCAAGAAGCACGAAACAGCTGCCAAGGTTTTTGCTCCCTCTGCTCAACAGGGACTGAAGGTAGAAATTCTGGCTTGTTTGGGCACCAAGTTTCAAGCAACTGCTCAAAATATATGAGAAATTATATGAGCAATACTGGAATGGGGAGCTCCAGCTGGGAAGAATGGTTATAAAGTAAAAGGGAAAATAAAAAGAAGGTGCAGGAAATGTCAAAGGTTACATTAAGTTGATAAGATTGTATCAAAATCCCCAAAGCATAGATAAGCATACAATTCCTCAATTTATGTTTAAGAAATACTGACAAACAGAAATACAAAGCACACTAGTTCAGCTTTTAGGCATAAGGCAACAAGGACATGGGACCCTGCTACATTTTCATGCCCAGGTAAATGTCAAAAGGAACGTAACAAGATCCAGAGAAGGGAGGAGAAAGCCCAAAGCCTGCTTGCTAAATGTCACACACCAGCTCAGACTCAGCACAAGTGCCACAGAGTCTGGACACTGAGACACACAGCAGCCTCACTACCACAGCCCATGCTGGCTGACTGGAATGTCCTTGGAGAGTCTGAAAGGAGCACTTCCTACTGCCCCTGCTGCCACACAGGTTTGCACATGGCATAATGTCCCCCTGCTACCTTGCACAGCTAACCCTGCTTTTCCCAATTTACCCCCTCCTCCACCCCCCTTCCTTTTCCAGCACAACAACCAAAGATGGCATGACCCACTCAGGCCAGGCACCATGACAAAAATGCTTCAGTTCAGAAAGGCTTCAGATGTGGATGCACACACCCTGCTGGATAGACTTAGCTGTGGCACTATGCCTGGATCTGGGATTTAGCTAGTAAATAACCTCTCCCACTTGGAAGTCATTTTCTTGATTCATAAGCACTCCCCTACCATGCTGCCGAGAGATTTGTGAAAGCAGCTCTGGATGTTAATAATAAATCGTGCTTGTGAAACTTTAATTGATTCAGAAGGAATCAGCTCAGAGCGTGGAGGATCTCCGTGGTTTTGAATATATCACATTTGTACCCGGTTGAGACTTGAAGGCTTGCTCCCCTTTGCATTGTTGTCAGCTGGAATACTGCCACTGCTTTAGTGGAGTAATAACCAGGTAATACAATTCCAAGATTAAATTGTGCCCCCAGGCAGAGCCTCATAAAAGGGGAGGTTCTCCATCCTATTAACAGTAAAGGTGCCATGACTCAGGGGCCAAATGATGAGCAATGCTTTCCCCTTGCTCCATGAGAACAGGCCCCATAAACAGCATCCTGGCCTGCACCAGCAGCTAAGGACAAGCCCCAGCACCAGTTCAGCTGGCACACAGAGAGCAGAAAAAAAAGCTGTGCCCACCATCCTGCCCAGGGTACCACTGGCAGGAGAGGGAATTCTCTCCCACAGAAATTCTGAATCGTGAAACATTTATTACTGCAGCACTACCCTGTCATAGTTGAAATTTTCCATTGTGTTATTATTTTTAGTTTATATCTGTACCACTACAGGCAGCTCTGAACCAGAATCTACAGACAAGGTATCACAGTGATGCACCATTGATATTAAAAGTTGCTGGATGGCTTTACAAAATTCCTCTGCTTGCATAAAAGCAGAGTAACCCACCTGCTCCCTGGTATAAAGAACAAGATCTAAATATTGGCATTATTGACCAAGGAAACATCAGGTGCCAATCTTGCTGCAGCTAAAAGAGTAAGTCAAATTCTCCCTGGATAACTACAGCTGTTGCTGCAGGCCGAATATTTCCACACAGAGTCTGTTATTGTGTCCCTCACAAATACAGCAACTTCACTCACTGCAACACGTTGTCACACAAGAAATCTTCCATTTCAGCAATCAGAGGAGCAGACGCAACAGCATAACCCCTTTTTCAAGAAGTTGACCAAAACATTTATTAAGGTTGACAGAGAGACCTTTTCCCCTGCTATATATATCAACCTCCCTAGTGCCAACCCAGGGCTCATGTTCTCTGAGAGTGACACTGAAAGCTTCCTTGTTCTGAGATGGGTACAAAGATCAATAAAATTACTGGATTAATGCTGGGCAGTTCTGGAGATCTCAGAGCAAATGTTTTCAAAACTCATGAAATCATGTACCTGAATGCCCTTGGTATCAGGGAACACGTTAAAAGTCAGATGAGCAGTTCTGGCTAAAAACATAACAGTAATATTTAGGGGCAGTTTTTAAAAATAAATTTTAAGTATCACAATATATTTCAGCTTTTATGCTTTCTCCTTCTGGTGACCTTTATGCCTTTAAAGTAGAATGAAGAGAGCAGGAAAGACAGAAAACCAGTATTTTTGTAGAAAAGTTTCTTAGTTTCAGAAGTTCTAATCTAAATATTCCCTGGTGCTCTGGAACTTAAAGATTGAGCCTAATTTTGGCTTCTAGGTCTCCTTTCTTTGCAAATCTGTCTGTAATTGTTACACATAGCTATTTCTTAATTGCATCTGCCTGCTCTTTAATTGTGAAATGCCTCCATGAGGATGCATTAGGCACAAAAGGAATGCCAGAACACAACTCACATCTAATCACTTATCCCCTCCATAGATGAGCAGTACTGCTTATTTTTATTGCTCCAGCACCAGGATTCTCAAACAACACCGAGCTCTCATTTACAGGCATAGACTCATTTAGTGAATGCTTGCAGAGTTCACATGTTTTTATATCCAAATATAGCAGCTATACCAAAAAAGAGTGGAAGTATGAGAAACTGGCATTCAGGCAAAGGTTCTGCAGCCTTGGGGCAGGTGGATGAACTACACAAACTCTCGAGGCCCCTTCGAGCTGGGTTTTTTAATGATTTATACAAACTCATTATGTGCAGGGTTTGCAGGTTTCAAATCAGTCCCTTTAAATAACCATAAAGGAAAAGTAGACACTAGCAGAGCCAACAACTTCTGTAGGCTATTCAGTAGTCCTTAGTCATGTGGAAAGTTCCACCAAAGTTCACAGACGATATACAGTGGAGTCAATGGGGCACAGAGATCTGATATGTGGATCTCAAAACAGGACTGCTCTTCGTAAGCATAACTGTAAATCAGGACTAAACTGTCCTGCACTCTGACTGATTAAACATGACACGGAAACGTGAGAGGCTGGGCTTTTTTTTCCTCTCTGCACTTTCCATTTGATCAAGTGCAGAGAAACAACCCTTTAAGCACTGCATGCCAGAGGCTGTAAAAGAGCCCATCTCACAAGCATGCAACAACCACATCTGAGTGGAAAACTCTGTGGAAGATGCGCTGTCTAGAAGCACAAATCAGTCTACACGAGCTGTTGACTGTCAGATAAGATAGCCACAGACATCACTACACTTCTGACCCTCAGAGACATCCCTTTATGTTTTCTGAAGCTGAATGAAGCATTTCCAGAGACTCCAGCATGAAAATTCCTCTTCTACACTAAGCAGTTTTGTAGGGATGGGGCTGCTGGTGGGTTATTCTGTGCCAGTTTGCAGCTTTTAGCTGATTTACCTCACTCACTCACCAGATAATCGGCTTTTATTTCATCCCTTCTGCTGCTCTCAGAACACAGCACATCCTTCATTTTGCTCTGCTTACATTTGTATCCACTTTGGTCTTTGGGGCCCCAATCCCACACAGCACCAAGCCTCAGAGCTCTCCCAAACAGAGTTCTTGAAGTGACAACGAGCAGATCCCACAGCTGAGGTTATGGAGACTCACACCCATTTTGGCACTGGTTGAGTTGTTTCCCACCCTTTCCTCAGATGCAAACAGCTCTGTCCACACAGCTGAATGCATGGGGAAGAGAGGCATGAAATACATCAAATCAGCAAAGATTACCTACAGAGGCATCGACTGCAGCACATGCGAGCAAAAACTTTCACTGAGCAATAGAACAGTTTGGGTTGGAAGGCACCTTAAAGATCATCTCATTCCAACCCCCACTGCCATGGGCAGGGACACCTTCCCTGTCCAACCTGCCCTTGAACACTTCCAGGGATGGGGCATCCACAGCTTCTCTGGGTAGCCTGTGCCAGGGCCTCAACACCCTGACAGTAAGGAGTTTATTTTTAATATCTAACCTCAATCTACCCTTCCTCAGCTGAAGGCCATTCCCCCTTGTCTTATCACTGCACACCCTTGCAGAAAGTCTCTCTCCAGCCTTCTTAGATATTAGAAGGCTGCTATCAGGTCTCCAGGCTGCTGTAAGGTCTTTCTCTTTCAGAAAAGCTTAAAAACACCTCATTGAACCAAAGGCTTATCTTTATTTGCCAAAGAAACAAAGCTATGCACAGCACCTAAGCAAACCAGCAGTAATCCCTGGATAGCATCCCAGCCAGCCAGTTTGCCTTGCAGAGCACTGCTGCTATCAGTCACAGATCCAGTTCAACTGCTCATTTACCTCCCTGGGGAAAGCCCCTTGACTTCAGGGAAAACAAGATCTGGCTCCAGATGTGAAAAAGGGCATGAGACAAGAATAAACAAAATCACCAGCTGAAAAAAAAACCAAAAAACAAAAAACAAACCACCAAACAGAAAACCAACAAACAAAAACCAGCAAAGAGTGAACACGAGGAATCCCATGTCTACACTGTCTTGACCCATGGAAAAAGCAAACAACACACTAATAAAAGTTGCTCTGTTAACAGTGGCTGTATGTAATTAGGAAAGGCATTCAGCTTCTGTTTTCAGCACGTAATTTTTAATTGATTTTGCTGAAAGAAACCTTAGTGTTGTTTCAGTTAACAGGAGGCTTTCCAGCAAAACTGGTCTCTGTAAAAGGCTTATGTTAAGCTTCCTCCAAGTGTCACAGGCTCATTGTTTGAATTGGCAGGGAATTAACCTGTTGCAAAAAGCTCATTCCCTATAAAAGCCAACAGTCATGAGACACACAGCTGAAGACCTGATGTGTCTCCTCCACCAAGGAAAGGTGATGATTTCAGAGACCTGGCCAGTATCCAGCAATCTTTGCAGATCCCAAAGGAGAAAGTTTTTCCCTATCATAAGAAGTCCCCCACACACTAAGGAGATGCTCTCAGGTAACACACAGAGGAGTAAACACTGCCTGTTGATATGGTTATCTTATTTTGCTCAAGAGCTGGAGTTCAGCCCCAAGGCCAGACCATGTTCTCATCTGGATAACTGCATCATTATCTTTTGCCTTCCAAAAAGACCACGCATGCTGTTAAACACCATCGAGCCACAGGACAAACACACCAGAGCACAGGGATTCTTTGCACACCATCCCACACCCAGAGGTGTGGTAGGGCACCAGCAGACCCCCAACACCTCCAGAGGGGTCAGCTGCATTAGAAACATCAATACAGACACAAAGGCAGTGAAATGAGCTGACCAGCACGAGCCCTCAGGATTAAAGCAAGGTTCTTCAGCCAGACAATAACCAGTCCTTCTCACCAGCCTTTTAGCTGCTCTGGCTGCTGGTCAGCTACATTATCTCCAGCAGTGAGCTGGGGCATGGGGGTGTCCCTGTTGTCCAACTCTACACTTCAGGCTGGCAAAACCACCACTGAAGCACAGGGTGCACAGCTGACACTGTGTCCTGCAGGCAGGTGGAGGTGTGTTCTGGAAAGAGACTCTCTCAGCCCAGGCACCCTGCTAGTGAGGCATATTTGCAGAGAGAGAAAAAGGTTTGTCATAGAAATTAAGGCCATGCCACTAGGCTGGGCTGACTGTTTTATGCTGCCTTTAGAAAGCTCTTATTGTATTTTAATGTAAACCTCAAAGCCCCCTCTCCAAAAAAAACCCCAACCCCACAACAACCAAATTGAAGGAAATACTTGCATTTGCCCTCAATACTCAAGTAGGTGACCCTGGCATGTGGATCCACCCACTCCCAAAGCTGTACATCAGTCTATACCAAGGTCTAATTTGAGGGCAGCAGGGCAGACCAGCCATTTTTACAGTAGTGCTACACAGAAGGTAATGTCCTGCTTTTAAAATAAACCCTTATAGTCATCCACTGTCTCTCTGCTTTCCAGCAGACTGCGAGTGGAGCAGCTCCCTCGTACTGAGTAAGTCACTGGGCAACCTAATTCTGCTCAGATACGCTGCTCTGTTTTGTTTCTGGCATGCACAGAAGCCAAAATCTGCTTCCCCTACCCTGGGAACTGCTGAACTGGAAAGTGAAAGTCAGCAAAGAGCTGCCTCAAGACAAATAGCACATACAGCCATTAGAAAAAATGACAAACCAACCTACCTATCTGCAACAGAGCCCAGCACAGTAATTTCCTTTAGAAATAATCTTAGTGAAAGCAGCAGTGCACAAATATTACCCTGTGAGCAAAGATTTTATTTACAATAACCATGATTATTACCAAACATTTTCCTGGCAGCATCCAGCATGAGCTGATCCCACATATGTCCTTGTCCTACTCCTCTGTGGTTAGGGGTGCACAATACACTGTGATGTGACACGTGAAAAGATTGTTTTCATGTCTGGATGCATTCCCCTGTATGATGGGCTAAGGAACCCCACTGTAGTTGCTGATTTATTTTTTTTTTTCAGGAAGCAACTATAAATAGGTGCTGCTAAGTTGACAGTTAAACCTCAGCTCAGGGCAAGACAGAGGCCTTTCCCTGATAAGGCCAGAAAGCCATCTGTCCTTTGTAGTGCTGCAAATGCAGAGAAAAAAATAAAGGTTTTTGAAAGTGGAAGCTCTCTTTTAAAGAGCCCCAAATACAAACAAAGTATGTTTATGGAACTCCTATTCTGGCTACAGCTTAGTAACAAAAAAGGAGTTTCCTCAAAATGAGGAGCAAACTCACTGAAAATTTCAGTTGAATCATGAAAACCATCCCATGAGAGAGCCAATCCAGCTGTAAGCCCCGTTTTAAAATTAAAAAATCACATACAGCCAAAATGCATCATCTGCCTCAGAACCCCATTTCCTTACAGTAGCAATTGCAAAAATATTGCTCTACTGCTATTTCAAATTGCTTGTGTGTGGCTGAAAAAGGAATCAATCAACACCTGATTTTAGCAGCCACCAGCATCATCCTGCCAGGCCACAAAGACAAGTTTCAGCTACCTCTTGATGAACTTTCAGTGCTGTCTCTCAAACCTTCCTAGCATTTTGAATAAGAGAAAACTCAGCTTTTGGCAGCACTTGTGGCAAATGCAACTTGACTTACCAGGAGAACACTCACTGCACTGGTAAGTGCAGATTCTTTCCTGAACTGCTCAGTCTTGAAGGGGGCAAGGAAAAATACAGCACTGTTAAGTTAAGCCCAGAAGAAAAACAAATGACACAGAGTATTCCAGGCCAGCAACTCTCTTCCTCCACTGGCCCTGGAAACCCAGAAAGAAGACACCTTGAAGAGCTTGTGGTAAAACCCTTTCTGGTCAAGCTATTTCTGGTGTCTCTGGCCCCTGCTCCCTAAGCAAGCACTCACATTCTCATCACAAAATCTGATCCAAACTCTCTTACACAAGTGCAGTGACTCCATTCTGAGTATCCCCTTCCATCCTACACACTCCCTCCCAGAGCCTGGTGTTTGTGACCCATCAGAAGCAACCTCAGTACAGCCCCAGCCAGCAGCTCTCTCCTCTTACACCTTCCAGAACCCCAAGTAATTATAAGAAACCAAGTCACCCACCCCCCTGCAGATCTGCCCCGTGCAGCTGAAGCTACCTGACTCCACAGCTCAACCAGTTTCTCAACAAGATCAAAGCCTGTGCAGTTGTTCGAGGAGCTTTCCAATTACTCCTCCAATTTCTATCATGAATTACAGCAGCACTTGAAGAGTGCCAGAACCCAGAGGGATCAGTTACTCCTGCCCTGTGACAGGCAGCAGACTGGGGCAGGCAGGATGAGCTGTAAGCACAGGGCATTACATTATGCAGAGCCCCAGTTTTGCTGCTGAACGATTGACAATAACTACTGGATGTCACTATTTTAAGGATAATGTCATTTGCGTAATTATCTGGCAGGGTCTCTCCTCAGCGGCTGGCATTATTCACAAGGGAAGAATTAGACTGAAATCCAGCTGTAGAGTAAGGAGATTTACTATTCTATACAGACAATCACTGTGCTTTAGGAGCTTGATACATAGGGTGTGTATCACTAGTCATCTTCAGGCTCTCAGGACATGGAGAATATTAAAATGACACTACTTCTCTATTTCACTGTGCCATATATGTCACATGAGTTCATACTTAAAAATATTTTAATATTCTCTGTCCTCACCTGACTATCTGTTTCTTACTGGAGCTCAAGCTAGGAAGAGACAGAGAAGCTGCTTTTCCTTTACTGATCCTATTATCTCCCCATGAGACAGCAAAGTGCCCCTTGCACAGCCCCCAGCCCTTTGGCTGCTTTAGCCTTCAGCTATTCTGGTTTTTCTGAGTTCTAACCTGAGTTTATCTGTCATGGGAGGATGTCTTACTGACTGGGTTAAACTATGTAAAGTCCCAAATGAGACCACATTTGGCCCAACCCACAGAAATGGCATTAACAGAGCTGGACTGGGACTGGAACTGGTCCCATCTTGCACCCAGCTCTGGATCCCAGCAGTACTTATGTAACCAAGCAGCAAAAAAAGAGAGAAATGACATTATTCTCTGCAGTGCTAGCATGCCACAAGTGGGACTGAGCAGGGCTACAGCAGACCATGTTCAAAAAGGTGTGCTTTGCTGCTGGATTCCAGGTAACAGCATTCCAAAGAAAACAACAGCCTGTTCCTCCTCCCCACCACTCCGGGCACAAGGATGCCAGAGGTGTTCTGTGAAGTATGGCAGAAAGAAACCTTTCTGTACAACCAGACTGTCTCAGTGCTGACACATCCCTGCTCCAGCTGTCCTACTCCATCCCAGAAGAGGCCTTGCTCTGCCTCTGGGGCATGAGGGAGGATGCTGGTCAAATGGTGATGCTGGCCCAGGGAGGGCTCTGCACGGCAGCCTGGCTCTGATCCATGCTGGCTGCTCTATGCCCTTATGCTTGAGCTGACAGGGGAGCACTTCAGCAGCAAAGAAAGGAAAAAATATAACCAAACTGGCCCCCTGAGTACAGAAAAAAATGACAAATAACAAAGGAGAGCTATGTATGGGAAATAGCTTCCTGAGGACAGCCTTGAGACCTCGAGTGGAGGCTGACGCATGGAGGGAACAATACTCCAATCCTGCTGCAAACACAAAGATGCCAGACATGGACAGGAAGGAAAAACTCCTGCTGTAGGTCCATGGCAGGAATGAAAACACTTTCAGTGGCTGAGATGAGTGGCACTGAATAGGTATGTGAAATAGAAAGGGTGTAAACACAGTAGCTACTGCAGGGAAGCAGAGGCTTTGGTGTGACCAGCACGCATTAGCCTTGAAATAACATGGCACACTGTGGCAAAAGCCACAGACCCTAACATTTGCCTCTCAGAAAATCTGGGAATGTTCCATTTAATGCCTGCCCAACAGTTTCACTCCCTCCTGGAAAGTGGTGCACCTTGGCCAGTGTGCAGGGGCAATGTGGAGCTACCGTGATCCCAGCGGACAACTTGTTCCTGGTGGGCAGCAAGTGACACTTCTTTTTTCAAGCAGAAACCTCCAGCTCTCATCTCAGCTGTGGGGTTCAGACAAAGGGAAGCAATGAATGCAGAGCTCACCGGTAAATGATGCCTCTTCCATGGAGAAACATGAGGGCTGAAATAATTTCTGCAGCGTAGAACCGGGCCCGATCTTCGTCGAAGCGCCGCGACTTCTGGATGTGGAACATCAAGTCCCCGCCGTTGACAAACTCCATCACGAAGAACAGGCGGTCCTACACACAGGCAAACACAACAAACACGAACAGCATCAATCACATCCTCGCTCAGGCTTGGAAAAGTCTTAGCAGAACTATTATCTCCCGAACAAAAACAGATTAAGTAAGGGTGAGACAGCGCGTGGGGGGAAAGGCTGATGTTTTCAGGAAAAATCAAATCAGTAGCAGGAAGACCTGTAAGTACCTCCTTGCCCTGCACTCCTCCCAAAAGTTCTGGCCCCAGCTATGAAATGAATTACTGCTCACATGTGGATTGGGCATGTTAGTAAGTGTGTGCTCATCAGTAATCAGCTCCCATTGTGTTTCTCCGAATTATCCTTAGCCTCCATCAGCAGGGAATGATACCCCTTCATCAGTACTCTCTGAGCTGAGTGGCACAAAAGAAATCTGCAAAAAATCATTCACTCCCTAGTAAACACCTCAGATCTCTGGGGAAAGCTGCTCCATAACACAATGTACATAACCAGACTGCAGCTTCACCAAAACAGCACAACATGGTCTCAAGGATATCCCAGCATTTTTTGTGGAGAACGTGGGCTGTTTTCCAGGATGGGATTTCCTGCCATACACTTGCATGGCAGCTGCTTTTTGGGCCCTCAGGTTCCAGCTTTCGTCTGATTAACCTGCAGACACCTCTGGGCAATAGAGGAACTGATAAGGATGAAGTATAAATAAAAGTTCCTGCTGAGCAGAAAAGCAACCTATTTGATAAAGTTCAGTTCATTAACCACAGCTGTTGGTCTCTGAGGTTTCATTTTTGGCTTTGTTCTGGCTTTTACAAAAGCCCACAGATAGGGAGGCACTTGCTTAAGCTGTGTGCTCAACAGTGAGTAGGGGTTTCGCATGTGTTCACTTGACTGTGAGAGGAAGGACACAGAGAGATCTGGCACAAAAATAAACCCTGGAATTGTTGCAGTAGAGTTCAAAAATTTCTCTCAGCAATTGTTTCAGGACTTTCAATATTTGTTGTTTCAGTTTTTCTCTGAATATCAGGAACAAGCAGAATGGAAAACAGGCACAGAATGCAACTGACATCAGCCAGGCTTTTAATGTAATATTTGCCCTTCTTTGCCACAAGCCTCTTTCCAGGTCTGATGTTAATTATCTACAAGCTACTTTTAAACCCTCTCTAAGTTTAAGAGGATAAGCATTGTGGTGCTCCCCTTTCTGGCAGCCAGCCAGCTTGAAATGACTACTGGTATTAACATCTTGAGATGCACACAGTAGAAGAAAAAACCAGAAATTCCCTCATTTCTCAATGGACATGAGCAGGAAAGCAAATGGCTTGTAACACATGGGGACAGCTTGCTTTGGGTAGCCAACCTGGGCTCTGCCCAACAGCTCCTTCTGGGCTCCTTCCAGAAGGTAAAGATCATTAAATCATAGAATCATCTGGGTTGGAAAAGGCCTTTAGAGACCATCAACCACTAACCCAGCTCTGCCAAGCCCACCACTGAACCATGTCCCCAAGTGCCACACATCTCCATGTCTTTTAAATTCCTCCGGCGATGGTGACACCACCAGTACCCTGGGCAGACTGTTCCAGGCCGCTTGACCACCCTTTCACTGAACAAATTGTTCCTGATATCCAATCTAAACTTCCCCTGGTGCAACTTCAGACCATTTCCTCTTGTCCTGTCCTGTCCCTTGTTCCCTAGGAGCAGAGCCCGACCTCCACCTGGCACCACACTCCTGTCAGGGAGTTGTAGAGAGTGAGAAGGTCCTCCCTGAGCCTCCTTTTCTCCAGACTGAGTCCCTTTGCCAGCTCCCTCAGCTGCTCCTCCTCAGACTTGTGCTCCAGACCCCTGCCCAGCCCCGCTGTCTTTCCCTGGACACACTCCAGCACCTCAATGTCCTTCTTGCAGTGAGGGTCCCAAACTGAACGCAGCATTTGAGGTGCAGCCTCACCACAGCTCCCAGCACTCTCACAACACCCCTGCAGCACCAAGGCCACGTGTTGAATGCTATCTCCAGTCCATATAAACACCACCACCTCATTGTTTCACTCTGTCTGTATGAGGGGGCACTGAAAGACACCCCAGCTGGTTTGTCTAGGCAGCAGCCTGAGCCAGTGCAAACCCATCACCAGCCTTGGCCCTTCAGCCCACATCGGCCCTGTAATGCCACATCTTCACTGCAGATGGTTAAACTCAGTCTGGCTGTGCTGTGCCTGCCTGTTCCTCCAGCTGCAGCACAGGTATCACCTCTGCCCCACCAGCCAGGCTGGCTTTTACATCTCCTTGTTATTCTTTCCCACCTCCTTCCTTGCTGATCTCTCCACATGACACACGCTTATCTAGCCCAGCTTGTCCAGGCATCTCCTCAAGCCCATGCTTAAAAAGAATCCCTCTAGCCAGCTCCCCAACAGGAAGCAATTTAATTTACCAGCAGCCTGCTGAGGGATGGTGTGTGTATTTATGTAAGTGATACATATGCCTGTATAAACATGCATGCACTTAGGTGAACACACATGGATTTTCTACTCTTTCTTCAAAGGTGACCTTCAGGGAGACAAAATTAACACTTCCTGTCTTAAAACACCTATGTCCAGCTTCTCCAGAGCAGGCAAAACTCCACGGCCCACCTCAGACTTCTGGTTGTACTCGTATTTCCTATGATGCTTACAGTAAGACACTACTTCTTTCTCAAATGTTCAGGTAAGCACCAAAACAGCTGATTTTAAAATTCACATCACTGCTGCCACGGAATTAGCAGCTTTTTCCTAAAAAACTGCACTTGCTTCAGACTAATTGCAAACTTGAGCAAGTATAACTGCACTTGTTATATTGTCACACCCACCCATGGGCTCATTTCACTTGTCAAGCATAGACACAGAATTTTGGGTTACTCCATCTTTTAAATTTTTTTTTTTCGATTTATTTTAAGGAGGTCCAGCTTATTGTCTGCCCAGTTTCCTAACATTTAGAAATCCCATAGGGCTGCTGAAGAAAAGAGCAGGATGGGTACTACAGCTGGTTTATAATGCAGCATTTGTGCACTGGTCTGCTACGTGCCTGGAACCAAGCATTTGGAAAATCAGCCTAAGGACCATCCTTTGGGGAAAAGCATCTAAAAGCCAGGCAAGGCCTTCCATTTTTACTCTTAAGGAAGACCATCAGCTTGCAAAACTGAAAAGACCAGCCACTCTCCCAGGAATCATTAAGAAATAAAATAAACAGTGGTATCCTATTAAAAAAAAAAAGGAGGAGGGGAAGGAAAGAGGGGGGAAGGAAAAGAGGGGGAAAGAAGGAGGGAGTTGGAAGCAAGTGAGGGAAGAGAGAAGGAAGAGAGGGAAGAGAGAGGGAAGAAGAGAGGGAAGAAGAGAGGGAAGAAGAGAGGGAAGAAGAGAGGGGGGAGAAGAACAGAAAAAAAAGGGGAAAGAAGAAAAAAGACAACTTGCAACCAGAAGAGTAAGACTGAGTAAACAACTTAAGAAGCGGGGCCAGGAAAAGTAAATCTTAGAACAGTAGATAATTCAGACACTTGCAAATGTGACCTAAGAGTGAGTCAGGCATCTCCCTTCTTGGGGACTCCCAGTGGGAATTAGGAGGAGTTGAAAGCTGCACTGTTTTTTGACAGGACCAATGCTGAACTCCTCACATGCCTATTTTTCTATTGTGCTTTGCCCAGAAGTCTGCCTGATCTGGTATCTCTGTTTGACGTGGTAAGAAAGGAGCATTTGAGTCAACAGGAAACAGTGACACGAAAGGCTTCGCAGCAAGTGGCAGCCACAGGAGGAAATCACATTGCACCATTCCTGGACTGGGATCAAGATGAATAAACTCTGAGAGCAATTGTTACTGTAAATTAAAAAAACACTTGGAGGAAACAAAATCCATGGGACCAGGCAGGTTTATTTCAAGGCCTAGACGTAGAGATTAATCCTGTCAATTTTCACACAAGAGAGCTGTCTTTTTTATTTTTCTTGGCTGTTTAAAAAATTTCTTTCTTTTCAGTTCAGTTTTTCATCCCTGTTTGTTCACCTGAAGCACAGCAGTGGTTGACAGCAGCTACATATACCCATTATATTTGTTCATTGTCTTAGGGGCTTTTGTGGGGCTTGAAGAAAGTCCCTGACTGCAAGAGCCACTGAGAAGGATAATCCACACACTGGTTACTGCCCCTTGCAAACACTAAAATCCACCTCAAGCATCACTTTAGCCCTTTGTACTCACCAGCTCTACAAGCTGTTTTGGATCCTCATACCTCTCCTCTCTGTCAACACAGGAGAAGAAAAAAAAAATCCAGATTTTATTTCAAGAGCATCCTTTTTCTCCCTGTGCCCAAAACGGACAGTGTGATGGCCAGCTTCTACCCTCTTCTACTTAGAACTCATAGCTGATGTCCATGTACAACCCACACAAGACCAAAGACCTCCTGGGACCTTATCACCAATCACAAAGGTCCAATTTTCCCCCTCAAAAAAAAATCAGCCTGGCTCGGGAAGTCCATTTAGTTTGCATTTTATCTTTTTGGAAATAATTCATGCACAAAACTCCTTAGAAAATCAGCTTTGGGCTCAATCTGAGTTCACTCAAGCCAAAGGGCTTCCCCAAGAAAACAGTCGTTCTTCCCTGTTTTGGTAGTTTATGCTTTGCAGAGCAGAAGGGAGGCTTTCCAAATCATCCCCAAACAGAGACAGCTGCTGCTGCTTCCCAGAGAAACTTTATTGTTTCCAAAAAGAGGAGCAGGGCTTAGGGAGCTTGCAAGCAAATTATTACAAGATAATTACAAGAGCTGGCAGGCTCTCTCAGTGTTCCCAATGTTCTCCCTTCGTGGTCCACAACCCCCACACAAAGCAAATCTGCCCTAGGTCTTGCTGAGAGCGAGCAAATAAACCCTGGTTTCTCAGTAGTGGGCTCCAAAAAGCCACATGTCCAACTCCCCAGCAGTGCAAGTGGCCATCTGTATCTGGGTCAAGGCACTGCAAAGCACAAGATCCGGAGGAGGAATAAGAAACAGGTTTATAACTGAATATTTTTGTAGGACTAACACAGTCATGCCCCACTCTTAGCTGCTGCTCTGTGAGGAAATGCCCATCCTCCATACCCAGGCCTCCACAGAACCTATGAATTGCTGTTGGAAATGCCTCACCTCCATACCCATCCCTTCAGATTCTCTGAATTCCTGTAGGAAATGCTTCCCCTCTCTCACTGTGGTTCTTCAACATCCTCATGTGGGGAAGCAGAGGGGCAGGCTCTCTGCTGCCCAGTGACAGAACCCAAGGGAATGGCTTGAAGTTGTGTCAGGGAAGGTTTAGTTTGGGTATCAGGAAAAGGTTCTTCACCCAGAGGGTGGCTGGCCACTGGAACAGGCTCCCCAGGGCAGCGGTCACAGCACTAAGCCTGGCAGAGCTCAGGGAGGGTTTGGACAATGCTCTCAGGCATGGGGTGTGACTCTTGGGGATGGTGCTGTGCAGGGCAAGGAGTTGGACTCAGTGGTGCTGATGGGCCCCTTCCAACTCAGCACATTCTATGACTCCATGATTCCATACCCATCCCTCCACGGAATACAGAGATTCTATGAACTCCTGTTGGAAATGCCTCCCCTCTATACCCACGCCTTGGACCAAGGCAGCTCTGCACCCCCACGAGTGCTGCTGCTCCCAGCTCCAAGGGTTAAGGAGAACTATCCAGGGTGGTTACACATGGTTTCAAACCCAGGGAGCATCACAGGTGTCCTGTGAACAGCCTCTCCACGAAGCAGTCACCACAACAACCCTTGCACAAACACGTGTGTGAGCACGAGTTCAGACCTAATGAGCTCAGCCCCAAACTTCCAGACAAAGCCACTCTTGCCTGACTGCAACAGAGCAAGGCAGTGACTGATGTCAGGTGAACATTTGGTCCTTCGCTTTCAAATCACAGCAACCACACCAAGGAACACCTCTCCCCATGCTGGCTCACATGGAACCCCATGCACGTGGTCCAGGACTCCCAGACAGAGGGGCAGCAGGTTTTACAGCCATCTGCTTGCCAAGCAGTGCTGCTCTGTTGAGCTGCTCTTCCTCCCTGCTTCAGTGGCTGCAGAAGTGCCCGCCAGCCCCAGGAACCACTTCTGCCTCGGGGAACCAAGCCACAGACAGCACACACAGCCCTGGGGTTAGCCAGATGAGGGCTCACTGTGAGATGCAGCTGAAAGGCTAAGGAAAGGGAAGGTTTCTTTCTTCTGCTGGTTTGGGGGGGGTTTCGAAGCTAAGAAAGAGGTGCAGTGAAAATTAAGCCAACTCAGAATGGGCATAAGGTGCATGTGGTGTCTCCTGTGGGCTGGGCAGCTGGTGAACACATTTCTGAGAAGCTCAGCTCACTTCCCCACACCGGGCTCATTTTTAGGTCCTCTAATACAGAGTCACCAGCCACGGTCACAACCACATAACTGAGGCAGTTATCACTGGTTATCACCCACCACACTCTGCTCTCTGACACTGCTGACTGTGGACACCACCAGGCTCCCTGAGAGGCCACTGCAGCGAGGCACATACACATCACCCAGAGAATCATAAACTGGCTCTTGCCACTTGCATAAATAAACTCTGCAGGGTCCCTCGGGGTGAAGGTGGCCCTGGCACCTGGGTGCACAGTGCAGCATCGACACCGAGCTCATTCCAGAGGGGCTCCATGACGACAACCAAAAACCAGGATCAGCTGAAGGGAGTTGTGGATTCCCACTTGTCTCAGGGGAAAAAAAAACCAAACCAAAACAAACAAGCCCAAATCTAACTGCATCCTCCAAATTCCTGTCCCTATTTTCTTAACCACTTGGCTGAAATTTGAAGCTCGTAGGCTGGAGAGCTTTGGTAACAGGCAAATTCAGTCGTTTGTCTGGAACAATGCATCTTCTGGGGTATTCAAATGAACAATACACACATCCTTTCTCCTCATCCCCTCCCTGCAAAGACAGTCTAATTCACAGCAGCATTACACTATTAGCTCATCTTTTCACTAGAAACTTTTATACAGCATATGTGCAAAAGGATGATTATCTTCTTCACCTGTATCTGTTCCATTTGAAACAAGACCAGACCCAAATTAGAAAAAAAACCAAAACTCAAATAAGCCAAGTAATTATGTACAAAATATGTCTGGTTTTCTAATCCCAATCAAAAAAAAAATAAAAAAGACACTTTGAGCATCATTAAAATGAAATACTAAAAGGATACAAAATAAATTGAAAGAAGAAAAATCTTCCCTCCCAGACCTTTTAAAATGGTAAAGAAAACTACATAAATATTCCCTCCCACCTGAAAGATTAAAAAATTTCAAAGGACTGACTGAAATTAGAGGGGAATAAACTGAGAAATAAGGAACTAGATTGTATGACACTATAGACATTACCTGGTAATCAAAGATTGATAGGCCATCTGCACCCCTCAGCTGGCTGCTGGTATCTTGGTGTCTCAGAAGAGAATACCCCTGTAAATGCCATGGTTTTTTTACAGCCCCCAATTCAAAAAGGCTACTGAAATTGGTCTTTTTAGTTTAGAGTGACCAACCTGCAAACAGCTCTTCCTGTTTTACAAAATACTGAACTCTGCTGGCTCAGGCAGGGCTAGGGAAGGGTAGAGACCTCTCTATCCAAGCTCAGCCAAGGACTTCACAAAAATTAAGCGTGCCAAAGCACCCGAAAGCCACTTGGAAACAGCCTGCTGTGAGGATTTGTGAATCACCTTAAATATCACCAGGAAAGCAATATGGATTCAAAGGGACTGAAACCTGAGGCACCACAGGCTCACACCTCAGTTAGTTACCTCTTCTCTGAGCTTAGATTGCCTTTGTTTTTTTCTTCCCCTTCCTCCTCAATACTGACTGGCACCTGCTTGCTCAGGGCTGCTTGAGAGCTGCTTCCATTTTGATCTCTTTTTATGCCGCAAGTTCCTTGATTTTAAGGACAAAAAATGTTAGTTTCACATACTGTGGCTAACCATAGGCAACACACTTGGCTACCCCTTGCACTGAGCTTGATGATTTGATCAAGCTTCAGTCTCTCCCCTAAACCACTGCAGGAGACAGGAATTTGTATCAGCTTCATGAAAATGCAAATATCTAAAGTCCCTCAACCATCTGGGGTCAGAAAGTTACACTGGGGAGCTACGACACCAGGATGGCAGCTGACCCTTCCAACCCTCCAGCTCATGTTTTCAGCTCAGCTCGCATCGCCTCGGTGTGCAGCCCAAGCGTGGACAAAGCAAAGTTCACAGATTAGAGCCAGAAATGTCAGCCTGATCTTGTTTCACCTCCTGCCTGCAAAAAAACTCCAGCCTCAAATGTTCCTGCAACCAAGTGACCACTGCAAGGTGTCACTGCAGACGTCAGAAAAAGCGGAGACTTCCCGAGCGGAGGCCTCGCACGCCAGGTTTACTGACAGCTGGAACCAGCGTGCCAGCAAACCCTTCAGGGGGTTTTGGTGGATGTGAACACTGTCAAACCACAGGAAGATGCACTTTTGACCAGCCTGCCTTTATTCTGTGCTAGACAGGAGGCAGAGGAAAGCAGGAACTGGCTGTCCCTGCTGTGGTCACAAAGCCAACATGAGGGCACCACGGCGCACACACCTGCAGGATCTGCACTGGAGAGTGAAGGGGGAGAGAGGAAATTCCCCTGTACCTCCCTGTCCAAGAACCCCCCAAAAACCAACCTGCCACCCCAGGTAAAGAACAACTCGAGCTCCTTCAAGCCTGACTTGCAGAGCCTTCCAGCAGCTTGGGGTTAACATGGGTGTCAACTCTCAAGAATAAAAGTCTCAATGCCTGCAGAAAAGCATCCAAGAGGAGCATTTGGCTGTCATGTGAATGCACACATGGAGTTGTGCCTCCACAACGTGCCACAGAGGGAATGCTGGGGTTCAGAGCCTGGGAGTGGATCAAAGCCATCCTCTCTGCTCCCAAAGGGCTCCCTCCCAGTGCCTTTCAAAGAGAACATCAAAGAGGCCTCACTGCTTCCTGAACGGCCACCAACACACTCCAAAGTCTGTGTCAGGGCACTTGTTCATCTCCCAGAGCCCCGGGAAGGCTGTCACTGCCCCTCCAGCCTCCCTCCCCTCCACCACACTGGGCTCTGCCCTGTGCTCTACCCATCTGGTCACACTGGAGTGGCTGGTGGACAACCAGGCTGATGCTGGAGATCCCCTGGGGGGACCATGACCAAAGACTCCCCTGGACATACAAGGGCACTTAGACCTCCCTTGTGGCACCTGGGGACAAGGGGTGGCTGAGCTGCCACCTCTCAGTCCCACCACTTTGGCTTGCGGAACCTCACTTGAAAATGATGCCCCTGTTGAAGGCTCCAGGTCATCTCTAACACTTCTAGGAGGTGAAATACAGGCTCATCTCTCCAAATAGCTGGGTGACCCATGACAAGATGACCACACTGACCCTGGCAGAATTGCCTGAGCATCTCAAGAGCCAGTGGAGATGTGGAGAAGCCTTCCCCTTCCACGCTGAGAGCACGACATCAGCCCTCAGCCAGTAATGGGGACAAAAAGCTGCGTGCCAAACAGGAGGCTGCCCTCGTAAAATGGGACCAGTTCCATGATTATACTGTCCTGGAGTCCCAGGCCAGTCTTGCCTGGCTTAAATAGCACTCCTGCTCATTATTATCTTGAAGGACGCTCGTTATAGAAAATCACATCCCTCTGCCAAGTTCTCGTGTCTCACTATTTTTGGAACAACAGGGGCAGGCTCTGAGCCTCAGCAACTGTCAGCAGAGCCAGAGGGAAAGCAAATCCATCTAACGATCAGGCTGGCTGACAGGGACAGGGCTGGGAACAGCATCGCCGGGGGGGACAGTCCCCTGGAAGGACCCTTTGGTCATGAGAAAAGGCATAAGGGCAATAAACATCAAACCCAGAAGCTATTGGACACTATTTGCATGGGAAGCCGATCTCCCCCAGCCCTCTTCATTCTCATGCATATGCGTGGAGACAAAAGGATTTAAAAGCAAACCACCTGTGCAGGAAGGATGGCTCTTAAACCCCAAAGAAGACAGGACCTACTTACTGCGAACTGATTTTAATTAAAACATTCCAGGATTCACATTCCCCAGGATTATATTACTGACTTAGCTATTTACACATATAGCCTCTTTCACCCCTTCTAGGACAGTATTGTTGAGGTGTTGGATGACACCAGTGTCAGGTAAAGGGAAACAAACACTTTTTGGTGCTTGTGACCCCTAATGCAGGATCCACGATTATCCACAGGTCCCAGCACCTGTCAGCAATTCACAGATTACTGCAGCACAAGCATAATCCTCTCTGACACTAAAGAATTATTCTAAGGCCCTAGAAAAAGCAGAAGTAAATGCCCTAGGCAAGGTGGAAAGCTCCCAAGGCAAGGCCTTCAATTAAAAAAAAAAAATAAAAATTTTAAAAGAACAGAGAGATGGCAAGCAAGGAAGACCTCCCACAGATGCAGCTGAAGCAGGATTTAAACTGCCCCCCTGCAATGGAGCATCTGGAGTCCTTCCTTGCCTTTCACAGGAAAGGAATCCGGAGGTGCAAGTCCAAAACTGCCCAGCCCAGTGCTGGGCACACAGATGGCTACATCCAGCCTCTGCCAGCCCGCTGAGCTGCTGATATTTCATCTCTACACTCTGAAAACCATGACCCACAGCAGGCAGAGACAGCCCTTGCAGCTCCTACCACCTAGTGGCTGCAGGATTCAGCCCTGATGGAGCGAGGAGGCTGCCTGGAGGTCAGGCAGCCTCAGCCCAACCTGGGCAAATAAACCTGCCCTTGGTGCTGGGCATCATTTAAGCTGCAGCTGAGACTAAAGCAGGCTCACACTGAGCACAGAGGCAGCACAAGAGAAGAGAGAACCTTTCTGAAAACCATCAGTGGCTAATGAAAGCTCAGAGAAACCTCAGCCAGCTCTAAAATAGGCAAGCAGAAGTAGCAGCAGTGTAGATGAACGCGGGTAATGCATTGCTGTTCCAGGTACTTGTGCCTGCTCAGCTGAACATGGAATCACAGAATGGTTTGGGTTGGAAGGGATGTTAAAGATCATCTAGTTACAACCCTCCTCTCCTGTACAGGGACACCTTTCACTAGATCAGGTTGCTCAGAGCTTCATCCAGCCTGGCCTGGGCCACTTCCAGGGATGGGGTATCCCTGGAATAATGCTGCATTCCTGGCACCACATGACACCACACCATGCAGCACAGACATGTCCCAGGCTGTTACAGTCACCCCCAGGCTGCTTAAGACAGGGGAAGAGTTTGCTGGTTTGGGTGGGATATTGTAAAAGAAACAGAATTCAAACGGCTTTGGATCCAGCCAAATTCTCAGACCCTAGGAACGCTCTGTCCTTCAACTGCAGCAGCATCTCAGGTGCTTCCAGCAGCCTTCTTTTTGAGTTTCCATGATTTCCTCTTGAACTGGGCTGGGGGAGGCTGTAACTGTACAGGTGCAGCCTCACCAGTGCCAGGCAGAACAGATAATGACTCTTCCAAGTTCCTGAAGCAGCCTGGTCCATCATTTAGCTCACATTGCATGGGGCTGCACTGCTGGCTCAGACTGAACCTGGCACCTACCACAATCCCTGTCTGCCTTCCAGCTGGGCTACTGCTCTGCCAGTCAGTCCCAGCTTGCCCTGATCTTATGGGATCAGGCTTTGACTTAGCCTTGACAAATGGTAAGAGGCCTCAAAATGGCTAGTTCTTGAAAAATTCCCAAAGTTGGGCCCAGAAGGTCATTATGTATCCATAATATCCATTGCAGACTGGAGCTGTGTTCTGTTTTTTATAGCATGAACCATTAACACCACATTTTAAGAGTCTGGGCTGTAACTGTGATACACGTGATGTGGTTTCCATGTAATGCAAACTGGGTATTTGTGCTACCATGCTCCCAATCCATAAATTTTTAAATATGGCTGCAGGATGACATTTTGAATAAGTGGTTACTCTTTTTATATATATAATGGTTTTTATATATACATATCTTTTTCTGCCAAGGTCTTGTTAATGAAGGGGATGTCCCCATGCCATACAAAGAATAAAGAGAAACCCAGAGTTTGTACCAGTCTGGTTAAGCCTTCCTGGAAGGACTGTGACCAGTGAATACCCTCATGCTGAAATAATTTCTCTACTATAGCAAAGGGGTTTAATTGTGCTTTTATAAGCAATTTAAATCTGGTTATTCTGGATTGCAGTGGGTGTCACTGAGTGCAGACCATGGGCAAAAGACATCATGAACACCTTAATATGAAATCTGCATTTTTTTTGTAAACACTTCCCTTTTTTGTGTTGTTTATCATCAGAGGGGAAGTGGTTTTCTGCTACAGACAATCCAGACAATGAAGCAAAGTGGGATTCAAGTAAAAGAGGAACCTAGGAAATAGCAGGGTCCTGCTATAAAAGCACCACTCCCTTGGCACCCTTTCAAGCCAAGCTCTGTGTGACCAGCTCTGTGTTCAGAGCACCAAGGGCTGAGGGGTTCTTCCCTCTGCTCCTCTGATGACAAGCTGGTCCAGAAACTCCTGTTCCAGGCTGCTCTACTGTCTAGCAACCTCCTTTTAATTTCCAGTCTAACTGTACCCATGGCCAGTCTAGACTCTTTTAATCTTAACCAGCATCTTGACAGCTTTGCTTCCCTCCTCAGTGTTTGACATCTGCAGACATCAATCAGATCCTCTTTTTGCTTTCAGTTTGCTAGTCTGAACAGGCTGAGTTCTCCCCTTTTCTTCCTCTTAGCAAAAAACTCTGCAATTACTTCAGCAGCCCAGAAGACCTTGTCTGCATCCACAGCAAACTGTGTTCAGTTTTTTTGAACATGACAAACAGCACTCACACAGTGACCTTGAATCTTCCCTAAGTTCATAAGCAGCACTCTGCACAGCCCAGGAGCAAGCCTGCTGTTTTCACATCCACACTGCAAATTCAGTAAGCAAAGCCATAGCAAAGGCCATAGCAACGAGTGGCAAAATGCACATTTGACCTCAAACAGAACACATCAATACTGGACATTTCTGATATTTCAGGAAAGCCATTACAAGTTGAAATATCACAAAATAAAAGTTTCTTTGGTTACCAGTGACAACAGTGAGCTTTAAGTTTCATTTCTGCTGTACAGCACAGCTGCTCTGTGAACCATGTGAGCTGTGTATTAAATAAAACCCAACACAAACCACTCACTTCTATTAGATGAGTCTACCCAAAGGCTCCACCCTAAATGAGCAGAGTTCTTCACCTCCATAGCTGGCTGTTGCATCACCCCAGTGAAAAGAGAAATGGGTGGGTGTCTGAATACATTTGTCTGCTCTTTTTTGGGGTTTTTTAAAGGTATTCTGGGTTTATGTAGGAGGAGCAAAGCTGCAATTAAAAGGGCAAGTTTCTCCTACCTCCTGTGAGAGGAAAACAAGCTCTACTGCCCTTTAGCAAGGAACAAAATGCAACTGGAAAGAAGCCCAGGCAGTTTTGAAGAGCTACAATGCAGAAAATGCTTTGGTCCTAATAACAGCTTAGCTGAGGGACTCCCAAATTCACCTTGCCATACAAGGCTGTGGGCACTGCCTCCCTCTCAGCCACTCCTCCCTCCACCACCCACACCAGCAAGAGGCTCCCAGCCACCAGCACACACCAAATATGAGGTTCCCAGCCAGGCACTCAGGCCATGTTCTGTCCTCCACTTAGGTACACAGGACACAAGGGACAGCAACGCTGCCTTTTGTCTTTCCTACACAAAAAAGAAATCCCAACCGTACATGGATCTGACTCCGTGTCCACCCATGTCAGGCAGACCCTTTCCAGTAACCCCAGAAGGATCTTTCCTGCAGTTCTGAGCAGTCTGCAAAGGCTGGCAGAGACTGGAGGCTACCTCCAGTTCCAAGTGCAAATAGTGCACTTTGCAGAAAACTCAATGCAAATACAGTCTTGTTAAAAATTCAGCAGCAACAGAGCAGAGCCTGAGACCCCAGAGCAACCAAAGGACACTGCAGGTGTGTAGACATTTGCACCTGGAAACATTCAGTGGCATGGAGATGTTTCTAGGGAAGACACAAAGAAAGGCTTTGTGCCTTACCAATCTGTTAGGGAGCTTAGAAGAGGCCAGGATTTTGTTTGCCAAATGCCCAGCAGATGTTAGAGGTGCAATACAGGACGGTGCTCTGTTCATCCCCGAGCAGACAGGTTTCTCCTGGGTCTGAGGTGGACATTTATAACAGGCCAGGGGCCAAATACACAGCAAGGCTCCTCATGCCAGCCAGTGTCAGGAGGAAGGCTGGCCACTGCCTGGGCTATACTTACAGGAGTCTGGAAGCAACAGTAGAGTTTGGTGAGGAAGGGGTGGTTCCTGGCTAAGGAGAGGATGCGTTTCTCGGTCATGGTGCACTCAACATCATCATCCTGGAGAATGACATCCTTCTTCAGCACCTTCACTGCATACAGCTGCCCACTCTCCTTCATCTTGGCAAGCATCACCTAAACCAAAAGTGAGTGTGAATGACAAGGGCTGAGCCCTCTGAGCAGCCCAGAGCCTCTCGCACCTTCCCAGGCTGGAAAGGTCAGTCATCTCATGACCAGGCTTGTGGACCAAAGTGAGTCAGGCTGTTAGCAAGGGCAGCAGTGTACAATCAATGGACACACGCTACTGCCTGCAGCAGGCTGCTCTGGACAGAAATACCCACACGCTGCTCCTGTCTGGCACAGGGCTGGCTGGTCAAAGGTCACCCACTGTGCCAGCACAAGCTGCCTGAGCAGGGCCATTCATCCCACCTCCCTCCTCAGTTATAAAACTCAAACACGTTTTCACATCAGATTCGTGGCAAAGCAGAGAAACAAAACCATCTCACCATGTTTGAAACCACTGCCTTGTTGCCTTTAAAGGAAAAGTCTTTACATGCTCCAAGAAATGCTGCCCAAACGGGTGTTAATGCACACACTTGCAGCTCCTGGTATGGGCCCTGGCATGCAGCTGTTCCTTCAGGTGCTAACTTCTTTTCTGTGATATCCAATTCTTCACTTTGCTGACAGCTTTCTTTCTCTTCCCTTTTCTCCCTGCTCTCTGTAGCCAACTTTGTTGCACAAAGCAAGTATCACTTAGTACCTGCTCTGGAGTACCACTGAACAGCCTGTTTACCATGTTATGCAATCACTTCACCTACCTTGGGGCTTCTTAAACAAGGAATGTGGTTTCTCACAAAATAGCCAGGAATAACTCTCACCTTTCCAAAACTTCCCTTTCCCAATACACGAAGGAAGGTTAAATCTTTGATCCCAAGTTTGCTTGCTGAACTTTCACTGATGTTGTTGCCATCCTTCAGGCTGTCTTTCCCCTGATGTTTCAGTGTAGATCTAGAAACCAGTTTCTGTGGAAGAAAGCAAAGAAGTGTCTGTCTGAAGAGGAATTGTACTTCTGCTTCAGACGTGCTCACAGGTAGTCAATCCACCAACCAGGGCATTTGGGGCCTGTCCAGGGGCACTTTATGGCTACTGAGACAGAAAGCTGTGTTGGTAGAATCACACAGCTGCCACATGTGACCAGCCACACTCAGCACTGCTCAGGGCTGTGCTGATAGCTCAACAGCAGCTCCTGACGTGGGCATTTTGGGTGGTAAACTCACTACCCAGCACATCACAGATAATCACAGATTATGCTGAGTTTGGAAGGGACCCACAAGGACCATCAAGTCCAACTCCAGGCCCTGCACAGGACCATTCCCAAGAGTCAAGAGGCAAGGTTGACTCTCTCCATCCTTACTCCCCACGAAATAAAGAGAATGAGTGGGGAAATCCAAGTCTTCTATCTACCAGCAAAGTAAGGAGGACTGCATAATGTCTGCAAAGGGAAAAGTGCTGGTGAGATTTAGAACCCTAGCAGGTGTCATCTGAATTTCTTATGTTTCTACTTGATTTTAAGACTCTTACTCAAAGCCCCGTTCAGTGGGACCCCAACTTCAAAACATGTCTCTTTTCCACATTTGGGCTGCTCCACTGCTTGTTCCACTGCAGTGGCTTGCTCCACTGCTCCAAATTCGATGGAAAGCTGTTCATTGCCACGCCAGCAGCGAGGTGCTGCATATTCAGGAGTTGTACCAGTATTAGCACACATTTCTAGAGCTCATAATTTTGAAGTACAGAAAGATCGAGCCAACCCCTGGTGCCCTCTGCTCACAGCTCTGCAGGTATGCATGTGCATACCAACGAGCACTTCAGTTTATTGGTCTGAACAAAGTCACAGGGACTTCGTGAGCTCCATCTTGTGACTGCTCTGGTGTACAGCAAAGTTCCTCCTGCACAGGAGACTCGTCACCGTGGGCAAAGAGCCAAGAGCAGTCACAGAAGCACAGAGAGGTTTATGTTGGAAGAGACCTTCAAGATCATTTAGTTCCAAATCCAGACCACCTTCCACCAAACCAGGTTGCTCAAAACCCCATCCTGATCTTGAACACTTCCAGGGATGGGGCATCCACAGCTTTTCTGGGCAACCAGTGGCAGGGCCTCACCAGTGAGGGCCTCACCAGGCTCACAGTAAAGAATTTCTTCCCAGTGTATTATCTAAACCCACCCTCATTCAGCTTAAAACCATTCAGGGCTGTCCTTACAGCACAGTCTGAACACTTTCTTAGATCCTTTAGGTCATGAGTAACAAGATGAGATCATTAAGCACCAAGTGCAGATTTTTTCTTTCTGTTTTCATCTCCTTTTGATGTGCTGATGATGCAAAAAACAAGTGTTAACAAGTGCTGATTTTTGCAGAATGGAGAAGGGAGTATGGGATTTCCCTCTAACTCCCAGGATACCTGTCCCCCAAACTGCTACAGGGGGAAGAGCAAAGATAAAGAATTTGTTACGAACCAGCTAAAATGAAAAGGGGCAGCACAGCCTACTGAGCCTGCCAGGCTGATACAGCATGATGTGTTTGATCAACATAGCTGGCTAATTGTATAAGAAAATTTACCATATCTGGGAGTTATGGTTTGGGTTTTAAGATTTTCTTTTTGCTGTGTTGACAAGGACCACAGATTTTTGGCCAGGGATGCAGTGAAGAGTGAAATTGTTTCCCCAAAATCACACAGAAAAAGTAACAAAGCTGGGAAGAGAACTGGGCTTCTTCTTGAGGTCTTTTGCTCTATCACAAGCCATGCATGCAGACAGCATTTGCACTTGCAGTAAAAATAAAACATGCATGGCATGAATTATATTGATCACTAATTAGTCAGGGGGTCTTATTCTGCTCTCATTTGTGATAAGGAGATGAAAGAGTGTTGAAGCACTGTGTGACACAAGCACATTGCAAGGCAACCCCTATAGATTGAAACCTGGATGTCAGACATCCATTTTCCAGGTCAGGCCTTTGCCACAAGCCCCAGACCTACTCCTGCAGTCCACCACCCAACATGACCTGTCCTATGGGAAGCCTCTGCCCCTTCCTACATCCACAGAGAGACTCAGTTAAAAATGCTTTAAATAGAGAAGGAAAAAAACCAAAAAACCACTCACCGAATTTGGGGAAATGCTTCCCGGTTGCAGACCCATGCAGGCCAAGGTTTTTGCAAGCTCTGCTGAGTTCACCCCACAGTTTGGAGCAACGTTTGCTTGGCATCGGATGTGGACGTTCATTTTACAGACTGATGGGAGCAATGGAAAGTAAAAGCAAAGGAACAATTAAAATAACTTGGGAGGGCTTTACTGCTGAGAAACAATTTAGTAATTCTGCTTCACCCATCTGGAAACACACTCATCTGGATCTACTCTGTATCTTTAAAATAGAGAAATTTTTGCCACTGATCTAAAATTAGGACTCTTGTAAAAGAATAAACTCCTGAAAATCAGGAACAGACCCCAAACTCTCCAAGCAGGATGCCATTATTGCCTAAAGCTTTTCATAAGCATGTATTTTTGAGGTGCATAACTACCATTGCAGCTATGTCTGCAAGTACAATTGGTATTTGTAACGCCATAGAATTTGCTACAAACATCCCCTGTGTTTATCTCAATCTAATTTTAAAGACAGCGTTCAGTGGGAAACAAAAATCATTCCTTCTCTAACTCATGGGCACACACACCCCCTCTTGTGGGAGACGAAGGCAAGGATTTTACAGTCTGGATCACTGAAACAAAAACATAACACCAGAACATGCTTAGTCATCAATTAACAGAGGCAGGGTAGCAGCCTAAAGCAATGACCTTTTTTTCCCCTCAGATGCCTTTTCACTGCCTTATCTCATTTTCCTCAGCTGAGGAAAACCTTCAGGTAAAGGGAAAATAGGAATGCAGGAAGCAGAATACTTTTAATAATGCAAGTTAAACAAAGCTGTGCTGAGAGTGCAAAGTAGAGTCCTTCTGGCAGCCAGAGACTAAAAAGGAGATCAGCCTTTTTTTTTATTCTTACAAAGATAAATATTCATCGCTCAGCTTTCTCCTGAAGGTTGCACAAATCAAGCCCACACGGTGCATCAAGAGTCTAAAAATAAATGCATTTTGTGAAAAGGCAACAGTGAGAAGCTGCTCACTTTTACACTGTAGACCCTGACGCATGATCCCCCAGAGCAAGGAGCCGCAGTGGTCACAGAACGTTGGGACTTTGTAGTTGTGGACGCTGAATTTATGAGGAATGTTGATCCCAAACCTCTGTTCAGTCACCTGCAGCACCAAAAGGAAAGCATAGGTTTAAAATTCAAATGCATGTTTACAAGCTGGTGGTCATTTACATACAGGTATTTAAGTGCAAATCTAAGAAAATAATTTCAAGTCAGAAAATGTCCCAATCCATCACCTCACTGAGGTTTATGGCAAGTGAATACTGAATTAACAGCCTCATCTGCTGTGTGCTAGCCCTGCTTTCCTTGCTGGCCACACGAGACTACCTGGCAAAGCAGATTTTAAAATAAGGGCTCCCTAGCCAATTTTAAATTCTTAAAGACAAGTTAGAATTAGACTACCTCTAAACAAACCAACCCCACTGCAGTGTGAGCTACAGCATTTTTTAATCACACAGTTTTGAAATTAATGACTTGCAAAAAC
The DNA here is from genome assembly GCA_013400495.1 of Nicator chloris. Classification (NCBI taxonomy): domain Eukaryota; kingdom Metazoa; phylum Chordata; class Aves; order Passeriformes; family Pycnonotidae; genus Nicator; species Nicator chloris. The sequence goes on along the minus strand of WAAE01008764.1, from coordinate 77,529 downwards.
ACGTAACTTTAGGTTGAACTGTTGATTTTATTAATTTCAATATAAAACTACTTTCATAGCTCCTCCTAAAATTCTCATTCCTCTTCTCACCCTGCTCGTAATTAACAGCCTTTCAGGCACACATTTCACTTCATCACTTGCATTCATCCCCTTTCTTTTCCAATTGTAAACCATTCAGATCTCAAGGACACCTTTAAAAAAAATGTTTCAATGGCTGAAGAAACCAGTCCCCATTTAGCATAATCATCACTTTTGGCTTTGTTTCTCAACATGTAGATCCTGGAAAGCCGAGGCGGAACCCACAACTCTATTAAAGAAAGTCAGGGGCGTGACTGGAACAAGTAGCTTAAGGTGAGTGGTGCCTCCTCACTTTTGGCATCTTTTAAAGTAGTTTAAATGTGTTATAAAACCTTCATAATCCCGGGAGAGGGGCGAGGACGTTCACTATTTAACTTGCACTTTACCCTTAACTCATTTTCATCTGGATCATCAAGGAGTCATTTTAAGGAGTTCAGTTCAGCAGTTTGGAGGCAAGAAGTAACAAACAAAGGCAACTGCATGGCACAGAACACAGAGCTGCCTTGTGAATAAAGAGATTTGATTTGATTTTTCCTCAAACAGTTATTGAACCATTTTCAGTTTCAGGAATGAGACATGCAATGCACAGGGCAGTGTTAGGTGGGGATGTTACTCCCATCAAACACAGCCAAAACTAGCAAAAAGGAAAACCTTCAGAAACACAAGTTATGCAAGGGCTCTTTATTACAGCATATTTTATAGAGCAAAGGTGTGGAGCAACAACTGAGTCCTTCAGGCAACCAGAAAAGAAAAAGAAAAAGAGGCAAAACAAAGACCAGTGGTTGGCCAGAGAAATCCACATTAAGAACTGGACACCAAATTTTGATTGCACCACAGTTAATCATGCAAGAAAATTACCAAGGAAACCAGTGGATTTGCTACTTGTTGATGTCTTCCAGTGAAGATATCCTGACTTCTCAAACCATGTGCTAGTCCAAACAGTTAATGACAACAACAGAAAAACAACTGGATGATGTTGCATGGCTTTTAAGCAGGCCCCTGTCACTCTTTCCCACTTTTAAACCCATGAATAAAGATAACACAAAGCAATTTATCTTATAGGACAACCCCAGCAACCCAGACAAAGTATGATGACCCAAAAACCGACATGACTTTACCTTGAGATCGTTCTTGTTAGTATTGTTTTGGCACGTGCAAGCTGTGACAATGAGGTGATGGCAGCGCTTGTGTACAACACAGGTGCACACTAGGAAATAAAAGAAGCACGCTGAAAAGAGCCCTTGGAAGACTCAGAACACATCAATCCACCAGCTGGGTTCCTTGAGGCTCAGCTGCATCACCAGCACACAGTAAACATGTGAAAAATAACTGGTGGCTTGGAATTTACAACAGATCTGGAGATGTATCCTCAATCTACTGCAACAAAAATTCTGCACTGGATCATTCACACAGCCCAGAAAAGAGTTGCCTATATCAAATATGGGTGATGGACACAGAAATAAGGGTGTAGCTTCTCAAACTACTAAAAAAATGCTGTTGAAATAATTATCCAGTGAAGAGTGTTTCACACAGCAATATCCATTTTGTTTACATGCAGCTTCCTTTCACAGGACACCAGTGCTCTGTTATACTGCACAGGAACAGGCTGTGCTAGGCTATACTGAATGACCACGAAGCAGGCAGTTCTGGGAAAAAGGGAAAGGCAAAATAAAGGGAAAGGTAGAGCAATAATTAAATGCAAAATAATTAAATGCAATACATCTCCACAGCCAGTCAGCCAAAGCATGCATTCAGGCAGAAGTGCTGTGCCAGCCCACGAACTCCCAAATTTTACTCTGTTGAAGTTCAGAGGGAGAGACAGGAGGCTGGCCATTCCAGCAGGGTACTTTGTGTCCCAATACCAGCTGAGCACTGTCCTGAAGGGACCCTGGGTGCCTCATGCCTAGCTGGGTGTTGCATGTAGCCAGCAGCAGGATGAAAAAGCCACCGGACACACAGGTGTTTGCAGGAATGTCAGTGGCTGCTCCTGCAGCCAGGCAAATCTGACAGGGGCTCAAAAGCACAGGTCTGGCTGCCTGGGGAGGAAGAGGAGTGCTGGTTCCAGAGCAGCTCACGGCTGCAGGATGTCCCAGCAGCATGGGAAAGCACTCCCAAAGCAGCACATCCCACACGCACGCCACGCTGGAGCGGAGCACCTTACCTTGGCACTGGTATCCCTGCTTCCCAAACACGCCCCTGGCCAAGAGAAAACACAGACACAATTTAATGGCAGAAAAGACGGTCGTCTTGCAGATTGTTTACAGAAGGCAGAGCCAAAATGCAGGAGGATCCCAAATTATCAGGTCCCATGGCAGAGCTGCCCAGCAGTAGTGGTGCAATCCAGCACAGGGGTGTGAGAGCACAGGAAAGCACTGCACAGACATGGCTCACAGGGCAGGCTGTCAACATGCCTGTATTCCCCATATTCCCCCTCACTCTCGTTTCTCAAATACTTCGCTTCATTACAACACACACCACACATATTAGACTGATCCCAGCAGCCCACACCCTGTTATTATCTCTCCCACTCCGTGTTCTTTTGAGACATATCTACGTTTTTCTCCTTGCTCTGCCTACTCCTCCACGTGCATCACCTCACACCTCTCTGATGGCTCTTCTGTTCTCAGGAGTTTTCTCTAAACTTTCAAGCAACTGGTTTTTTTCTCAGTGTAACCTCAACGCTCCACTCCAGTGAGTGGGGTCTTTCTTCAGGTTGCTTCGTTGCATTTTTTCCCTTGAAATAACATCTGTGGTTACAAGGGAGGGACACTGCCACACCCCCACACCAACCCAGCTTGCTTCTCGATGTATTCCAAGATACACATCACCTCTGGCCTCTCTGCAGCAGACTCCAGTTTGCAGCATAAACGCACCCTGCCAAACCTGATGGCCAAGGGGCACCACATCGGAGGCCCAGGGTAAAGTCCTAAGCGACACTCAGGACTGGGGGTGCCGTGTCCCCAGAACACAAAGGACTGGGGAGCTCTATGCCAGGGTGTTTGAGCTGTTCTCACCAGATGAACTCCCTGCAGTGAGAGCAGTAGGTGGGCTGTCGCAGGTAGGTGGCCATGAACTTGTGCCCGTTCACCTGGTGCACCCGCCTCCGCATCGCCCGCTGCCGCTTCCGAGTGAGGTTCTTGAAGATCCGGTCCCGCGGCAGAGTCCCTGTGCAGGGGGAGAAGGAGAAAAAAGGACAACAAAACATTGAGATCATCACACACAGTTACTGCTTCTGGTTCTGCTACAGCATTGAGTTTGGGCCCTCAGCCTAAGGAGGATGCAGACCTGCTGAAGCAAGTCCAGAGGTGGACATGAAACACAGGGTGACAGGACAAGGGGGAATGGCTTCACACTGAAAGACAGTAGGTTTAGATTGGATGTTTTGAAGAAATTAACGACTCTGAGGGTGGTGAGGCCCTGGCAGAGGTTGTCCACAGAAGCTGTGGCTGGCCCATCCCTGGAAGTGTTCCAGACCATGCTAGATGGGGCTTGGAGAAACCTGGTCTAGTGGAAGGTGTCCCTGCCCATGGCAGAAGGTTGGAATTAGAAGATCTTTAAGGTCCCTTCCAATATAAACCATTCTATGATAAAATGCTTTCAAAAGCCAAATTACATCCCTGGTGTATAAGTCAGGGGACTGTGGTCTAGAACGAGTATGGCATCCAGGACAGGTACAGAACTTAATTGCAATGTCCCCTTTAGCTCAAAATTGTATTTTTCATCTAGAAATATCTGCCTTTGGCTATCTTCCTCTCACTCCTCTCACATGCTGAGACATGTCAATAAGCTATTAATTCACAAGCTATAAATAGACCGAAAGCTCCAGGCTAATGAGTTGTTATAACTCACAGCTTTTTGGGCAATAACTCCTGAAAACAAAACTACACATAACCAACCCACCACCACCACACTTGCTGAGTGAAAGCAATGCCTTTCCTTGAGAACAGTGTTCATCTACCTTTGGCATTTTCATGCTATACTTCTTCATCACTATTTGCAGCATTTTTACATACTTCCAATACTTCCTGTGTTGGTTAAAAAAAAATAGGCTACTTTTTCAATGATGGCTAGTTGTTTGATATGTGCCACACTCAGCTTTCTTTAAAGGGTTCATTTTCTAAAGGTTAGGTAATATTGATAGCTCTGGAAAGCAGGGATCCAGAAACTGCTGCCATTCAAATCGGAACTGTCCCAAAATATAATTTAATTTTAGAACAGAGTAGACTATTTCAGTTGAAAGGGACCTGCAATAATTATCTAGTCCAAATGTCTGACAACGTCAGAATGGACCAGAAGTTAATGTATTTTAAGAGCATTGTTCAAACACTTCTTAAATATGACAGGCTGTGGGCACTGACCACCTGTCTAGGAAGCCTCTTCCCATGTCTGAACCACCTCTCATTAAAGAAATGCTTCCTAGTCCCCAGACCAAACTCCTCTGGTGCAATTTAATATCACAATTAAATTATCTATCAATATAATTTAATCTTTTTACTGAGTTTAGTTCAGCCACATAACAATTGCCTAGCAAAGCTCAATTTACACAAAACAAGTGTCTCTCACAAGGCATGAACTGAGCTCTAGATCAAGACAGCCATTCCCATCTAGGCAGCAGCTGTCCAAATTGCATATCCCAGCCAGCTGGTCTCTGGGATCCTCACACAGACCTGGTCAGACTCAGCTGAGCTTCCCAGATCAAAGCCTCATCTGGGGCACACTTGTCTCAGAAGAAAGAAATTACATTTGCAGTTTTCAAATTAGTCAATTTGCAAAGTAAAGACCCTGAAAACAAGGGCATTCTGGGGGTGGGGAGGGGATGGACAACACATCAGAGTCTGCCAGAAGTGACTGTGCAACGATGTTCTGTGTTCTGGACTCTTGTTTTGAGCGTGGATTGGATGCAAGACCAAAGCCAGCTCCTGCCAAACCCCCTGCAAGGATATAATTCCACAGGAAGGGACGGGTCTGCAAACTCCCAGAAAAGTGGATCAGCAGCAGGACCTAACACAGCTGTCACCCTCCCATTTACCTTCCCACAAAAAAGGGGCAGAGCAATTCCCTGCTTTCAACTGGCTTTGCTGATCAACCACTGCGGGGAGGCGGGTGGTGGAAATAGAGGAAAAGCTGTCGACCTGATCAAGGCCTGAAATGTAGGAATCCCACATCACAGGCATATTTCCTGGTCTTCTTTGTAGGAGTCGAGATAAGGGAAACCATCCTGTCAGTACTGAGCCCAGCCACTTCAAGGGGCTGTGAGCCACAGGATGTAGTCCTCTTGGTACTCTTGCTACAGGTTTAGAAGCAAAGCCAGCCATAAAGCTCAAGGGTTTTCTGCTGAGTCCTCCCAGCCATCCATGCACGTGTCCCTTGCACAGGCACTGATGGAAACCCCGATGGCATCACTGTGACACAGAGCATGGTTCTCCTTTAGGACAGCTTGCATTTATTTTTTAAATGGGAGCGCATGCTACAAATTAGGATTTTCCCATTTAAACACATCAAGAGAAAGGATGTGGTAAGGCTGATCCAAGCATTTAACAGAAACCTGCTTTCCTCAGTGCAGAGCTCCAAGCAGCTGGGCAGAGACTGGCACAGAAGAGCCTGCCTTTGTAAGGAAGTGCTTAAACATGTGTTTAATTCCCACTGAGGTCAAGAGGACTCAGGGGACCACAGGAATTGCCAGACTGAATTAGAACACTGGTCCATCTAGTTCAGCATCCTGCCTCTGTCAGTGGGCAACCAGAAACACGTGACAGCAAGATGGAGGAACTCTGCAGCTGGGAGATAATTCGCCTCTTTCCCACGCACGAGGTGTCATTTTGATCTCCAGAAGTGAGATCTGATTTGTGGAGGTTTAATATTCCTTTCAAACGTTCAACCATCATTGCACAAGTTCAGCTGCCTTGTTATCTACCACAGGAAACAAGCCCAAGAAGAACCTCAGGAGGTCAACCAAAAGGTCCTCTAAAAGGAAGATCAAGAGACAGCTGCTTTGCTGAGCCTCCTGCAACTTCATGCAAGAATAAAAAATAATAATAAATTCCTTATAGTATCACAGAACGTGCCCAACGTCAAATTCAAGAGAACATCACTTTGATCCAGGTTTAGGCAAACAGGTAAGTGTTTTTCCTGGATCAGGGCCAAACACCTCAACTGGCAAAGTGTCCTGTATTGGTGTTCAGCATGTAAAGGAGAACTTCTGAGGCATGGAAAGGGAACCATAGGGCTTTAGTGGGTGGTGAGCACCTAAGTAAATCACCTAAAGAAGCAATCCAGTTACCAGCCTGCTTCATGCCAGCTGCTCCATTAGAAGCCCAACAGCTGATGCCCTTTAAGCACCCATTTAGCAGAGTTTAGAAGAATATGTTCCCAATTTAGGTCCTGCAGCTTCTGGTTTTGTTACAGTTCCATCAAGGACCAGCACAGGGTAATCACCTCCCTGGTGCTCTCCCATGCAAGGCAGACCACACACGGCAAGAGGAAACCAATCCTTGGCACCAGGAATAGGGGTCACTTGATGAGAGCCTGCAAAGCCACCCATGGGACACTGCTGTGCATCCCTGTGGTTTGCCCAGCTTCAGACAGACTGCAATTTTGAAACAGTTCACAAAACCCCCAAAATTACAAGCACTTGCTTTTTCCTGCGCAACAGAGGGAGTCTCCATGCTGCCTGCACTGGTGGATCACATCTAGGGCCAGCCTGAAGCCTCCTCCCTAGAGCTGTACTTGGCTTCCATCCCCCATTCTCCAGACACCAAAATCCCACAGCACAACAGTTCCATCTTGCTTGTCATTAATGCACATGCCTCATGTTGGAGTTTTTTTCTTTACTAAAAGCTAAGTCATTTAAAACACTCCTCAAATTTCACACTTTCTCCCACCACTTGGCTGTCAGACCCTGCTGATGTTCTGTTGATAGTGCACATCTTTCAGGTGATCCTCACCCATGCTTATGTTCAGCTCAATTTACAATATAACAAATCTTGAGTGTTACTAAGGCTTCAGGAAGGCCTGGATTACTTTCCACATGCCATCAACTCTTTTGGGCACTATTCTTCCCAGTTCCTGGTGCTGGCTTAAAAAGGAGAGGGAGAATCCAGCACAATCTCAGCCATACCTTGAGCCCAGGTGTAGCTGCAGGAGACCATCCATCACATGATTTAATGGATCTACATATACAACCACATCCCACAGAATAAATCCCTCTGTCTCAGGGCTTGGGTGCTCATGCATCCCACACACCACACCACGGAGCTGGCAAGTTCAGCCCTCCAACAAGCTGCAAATGATTTTGAAATGGTGAAACATATGGCTACCAAAACCTCCTTCCTCCCAACCACCAGGATGGCAGTTCCTCAGCTCACACCCAACACATCTGCTCAACAGGTCCCAGTGCCACTGGGTGAGAGGCTGTGGGCAGAAATCATCCATCAACACAGCACTGAAGCCTGATAAGGGAAAGGCTGAGAGAATTGGGATTGCTCAGCCTGGAGAAGAGAAGGCTCTGGGGTGACCTTATGGCAGCTTTTCAGTACCTGCAGGGAGCCTACCAGAAATCTGAAGGAGTGTTTGCAAGGGTATGTAGTGATAGGACAAGGGGGAACAGATCCAAACTGAAAGAGAATAGATTTAGATGAGTTATTAGGAAGAAATTCTTCCCTCTGAAGGTGGTGAGGCCCTGGCACAGGTTGCCCAGGAAAGCTGTGGCTGCCCCATCCCTGGCAGTGTTCCAGGCCATGCTGCATGGGGTTTGCAGCAACCTGGCCTAGTGGAAGGTGTCCCTGCCCATAGAAAGGGGTTGGAATGAGGTGATCTTTAAGGTCCCTTCCAACTCAAACCAGTCTGTGACTCTGTGATAGCATGGCCAATGCAGCAGCCCCTCATGCCTCTCATCTTTGGTGTCAGAGAATACGAAGCCATCAGAGACATTTTCCCAGCTCATGTTTTGCATGCTGGCCAGTTTCCTACAGGACATATATTTTCCTTCTGGACACAGAGAGTGTTTTACAAAACAAAGCCATTCTAGACTGTTAAAGAGACCCAGACTTTTAAAAGCCTCTAATCTCTGGTAAAGCAACAACCACCATGAACGGTTCAAATGTCCAAACACTGCTTTAAGAGCAGACAAGTAATTGCTCAGCAAAGAGACTTCCCACATCCGTGGTTAAACTCGGACATCTGTAACTATGGGTTATTTACTGTGCCTGCCTATGTGCAAAACTTAACTACAAAGTCCAACACTAAAAAGCCTCTTCCCCTTTCCTCCTCTGCACTCACGCTCAACACATGTTTATGGCAGTGGAAATTATACATGCAGCGGGAGAGGGGAATAAATAACCCACCAAGTCATCTGAGGACAGGGGCAAGCACCAGCACATCCTCACCCACTCAGCAGCCTCTATCACCACCCCACCTGCCCCCTGAGCTTACCTGACCCTGCTCTTCCTGGGCAGAGATCCCTCCCTTCCCCCCTGCCCCAGTTTATATTCCAGGGTGTTATGCCAGGCAAATCCCTACAGTGGTGGCAAAACTACAGCAGGAAAACAAGACGAAGAGCTGCAGGATGAAGTGGTGTGTTTGGAACTATTTGACTCGAGCAGTTAAAGCTCATCAGGTCTCATCTATTGGAAATCAATCTCACCGTGGTGCTATCGACCCCTGCTGTAACACCAGCACAGCAAAGGTCAGCCAGGTACCTCCTCACACATGACAGCTCTCAGTGTTAACCCTCCCATATGCACCAGCAGCATTTTAATTTGGAAGAAATAAAAGATATTCAAGCAAGCAATGTAAAAAGCCTTAAAATCAATAGTGTTACTAGGTAAAAACTTAATTAAGCCTTTTTTTTATCAGTACCAGGAGCAGTACACACATCATCCTCCCCAAGGAGCACTGCAAGCAAGCTCTCCTTGAACTTGGACACTGCCACTGACCTTACTGGGCTGTAAAAAGTAACACAGTGGATTGAGAGACCACTCACCTCTTGCAAGCACAGCAGCACTGAACAACAATCTCAGATCATGCTAAATGCTCATCTAGCCCATGCCCTAACAGTGAGTAGTAGTGGGTGTTCTAGGAAAAGAATACACAGACCAAGTAAATGAATTCACGCCCCTACACCCTCCAGCCATCAGTATGTAGGTGTTCTCTCAATATTTACCTGCACTGGGCTTCCTCACATATACTGAATGTAAACTGAGGCTAAACCAAGATGTTTATTCCCCGGGCTGGAAAAGGTGTAAGTTATGAACAAAAATCCCTTACTAAGGTTTTGCATCTTCTAAGCAGGAGTTTTATCACTATAATCCTGTGGATGGTCAAAATCATGGGCAGCCTTGCTAATTAAAATGTTATAAACACAAACAACACCACTGAAGAAGCTGACAGCCTCACTCTGAAAAGTGAAAAGGATTTAAACATCTTATTCTGCTTCCCTAATATTAGTGCTGCAGAGTGAAAGCCTAGTCTTTTTTACTACAAAGCTTTTCCTCAGTTCCCCTCAAAAGTTAAGTTGGATGCACAAATCAGACAGGTGGAAAACTGCCACCTCCACAGAGTTAACCACATGGGGTTTCCCTCCCAGCAGAAGTTGATCCTTCTGTTGCTTTTGCCAGTCTGTGCAAGACCCTGCACTCTGGTTCCAGTCCCAGGAGAGGCTCCTTGCAAAGCAAACATGTGGCACATCAAACACAGGCTGGGACTCATGTTAGATCCAGATGCCGTTCTGCCCTCTGAAACTGGATAAAGTTTTGTGTGAAGACCAGAGAAAGAGCCAGCTAGGGCTGGCAGCACCATGCTGTCTTCCAGGACTTCACAGAAAAGCCACGTTAATGGGCAGCTCATCTTTTAAGATGCCAACCTGTCAATATTGTCTGAAAGAGTAAGAAGGAACAACGATGCTCTGAATCCAAAAAATGTTTTCCTCACTCAGGAGTGTGAAACAGCACTATCAGCAGTCTTGGAAATACAAACATGTAATCATCCCTGCATCAAATCACACAGAACTGTACACTGGAGGCAAGGCCTCTGTTTCTCATCCAAGTGCTGAAGTAGAGCAGATCCATCTTCCTTGTTTTCTTGCCAGATCTAGGACATAAATTCATCTCAGCTCTCAGTGATTAACAGCATTTGAGGCCTGAAGCTGAAGGATGATGTTTCAGTGTGGCAGCAGTGAGAACAGGATCAATGAGGTTCACACAATATTGGTGAGCACGGCAGCGCTCTGCTATTGCTACAAAAGCCCATCACAGGCCTATTTCTAGAATTACACAATGATGCCAAAGCTCTGGTGGTGCCAGTAGGTGAGACAGAAGAGCAACTTTTGGGGGGCTCAGTTTTCTTCAGCCTCTTGGACTTGGCTGAAGCAGCACCAGGGAGAGCAGGACAGCTCTGCAGAGCTGCAGTGAGCAGTGTGTGGCCCCTGGGAGCATCCTCATCTTCAGGAGGGGAGATGGCTGCAAAGGCAAGGGTACAACCCAGTGCTGGGGCTGAGGGAGGAAGAGCTGCTTGTTATCTGCTTGAATAACTTCTGTGAGAACATGAGAGAGCAGGAAGAAGGCAGCCTGAGAACCTCCAAAACAAGTATTCTGCTGCCTCTTCAAGTCTCCCAACCAGTTATGAACACCATGCAGGTTATTTTGCATAGGGTTTTCATCCCAATTGCCACACAGGTTTTCAGTCGTGCACGGAGCAGCTTTTCCACATTTGCTCTTACATGAGTTTTCTTGGAAAATCTTTTTTTTTTTTTTCCCTAAGAAAAGCTGATTTTAGACGTTTGCTTGCAGATGTTGACAGCTCTGAAGCAAGGCACCACAGTATGTTGCACAAGGCTCAAAATGTCAGTGGAAAAGCCTTTCCACTCATTTCCATAGTGAGTAACCTTACCATTCCATCTCTGCAAGTTTTTGCATTCATTTGCAAAACCTCAGGATATATCTGTTTGCCAGAGAGACCAGGCTGGGGCAACAATAGCAAAGAACTGTCTCAGCTTGCACAGAGAGGAGACTCCAGGGGAAAAAGATTTTATTTAAAAATCAGAAGAGGGATTTGAGGGTGACAAGAGAAACCTGAGCACTGAACTGAGGCCATCAGAGCCCCAGACTGCCACTGTGACCAGAATGCCACCTCGTATCCGTCCCTTACCCAGCAAGACACAGTTTCAAAAAGCAAAATAAATTAGTCTGGCTGTATCCCAGACAGGTGCTTCCCCCTGGCTGTAGCTGAACATGGTCTTCCAGCAGATGTAGAATCTAAAAGTCACCCCAGCCCCACTGTTCTCTCCTGACAACAGAGCCCCCTCCCTGCCATCTCAGACCTACCAGCATTCAAGTGCTCCATAACCCACTCCTGTCACACTGACCTACATAAGAGCAGGCAGAAAAACCCCAACAAAACCCAAAACACTTCTTACTGCATTGCTCATCAGAGATTTAACTGATTCCTCTCCCTCCTCCCCTCAAAGTTACAATCATTACTATTTGCTTGTGCTTAGGCAAGCGAATTTCCATTGTAAAACCTCCTGTTAGTCCTTCCCACTTACTAAACTCAAGAGAAAAACGTTGAGATGTGATTTACTAGGGAAGAAACCATTTTAATACATTATTCATTAAAAACAGGAAAATAAAACTAACAAAGCAACTTTGATCTTTTCCATGATTAATTAATGTGCCAGAAGCCCTCTGAGCTAGAAGATCTCAAACCACACTGGCTACAGAGTAGAAGTAGCAGTAACACAGAATGACAGCATTTTTAAGTCAAAGCTCCCATCACTTGTGCAAAATCCTCCAGAAAAGCAGAACTGGTAGCAGGGAGATCCTGAACCCTCCCTGCTCCCGCTGCCTGGGGGCTCCTGCGTGTCACAACCACCAGCAGCTCACATGCTCGTGGGTGTTCCATAGCCAGGATCACAACACGCTCTTGGGGAGGCTCTGCCCACACAGGGAAACACCAGATCCAAGTCAAACCTATTTTTAACCAAGTGCAGTTTAAAGCCGTTTTTGAAGTGGATGCTCTGGGGGCATTCCCCTTTTGGGGCACGGGGGCAGCTTCACAAGTTGGTATTGAAACAAGAGTATGTTGCACAAGGCTCACACAGAACTAAATCAACTTAATGTCTGACAATCAACTAAATCTGCTTAAAACTCACACCTCTATGTCCAGGCAGTGCAATTTGCTAGAGACAGAGGTTTAAAATCAACCTCAAAAGAAGGAGGAGCAGGAGAATACTCCTTATGGAACACAATGACAAAACACACAAAGAAACTACGATGAAAAAAAAGCCAGTTGAGATGGGAGTATCAGGCAGCTTGTGTCCAGAGGCCCCAAAGTTTTGCAGCATCTCCACACATAAGTAACCACGTTCCTCAACACAGCAGCCATCCCTAGGATGAAATCTCAAGCCTTCCTCACCAAGGGCACTGTGCCTCTCCAAGAGAACACAAACTGTATCCCAAAGCACAACTGGAATCTAGTCAGGAACGAAATAACCAGGAAAGCTAATTCAACAGGACAAGTTAAACATTCCCCCTTTTCTGCCACTAGGGCCTCCGACTGCTGTCATGAGACACCTCAGCTTTTCCCCTGGAGGTGCACTGGCCTTGGGCTCACGGGGCAGGATGATCAACACCCCAACCACCACCCTGCAACACTTGGATTCTCCTGGTGGACTGGTCACCCCACAGCTGCAGAGCCCAAGTGGTCTGGCAGCAAACTCAGCTCTGATCACACAGCTGACCCAGGAACTTTTGAGATTTCCATGTGGCAGCTTGCCAATGAGTCCTCTAATTTCAACAGCCTTAAAAAGCAGGTTGTTTACCATGTTGCTCTCCCACGCAGGTTCCCACACACCATGGGCTGAGTAAGACACTGCCGCAGCAAAGCATCTGTCAAGAAAAATAAATTCAGCCTCTTGTATTCCCAGCTTATTGGGAAGAACTCTGCCAAGAAGCAGCACCTCTTCTCACCAACACATCCCCCACCTTGGCAATGCAGCAAGGGAGCACTCAGTGCTCAGGCTGGGGATGGCACAATCCATCCTGAAACTTCTGCAGATGGCAGGGACCACGAGCGCTCTCTGCCCCTCCCAGTGCCAGGGGATTATTGTGATTTCCCAGAGGGATTTCCCAAGGGCTGCAGGTCAGGAGTGGTGCCTTCAGGAAATGCAGTTGTCTCCAACAGATTCCCAGCAGCTAACATTCTCTCCCCCTTCCCCATCTCCTCCCAAACGTGGTTTTCACCCTGCAATACACATTTCTCCACTTCTGAAATATGTCTCTGGGATTTCAAAAGCAGATGTCCCAAATCCAGACAAATACAGCTTCAAAAATGCAGGCTGCCACATGGACAGGGTGTTGCTTGCATCGGCTCAGGATCATGGAATCATAAAGGTTGGAAAAGACCTCCAAGATCATAGAGTCCAACCTTTGACCAAACATCACCACTGCCAAGAAAACCACAGCACTGAGTGCCACATCCAGCTGTTTCTTAACACTTCCAGGGATGGCAACTCGCCATCAGACTGCTTGGGCAGTCTGGTGTCAGCAGCTCCATAATGTGACACCCACCAATATCATTCTCCCAAACAGGTGGCCCTTTCCAGCAGGTATAAATACATATCCTGCCTCCCCACAGGCTCTCCCATCTCACTCCTCTCAATTAACAAACATGCAGAGGTGGGTGAGCAGGAATAAAGTCACTTTCCCCAGTAGGTTGTGAAAGACACCTAAAACCTGCACCTCGCTTCATCTTTTTTCCCAGTCCCTCAATGGGGAAGGAACACTTAAGGAGGGAATTTGTTTAGGCTCAAATGACAGGAGATGAAAGCCAGCCTGTGGTTTGATGCTCACAACAGCCCTTACACAGGTTTCAGCAGTTCTCCCCCCACAGAGCACCCTGCAGAAGTGCCTTCCCCCACAGCCATTTTCCAGCCAAATCATGGGACACAGGGATTTCTCTGCCATGGCCTTCATGTGGAAGTTGTCATCAGCTCTTTTGGGTGCAACTGGACCCTTCCCTTGAAGGGTTTGTTTTTCCCACTTTGACTCCCATTCACAAGTGAAATACAGAACCAGAGTCAATGCAAGTAAAAACAGGTGCAGGACTAGACTGAGGCCATCACCCAGTAAGGATTCCTCACTCAACACCTGAGAACTCTGAGCTGGGCAGGCTGGACAGGAAACATTTTTCTGCCTTTATCCTTGCTGACTTGCAAGTATGATCTGAAAGTCGGTACTGTGGACATACAGGAAGGACACATCTTAAGACACAAAAATTCCACATTGCCTGACTTTTGAGAGTTTGATTTTCTAGTGATATCCTTCAAATGAAAAGGTTTCTGGCTTTAAGGAAAGCCTACATTTTATAAACAAAGAAAATTATTATTGGAAGTAAGTTCATCTGCTGGAACTGCAGCAGTCTCCTCGGTCCTGGCTCGGCAGCAAGGCTGTGGTTTTGAGCACACAGCTCCAGGGAGAGGAGAGCAGGAACAGGGGAACACAGACTTCCCAGGAAAGGACTGTGCTTTACTGTGTGGATCAGTGCTAGTGACAGACACACACGCTCAACAAGTCTGGCAGCTAGACGGCAGAAACGAGCTGAGATTCTGGGATTAAAAACAGTTCCAGGATGTAGCAAGAAACGGGCTTTGATGGTCACAGCTATGCTGCTGCTGCAGCATTTCTCTGTCCCTGCAGCTCCTCTACAACCCCTCTGTCCATATTCTCCTCCTCCCTCCTCCTTTAACCTTTTGGGTTCCTTTAAGCTGCTTCTTCCTGACTATTCCTGCCCATACCCGTCCATCACCACTCCCCAGACCAGTCTCCTACTTCCTTCTATCTCTCCTTATATTCCTTATCTCTGTCCTTCTTCCAGGCCCTTATGGCTCTGTTTCTTCTCCAAGCAACTTTTCCCAGTGTTTCCACCATTCACTGTCCTTGCCCCTTGTCTCAGCAGAGGGGGCAAGCAGAGCAGGACACCTGCTCAGCCAGACCTCCTGCCTTGCTCCCTCCTCTGCACTCCTGCCAGGGCTCCTCCTCCTGCCTCACTGCAGTACCCAGGGCAGGGCTGCGCTCAGTCAGGGAGAATTCTGGCCCAAAAACCAACCACAGCCCTGCTCCAATTTCCCAGTCCAGACAGCTGGTGCAGAACTGGCCTCAGTCAAGGCAGCCCCAGGGAAACCCAAGAGCATCCTTTTCAGACAGACAGATTTACCCTCAATTATGAAACTGCCTCATTCCCTCATCTGCAACCACCAGCGGTGCTGGCAGTGCCAGGAGGAGCAGCCACTGAGGTGGCTCAGTGCACGTGGTGTCCACAGCACTCCCAGCCTTGCTGATGGCATTCAGTTCATCCCACATCACAAAGGAGTAAACTTTCCCCAAAGACAGCAGACAGGGACAGTAGAAGCTTTCATTGCTCCCTCTCTTGCCTCTGCCAAGCTTGAAGTCACCCTGGCCAAACAACATCAGGATCTCTTTGCTCAAAGCTGTATTTTGATTCAGCATTTCATTCTGGAAAACAAACAGAACGATTGCTGCTGAAAGCTCTCCAGGAAACAAAAACAGCTGGCACTGAAGAGCAGGAAACTCATTATTTTCTGCTGGGCATGGTCTGGAACAACCTAAAACAGAGGTGTATAAATTGCAAGTGCGAGTATTCACCTCCTAAAGCATCACTAGAAGATGAGCTCTGCTTCCTACAGCTCCATGCCAGCTCTAATGCTGAAGACCCAGTTCTGCCCTTGGCTGTTTGGGAGATGTTTCCTCCCTCCAGTGAGATGCAGGACTGAACTGCACAACACCCTCACCATGCAGCAGATGGATGCTGCTGATCCTCCTCATGTCTTTGGAGCCAGAGGGAACCTTGGGTCTCCCCACGAGCACTAACAACGCCTGAATAGCTCCCAGGTAAACTGAGGTAATTTAACACTACAGCACAACAGCATCTTGTTACCTTCAGGGGACAAGGACTTCTGGGCACTGGACAGGCTGGGCTGCCAGGCACCCAGACACAAGGAAAATCCTTGACTGTGGTGGTACCACCTAAATCAGGAGTCTCCTCCAGCAGCCAGAGTTGAGAGACTCGGATATTAAATGGGATACAGCCTAACTGGATAGTTGGTGGAGCCGAAGTTAAATTAATTAATTAAACAAACAAGTAAATAAAATAAATCGGCATGGTTTTGTTGGTATTTTTTTCCTGCAGTTTCTGGCACAGATTTACAGACCCCTGGTAAAGCACTGAGGCTTTTGGACAGCCATTTACCTATTTCATCAGTCAGGCACTTCACAATCCTGGTCTAGAGAAATTCAGGCACAGCCTGAGGTGTGCTACTGCCGGGGCATCCCCTTCATCCCAATCCAGGGCATCATCCAGGTGTCCTCAACCACAGTGGGTCCAGAGAGGGATGGCCATGAAACAGCATCAGGGAGCAGCAACCAGGGCTGTGCCGTCCCCCCTGGATCCCAGCACTCACCTCCTGCAGCTTCATGTTCATCTCCTTCCATCCCACACTCACCATCCTGCCCCGCTGCAGGACAAACACCAGCGCCAGCACAGCCCTGTCCTCCAAGGCCAAGGAGGTCTCAGCTCCTCTGGGAGCTGCCATCACCTCTTCCAGGAATCACATTAAAATAAAGCAAAGAAACCTCTGTTCCTCATTACAGCCAGGAACACTGAAATCCCAGGGCTGATTGCAAGCTTGCATATTTATCTCTAGGTTTCAGAGCCCAGACAAAACACAGCCCACTGAGGAAGTGCAGTTAACCCTGACACTGCTGTTTGTTGCATTTTTACAGTGCCTGGGTATCTCTGCAGTTGGCAGATCTTGGCAAGGCACCAATTACTGACAAGAACCTCTTGGCATTAGACACACTGCAACAGCTGTGGGGCTCACATGGATCATTTTCTGAGAAATAAAGTAGATATGTGGCAGGCTGGGGTGCTGCTCTCCTCCTGTCTCTGCATTACAATCCCTCTGTAAACACCAAGCAAATCACTTCATTTCCCAGGTCTGCCTCTTCCTGCTACAACGAATAAACAGCTTTGTTTGATTGCTTTCCTGTTAAAATATTTTTTCCTGTGAAAATTCAGAATTTAACGAACTTGCCTTGTTTTCTTTTCTTTTTTTTTAATGGTAGAGAGACATATGTGAGATATCAGAGCTCCAGGGTGCAAGAATACTGGGGTTTTCTCAGCAACATTTACACATGAAACGCAATGTGCACATTTTGAAAGTTTCACTTTGAAATAGAAAAAAAAGAAACTCATGGAGGCTTCAGGACAAGGACAGAGCTCCTCTTGCTCCCCCTGGCACACCTGTTGGGGTGTGCAGAGTGTGACCTCCCAGAGACCAATACCTGCTCAGGACTTCAAGATTGGCCTCTGGAAACTTTTCATTTTTTAACCTGGCATTTTATTTTTTAACCTGACACCTTTCAGCAAGGCTGGGGATCCACCTGCCTGCCACACAGAGATGCACAGCATTTGTGGATTACATTCCTGGCCCCTGCAAGGGCTCAATCTTCTCAGGGCACACTTAGGTCAGGAGAGTGTTGAGTCCCATGGGGGAGAAAACACACNCAATCTTCTCAGGGCACACTTAGGGTGTATTTTCTCCCTCATGGGACTCAACACTCTCCTATCTCCATCTGAAAATGCAGAGCTGAACCAACATGGAGTGGATCTGGAAATCCCTTGCCTACAGCACACAGGTGTGGCAAGTGTAAAGCACTGAAAAAAGTGTAGAAATCAGAAAAAAATACAAGAGTGTAGAAATGCATGTCTCCTGCTGGTCTCTGCCACATAAGACTTTGGGTAGACATTAAAGACTTCCATGTCCTCAGACTGTGAACCAAAGACAGCAGAACTTCATTTTATTCTGCACTGTAATGGCCTGTTTGGACCAGCAGGTTTTCTAGATGGTGTCTACTACAAGCTTTAAAACTCTGCTAGAGCCAGTAAACCAAGACAGAAGAGGCCAAAAAAACCCCACAGGATGAAAACAGGGCATTTTTTTATTCCTGGTTCCTAGTTTCCAGTATTTCTTCCCTTAACTATAAAAGATGGGCTGAAAGCAGTCTTATTGCAGTTTACAGAGGACTGGTAAAACTCTTTGTCCTCCCTGTTGTGCAAGAACCTGATAACAGATCTGTCAATAGAAATTTTATGGGGCTGAGGAGCTACATTACAGTGCAGAGCAAGGATCCTGTTAGCACAATACCTATGTTCCACTTTAAGGCTGCAGATCTGCAGTGGTATCTGTCAGAGAAAAGATTATTTCTTTAAAAGAATTTCATCTTAGAAAAATGTATTCTAAGAAAAACGACAGCAAAAGACCAAAAGTCTCTGTGTTTGAGGACAAACCATTTTCAAGCACCAGCTGAAAAACAAGGAAGCATTTCCAGGTGCAGAAGCAGGTTTGGGCTTCCTGAACCTGCTTCTTAGGTTACCTGTAGGTAAGCAGGTTCAGCTTCCCCCTTGGGGGGATGGAACTAGATGATCCTAAAGGTTCCTTCCAATATGATTCTATGATTGCTTTCTGCTGCAAACCCTACCAACATGAAATATTTAGTAATAGGTGCTATATCCACTCTGCCAACTCACTTGGCTTTTCAATATTCCTGTCATCCTGCTTCTTGCCCAGAACTCAAATTTGTCATTGTCTTTACTGACACTGAAAGAAAAGAAACAACCATTACTTACCTCAGAACGATGAAATTAAAACTGAACTTCAAGCTAGAATTATCCCTTTGAGTGACAACATGAAAAAAAAAATTAAAAAAGGCAAATTGCAAGAGCTCAAAGCACTAAAATAGAAACACTCTGTTTTCTACAGGGCTTGTTTCATTCATTCATTCAGTCAAACACCTCCTTTGTATTAATTTAATTAGCTTTGCTCAGAATTAAATAGAGCAAACAGAAAGAGATGTGGCACACCGAGGGCACACAGCACACCTTGCAGGCAAAGCTGCAAGGGGACTGGGCTGGCTCTGGGACTCCAGCACTGCAAGGGGAGAGCTTCAATCCATCCTGGCACACACCTGGGGCCTCTCAGTGTCCACCCTGACCCTGCTGCAGCCAAACAGCCCAGCCCAGGCAGCACCACCAGCCCTCAGGAATCTCTTCTCACTTCTCACAGGGGTCCAGAGGCACAAACCACAGCAGTGGTTCACCCACACTCACTGCAAGGCTTTTTATTTCAAATCCATCATATCCTGCCCAAGAACAGCTAATTCAGGGTCTGCTCTCTCACAGCTGAAACCAGGATTCAGCAGGAAAAAGCAACAAGCACTGGAGAGCAGGTCTGAATTCATGTCACCAGGTGTGTAAGGGAGCAATAAAGCAGATTTTTTTCCCTTTAAAGAGGGCCTGTGAGAGTTGAGATCTCGTGGATTATCTCAGAGATCCTGTGGATTATCTCAGAGTTCCTGGCACACACATGGGATCACAGGGAGGGAGGGAAGCAGGACTCTCTGGTTCTGTTAAACCAGAGCCCCTGCAGTCCCCAGGCCTGGGCAGAGCTTGCTGTGGTCACACACACTGCACCCTGCTCCTCAGCTGACAACACGCCTCACACCCACAGCAAAAACACACCTCAGAGAAGGCACATTGACCATTTGCAAGAGAGCAGAGGCAAGGAGACACAAACAGAGAGAGGTAAGAAATGTTAAAGACACCCTTGGGATGGGAAAAAAGTCGTATTTATATCCAGAGTAAAAAGAACAAGGAAGTTTTCAAAAGGAATCATATGACTTGAAAAAAATTTGAAGACTTGAAAAAAAAAATCCTAATAGGGTGAAACAAAGAAAACCCAGAAAAGAGTCAATAAATTCATCTGAGAAGGGGGTGGGAAATCAATCCCTAAGCAATGCCTGAAGTCTGGCAGGCAGAAGTCAGTCCTCACCTTCTCTATAAAACAGCCTGGACTGAAACAGCTCTTGGGTCAGCGAGGGAGATGGCTGGGGAACAGTGTGCTTCCCTCCACCCCAGCTGGGTGCCAGGACCACCAGGAATGTGTCACCCTTGGGGAGTTCAGGAGTTGGACTTTGCTCATCCTTGTGGGTCCCTTCCAACTGAGAGTATTCTGTGATTTCAGTGAGAGGTAATCTCCTCCCAAGGTAAAGAGATTTTCATTTTAATTTTGCATTGGTTGCTTTACACAGGAAATATCAGCTGAATGAGGGTAGTTAATATAATCAGATACAGCTTAGCACAGCAAGTATATCCAAGCAGAGAAAATAAAGAGAGGCAGGTATAATTTCTCTAGGCCTCCCTCACTTCCTATTGCTCTGTTCCTTTCTTTTTCTGAAAAACTTCAGGTATTTTTAACACATCAAACAGGCAGGTCTCCCTGCCTCAAAACAGCAGGGCAGCGCTGATGGACAGAGGAGCCACATGGGAAGCTGCAAAGAAGTAACCTCTTTCCAGCTGTACATTCCCTTCACTGCCCTCACAGTACTCAAACTCCTCTGTCAGACTCAAAGGAGTGACACCCTGCTCCCTCATCCCTGCTGGAGGTGAGCAGAACCAAATTAAGCTTTTGGTCAGAAGAACTTTTGATCAAAGCGAAAAACTACCACTCATAAAGTCCAAGCACTACCAGGACTGCCTGTTTTGAGTAAGCAAAACAGGACAAACAAAATAGGGCAGTCTCATCTGGGCCTAAAACCACAGTCTCAGTTGTTTTGTTGGGTTTTTACTAATTTTTCTTCTTATGTTGCTTCTTATGCCCCCTACTTCCTCCCTCCCTTTGCCCACTTTTTGGACTTTTACTTTACTGGAGGTAGACAATGGTGCCTGAGACCCTGTGAATTTGGCTATTTCCATAAACAAAACAACTAGCTCGGCATAAGAAGTCATGGGGAGCAGGGAGGATGTGCAGTGGCTGCCCTCCAGATCAGGGGAACAAGTGGGAAGCTATTTTTGGAGCTTTCAAGTCGTGAATTATTCTCAGACTTTTTTCCAAAAAACCCTTAAAATTTCAAATACAATTCAGGGCAAAAGAGACAAAGGTAGAATTAAACATGTTGTTATCAACGAGACCTTTCTGTGTATCAGAGGGAAATCCCCTTCTTCTTGAATACCTCCTTTACCCAATGACTGGGAAAAGTCAGTATCTGCAATCAGGCTTGCCCTGGATTAAGTCTTTTCTTGGAAACTCTACATGTGACCATACATGGGAACAACCAGACAAGGAAAAACCCAAGAGCCATCTTTGATCTTCCTGTTCTGTAAGTCTACACATCCTCAAGAACAACAGAGGAAAGAGAAGTAAATTATTTCCAACATTTCCCATCTCCCTCGGAAAGCAGTAGCTGTACAAACATCTGAGCTCCTAATTTCTCATCTCTGAGACCTTGTTAGCAACATGCTCAGCCAGCAGCACAGAACTGAAACACACTCTGGATTTATGCTCATGCCCACCACCCCTGCTACATCCTGCTTTAAGTGGCCAAGCATGGCACTCTTGCATGTGGATACAAACTGGGATGTAAGACAGTAAAAGCCCTCCAGTTTCTTCTCTTTCCATCTCTGGCTCTGTCATAGGAAATTAAAGCCAATTTCTAACATCTTTTTCATCCCTGCAAGAAATTCCTCCAGGCCTCCCCAGCATACCTTGGCACTCTCCCTGTTCTCTGGTTACAAATACAAAGATTTCCTGGGTTGCTGCAGCACAGCTCACATCCATGCTCATAACTGGTATCACAATAAACAACAGGGACATCAAAACCATCACACTACAAAACAGTTACCAAAAAAAGGCTGCCCAGATACTTTTTGGGGGCAGCTGTCACACTAAACACTTGCGAGCTTCCTGTGCAAAGCAAACCCGGGAAACAGAAAAGCTCGTGAAGTAGATGTGAAGCATTACGGAATAAAAATCACCCAGATGTTTCAAACATGCTCTATTTTAAACATGCTCTGCTTTCTCCTCAGCTTGCCCTTCAAGAGGCAGCCAGGTGAAAAACCTGAGTGACAAAAACAATCTGTGTGAAGGACAACTTCAGGGAAGTAAGCCAGAGCGAGCACGACCTGGCTCCCCAGGTCTGAGATCAGAGCAGAGGGCACACACAGCTCCAGCTGTCACCAACAGCCCCTTCCAGATTTCCCCCGTCACTCAAGAAATCTCAGGCACACCACAGCATGTGGCCCCTGAAGAATCCAAACATCTGCACTGCTCTGCAACTGATGGCAGGGACACAGACCAGAGTCCAGCTCTGAATGCAAACAAGGCAGAGTAACTCCCTTACCTTCTGTGAAGCTTCCTGTAAGAGTTATGACAACAAACACTTTGCCTTCTGGCTCCAAATCCACCTGAAAGAAAGGAAAGGAAATGTTAGAAGATTGGTTTTTTTTGAAGCATAAATTCTCAGGATTTTGCCTGACTAATCCTGCCAACATTTGATAATATTTGAAGGTGTGTATATTCTCATGCACACCTTAATTAAAAAAAAAAAACCAAAACAACTCAAGCATCAAGTGCCCAAATTGTTCAGCATTCAGGGCTCCATAAAAAATAAGGAACTTGAGTGCTCCTTTTTCCTGGACATGCTGAACAATTTCAACCTTGTTAGAGGAAATAGAAGTTAAAAAAAAATAAAATACGGTTTATAGTGTTCCAATTTGGGAGATGAATAAAGCAGGACTAACACTAAATTCTCTGAAAAGATCAATGTGCAGCTGTTTCAAGAATTACATGGATATTTCCTCTCTATTATATTTTATTTCAGTGAAATTGTTTCAGTCTCTCAAAATACCATCATCACTGAGGCAAATGCTGATTTCTTACATAAATCACCTTTTGGCCTTAAACCATAGGAAATAGAAAACTGTTAGTGCTGTTACCTAAGGACTTCTTGTCATTTAATCTAAATTAGATAGAGATAGAGATACAGAACATAATTTTAGGGATCAGAGATTCAATCCCAGTGTCAGTCAGCCTGTCCTTGAAAGAAAGCATTTATTTTTTGGTGAGTAGATTTTTCATTTTGAGATACATTTTTAATAAAGGTCTTGCTTTTGATGGCGGGGTTTGGTTTTTTTTATTTACCAGTTAAAATCACAGCTAAGGATTCCTGATGTTTGAGTCAGCCTGTCACACAGAAATTTCTGCTAAAAAACATAAAGAAAGAAGTAACAAGGCAGCCCCTGAATTTCCCACAAATTTCAAGGTTAAAATTAGCAAAGAGGAGCTTCACACCTCGTGGGTATCGATCACCTGTGCAGAACAGGAATTTTGCAAATGGAGCTCTCTGGGGGAATGACTAAAGATTGCTCATCCAAACCCTCCCTGCTCCTCCTGTACAACCACAGGATGATGATGAGCTCAGGCTGCCTCCTTTTCCAGGGGTAACACACGGTGTACCCCGTGAGCAGTGTAAATACACAGCCCATCACTGAACTAAACCTCCAGCATCAACCTGAGCTCCCCGAGCACAGGCTATGGACCACCCCTGACCCAGACACTTGCTCGTGGTTTCCAAAAAACGCAGCTGCCACGAACCAAACAGGCAATAATATCAAGATACTGGGAAAACAGAAAAGTGAATCCCAAAGGGGAGCCAAACAGCCAAGCTACGAATGGAAGGAAAGCACCTGCTAAGCTGTAGGTGTGCAGGAAAAAAATATTTTCAGGGAAAAGAATGAGCAAACATCTCATTCACATGATTCCAGCTATGGTTCTGAGGTGCCACACACACACTTTTATCAGTGGGACACAAAGCGGGGAAGCTACAGCTGCTTGGGAAAATCCTACCAAAATGCTGATTTTATGGACACTACATTCTCCACTAAAAGAAAAAAAAATTAAAGTCAGTCTCACAGGGAAAACTTAAAGCAAATATTTAGCCTTGACTCAATATTAATTTCTGTGCTTGTTTGCACTGCATATTACACTGGTTTTAGGAAGCTGTGTTTGAACAGCCCTCCATTAATATTGAAGACATTCCCCAAATAGAGTTCAACTCCAGCAGTATCATGCATCATTTTTGCCTAAATTTCAGTTCCCTGGAGAGATGTGCAGCTTTGTAAAGAAATGGTTCTTTCCAAAATATACAATAATATATAACAATATATAACAATATATAATCATGCAAGTTGATTTATGGGATACCAAGAATTCAGTTTAATGGAAAAATCCTTACTTACTTAGGTTTCCAAAATCATTCTTCAGTGTTTATCATTTTCCTGCCAGTCTCCATACAGGATTTGTCAGACTCCTGCTTCCACACTGACAAAGAGGAAGCCTCTTCTTTCCTCCTTTCTTCTAACACACAATATCTCTGGTGGGATGTGGAATAAATCCTGTACTCCCTGTTCAGTCTCAAAAGCAAAGGATTGTCAGGACTCAAGCATCTGGGATGAGGCCAGGAAATGCAACAAAAGCATCACCCACCTTCGACAAAGGGCACAGACAAAAACTGGCCCAAAGTCCTGACACACCTTGCCCTCCATCTCTGCAAAGAGGATTCCTCTGCCCCTAGCACAGCACAGTTCTCTGCTTATAGCAGTCTTACAAAATGGAAACAAACTAATTCAGAAAGCAATAGCAGGAGATTTATGAGGGTTATAAAACAATCTCCCCTCCAGACTCCAAGATTAAAGACCAGTCAAATCCCTTACACTTACTAAGCAGCTGTGCTCATGTTGTACCACAGTCCAAGAGCACTCAGCCAGGAGGACCTGAGCTACACTCAATTTCTTCTTGCAGAACATCTAAGGGGGATCTAATTAAAAATTACAGCTGAAAGGCTCCAAAATGAGGCTGAAGCCCCACCATGCCAGGAGCTGCTGAACCTTTGGCACACCAACACTGATGGATGCAGGACCAATGGGGAATTCTTGTCCTAGACAAGAGTTGAAACCAGACAGTCTTAAGGGTTTCTCTAGTCTTAAATTGATAGCAACAGAACAACAGAAGATAACATACAATGAAATGAAATAATAACAGACCACAGGGGAAAGTCTGGCTTTTGGACTTGCTGTGATCTCCTTTAAGGATGAATTTGACCAGCTAAGTAGCAGCCAACTCGATACCTGAGATAACTCTCAGGCACGTGGAACGTGCCCGAAACAGAAAATAACGCCTGACCTAAAAAACTGGAAGGAAAAGGTCTGACCACAGACCTGAGCCGGCCTGAGAAACATCAGCAGCTCCCCGAGAGCAGCACCCACCTGACAGGACGTGCTTCCCACCATCACAGGGACACCCTGAGCCACGGCCACACCACTGGAGTGGTCTCGTGCTGGCAGCAGCTGACACCTGTGAGCTGCTCACGCTTGCTGGACCCGCGGTGCCGCTGCAGCCCCGCTGCTGAGCTGGGTGTGAACAGCAAGCGCCTCGCTCGGGCCCTGGGGGTGACCTCAGGCAGCCCTGCAGTACAGCCCCTCGTGCTCCTGCCCCTGCTTCACCCCCTCAGCGCCGCCGCGGCCACCTCAGCGCTGCCGTGGCCCCCTCAGCGCCGCCACCCCCTCAGCGCCGCCGCCGCCCCCTCAGTGCAGCCACAGTTTGTAGCACACGTTTTGGGAAACTCACACAGAATTCACACAGAATGTCCAGGTTGGAAGAGACCTTCAAGACCATCAAGTCCAACCCTTGTCCTAACACCTCAACTAAGCCATGGCACCAAGTGCCATATCCAGTCTTTTTTTGAACACATCCAGGCATGGTGATTCCACCACCTCACCAAGAAGACCATTCCACTACTTTATCACCCGTTCTGTAAAAAACCTTTTCCTAATGTCCAACCTATACCTCCCCTGACGCGGCCTGAGACGGTGCCCTCTCGTTCTCTCAGTTGCTGCCTGGTGAAAGAGGCCAACCCCCAACTCTGCCAACCCAGCAGCTGCAGCTGGAGCTGGGCATGCAGAAATTGCTCAGAACCATCTGAAACTAGAGATCCACAGATCAGGAGTCTGGTACCCCACTGCTTCCCCAAAAGGATACAAGCCTTCCTTCAATCTTTCCCATCACCAAAGCACTTCCACCACCAGCACCTACCTTCAGTGATGAAGAGGGCTTCTCACCGTGTTCTGTTACTTAATAAGACCTGAGCACTTCAAAGGGA
The DNA here is from genome assembly GCA_013400495.1 of Nicator chloris. Lineage (NCBI taxonomy): Eukaryota > Metazoa > Chordata > Aves > Passeriformes > Pycnonotidae > Nicator > Nicator chloris. The sequence goes on along the minus strand of WAAE01008764.1, from coordinate 51,388 downwards.
AGCAGCTGCCAAAGGACTGGCCCTCCAGTCATGGAAGGGATAACCCCACCTGGGCTGGCAGCCCAAGCCCTGACTGCCACACTGGCACAGCTCCAGTGATCCCAGTACCTCCCAGCATCAGCAAACACCCTCGGGATCCAGCCCAACAGCAAGTGTGGGTGTAACATAAGCACCATGCAGACACCACATTTTGCTCCTCACTTCTTTTCTGTTTTTTATTTCCCAGCATTGACATTAAAGGCAAAACCCCTACATTTTTACAGAGAAACAGGGTGTCCCAGTATTAATCTTGACACAGTTAATAAAGTCCAAAGTAGACCATGAAATCAGTTTGGGTTAGCAAAGCAGCTGATATTCTTTCTTAAAGAAAGCAGAAGAGGCTCAGAGAAACTCAACAGCCTGAAGGTAGCACAGGTGATGCTCAGGGGGAACTCCCACACCATAATGTAAGAGATAAGTGATACAGGAATGTAACCATCCATATGTATTTGACACAATTACCAAAGAGTAATACATACAGAGAAAAGTTTCCTAATGCCAAGATCTATCTGGCATGGGATAACTTACTTCAGGGAAACACAGGCTTATGCCTGGAAGGTTTAGTATCAAAGCCAAAGGAAAGTCCTGTTGTAATGGGAGCAAAGGAGAAGTATGAAATTCTATGCATGCCTGATATTGTGAATGCTGCGAGGTGCAGTGATCTCAGAATAAATCAAACTAAACTGGTGGCGTGCAGCATCATATCACTGGCAAGTAGACCTGTAAACAATCATCACCCTCCCCTCTCTCCAGCATGTCCATCCTCAGCCTGGTCCCCCAAGGAAGAACCAGGAGGAAAAACACAGACTTTCTAGCTAGTTTAGAGGTAACTTGGCCAAGTTTTAGCTCACTGGGAGAGGAAAGCATGCTTATCAGTGTAGTAAATCCTTTCGTCACCCTCAAGGAAATGAAGGCAGCACGTTTGCCCACAGCACAAGGGGTGGAAAAGATCAACTGCTGGAGTTCAGCTGTATCTGTGAGAACAGCACAGGATTTCGGCCCAGAGCTAAACAGACACTTTAACTTCTGTTGAACCTCACAGCCTACCAGGGAAAACAAGCGCTGGAGGATTTTGGCAGGCGAGCTGCAAACGAGCAGGTAAGGATGATGAATTTAGCCAAGGCTTCATCACATTTCTACTGCGAGGCACAAGCCTTTGCCAGGACAGTGTGCTGGGAGTTAGGAACTCCACTCCTAACCCAAAGCACTCACATGGTGCCCCGTGCCTGAACTTGCTGGGATCGTGCTGTTCCATGTGACTTCAAAGGGAGCTGCCAGGGACTGGTTTCCCACAAGGAGGGGCCCCAGTCAACCACCTCACACACCTTCCCCAGAAAAGGGCTCTGCTGACATGGATCCCAACAACAGGGCAGGTGTTATTTACTCCCCTTCTCTGCATTACGAAAAATAAGCCAGTTCAGGAGTGGAACAGATGCAGGGAGACCAAAACAGGGCTCCTTAATCACATGCCTTCACACATATAATAACAACTGGTCGTGCGTGATTCATCAGTGGAAGAGGTTTGGAAAACAAATTCAGAAGGAGGGTAATCTCTCAGGCAACATATCAACACCCAGCTAAAGCATCCACTGAACTTGAAGAGCAGGTATAGTGAGCTGGCCTCCGAGAGAGTCCGGCCTGCCCCTGGGAAAGGATGGGAAGACGCAGATCCAAAGGGTGCCTGCCTGCAAGTCGCTCACTCTCCAAAATCAAGATGTGGTAGATAAAGTGGGCCTCCAGAATGAAAAGACATATTCAGCACTGCACCTGGCAAGAGCATTAAATCTCACAAACACAAGCTTACAAGATTTTATTTTTCCCCCTCCCATCCCCACAACAGATAACCCAGTCTGGGAAGTCTGATCTGAGGCACATCGGAATCAGTGGGAATCTCTTTATTGTGTTTGGATCAGGCACAAAAGATGACTGTGTTTACCCTGGAGCCTAGAACATCCTTTCTCCCATTGCTGCCCCATCCTTCCTTCCCCACAGGCACAATCCATAAGTATCCTAGAAGCACAGCCTTTTTCTAAGGCATGTCAATGCTGACATGCCTTCAAAAACAGAACAGGCCAGACACTTGCAGTGAGTAAAGCAAATATAAAAGCTACCTAGGGACTTCATTAGTTTAATTAAACAAGTAGCTATATCTTTTGACTTCCTACGTAATTTTTAATTTTAATTAACAGAACTGCATATGTAATCAGTCATTTGTAGAGGCAATTCCCAAGGCTCTGTTCAGTCGAAAGAGCTGAAAATCTGGGTTAGGCTAAAGCTGGTTTTTCACATGCCTCTAGTTATTTCTTGTCATCTTTCCATAAGCTCTTACCAGATCATGCTTATGGAATGTCAGATCTTTCTGTATTTTAATAAGGTAGCACCTCCTTGGACAGGTCAAATGGCAATTTTCTCAGCCAAATACAAGGTGTCTGGATTCATCAGTCCCTCTTATACTTTTTGAGGCTGACAGACACCTGTCTATCAAGTCAGACACCTTAGAAAATCCTCAGGGCTGTCTAGTACAAAGGGGATTTTGCATTTCCAGACCAACACATTAAAATGTTTTTCCTACAAATGCACAGCATGCACTTTTTAAGATTCAAATGGTCCACATACCCTGAGTGTTGAAGCACACCTGAACAAAGTTTAATACTCTGCAGCTAAACTCACACATGGGTGGAAAGTCAGTCTCTCTCAAAACTTCTATAACCAGTTATTCCAGCTATTATTGTAATATTGTCATTCTAATTTTTTATTTCAGGACAGCTGCTTAAAATATTACTTTTGTTTTCGTTCAAGCTGCCTAATTATAAGCTGTGCACCAGCCATGAACAAGCATGCATAACTAATGACTCTTAGCCAATCCTGCACTCTTTAATCAATTTTAGTCTGGTTTCATCCAAGCGATTACCCACCTCTTCAGGAGATTTGCTGAGGTATGAACAAGATTTATTTATGATTTATTTATCCTGTGAAAATTCCTGCCAAGAAAACCTGCTTGAAGAGCTACAAATATAGTACAGATTAGAAAAAAAGAGTTTCAAATCTTCAAAAAAAACCCAAACCCTTTTGAAAGCAGGAGCTAGAGCCTGCTCCCATGGTGTTACAGCAATTTATAGTGCTTTTGAGAAATACCTCTAAAGTAATGAATGATTTACAAGTAATGGTTGCAGGAAGATGCTCCTTAGCATATTTGAAAAAAAAATAATGTTATAAATTTAAGAAAGAGAAACAGACACGACTGGTTCAGGGACTAATATGTTTTTGTTCTCCTTATATTTTCAAAGAAAAACAACAACTCTTCACACGGATTTTTTTACCTTTTTTCCCCAAGTTGTGTGGCAGGAGGAGAGGATGCAACTGCCTGTTTACAAACCCCATGGTACTGAAGTTTCTTAAAGACAAGGCACTGATTCCAACAGTACCATCACTGAGTAAGAACCCACTCCTTTAGAAACTTAAGTGAAATTCAGAACAAAATGGGGAGGACGTGGGAGAGTCTAAGAATGTCATGCACACACTGGAGTCTGCAACAGAGGAGAGCTTTCATCCACAGCCTCTTAAAAGTGTGGGGCTAGAAATGGCTAGGCTGGTAAATGGGCTGAGAAGAAAATGTGAAGACTGACCAGACCCTACCAGTGAGGGTCCCTTTCATGAGGGCACAGAGCATCCCCAGTGTGGGATGACTCTGAAATGCCATGAACAGCAAAGCTGCTGGAACCACCCCAGTGACAGCACATGGTGGCCAGGGGAGATGGCAGGCAGGGGAAAAAGGCTGCTCTGAGCCTTCCTGAGCAGCCCCTGCAGAGAGAAGGGGCAGGAACCCCCCAGCTCCCTCCCACAGCCCGTGTGAAACCAGAACGGCGTGGGCAGGACGGATGCTGCCTTTCCCTACCACAAGCACATACGAGCTGAGCTTTAGCTCTGCTGAGCACAATTAAACCTTAATTATTCACCATGCATCTTTGTAACACCATGCCAAATACCACCGTGTCCAGTCCATCACTGTATTTTCCTTCCAACTCCGCTTGTCTTCCTCCTACTGCTAGTTTTTTTTAAGGGATGGGAAGGAAAATCAAAGATTACTTTAATTTCCCAAAGGCAAATACTGACATCAATGCCGGACCACTAAATTAAAGGATGGCAAATGCAGGGCTTCATTTTCAGCTGTCTGAACACTTGATTACAGCAAATACACCCATGCTCACATTCAGTAGCTGCTATCAGGCTATCAGCTTTGCATATGCAAGGTATGGAAATCTGCCTGCAGACACCGGTGTGTGCAACTGCAGGTAAAAGAGGCTAAAAGTGGGACAGGATCTCTGCTCTTCAGGGGACCTCAGACACTGACCAACAAACAAACAACAATAATCTTCTATTTCCACGCAATTAACAGCGACAACATATCAATAAACCTCAACAATCAGTTATTACCAGCCCAACAAAAATCTTTCAATAGCTGTTGAGCTGGAGTTGCAAAGGGATGATCCTGACAGCTCACATTTTAGGTCTATCACTGAGCACACAATACAGGGACTGCTCTTCTCTCCAAGATCTGTAGATTATCAACAAGAGTATTTTCTGTCTCCTACACGAACCCAATACAACTGGGCAGAAAACCCAGGAAACTGTGCCACTTTTCTCTGTTTACAGTTATAAAGAAATAAATTCACTGACTGGTGCCACGTAGGCAAGCTGGTGGCACTTCCCACATGGAAACATTCCAAGGGCCACCACAACGAGGTGCTGAGCAGAGCTTCCTCAAAGTAAGGCAGCGACATAGTTGAGCTTACAACTGAGGCAGTGTCCCCCAGGAAGGAAAGGGCAGTGAAGAAGCAAGCCCAGGTAGCCCAGTGCACACCAGAGACCTGGGTTTGGCCCAGAGAGGAACAGAACAGGCACCAGGCAGAAACACAGAAGGACAAACAAAAAGATGGGGCAGAGAAGCAACAACAGTTCTCTCAGTCTTGAGAAGTCTTCCAAGGCACAGCATTCACCTTCAGCGTTAATTAACCTCCCTAACAAATCTAGACAGACTTTATGAATCATTTATGACTTTACATTAAGCAGCACAGTCTGCACATGGTCTGAGGTTCTTTGTCCAGGGCACTCTTGTTGGTTGCCTAGGGACCATCACTGCACAGCTACAGCAGGACAGCACTTAGGGGTAACTTAGGGGCAATCCACACCATCAGGCAGAGCCCCCAATACCCTGTTCATGGACCCAACCCATGAGCAGGGACCCCTAAAGCAGCTGCATCACTGTGCAAAGACCCCCTCTGCAGCTGTCTCCCCAGGACTTTGCTCACTCGCCTACTTGTGTTGTTCTCCACTATTCAGTGCTGGGAAATATTTTCTCATTATTCACAGGTTTTATTGCATAATCCTAAACTTCTAAGAAATAATTCTCATTTGAATCTCCATTAGGTGTGTCACTATTTTTAAAATATCTTCCTACTACATGTAATTCATTTGGTGTACTGACTGCTGCTTTTCCATTTTTGTCCAATAGCTCTTTCTTCTTTCTAAAACCAGGCCACAGCAGATGAGATCATGAACCATTAAAATCCATTAGTTGTACAGATAAAAATCCATCAAATTTCTCAACACCTCAGGTAGAAAGGGGAAAGGTCACAACTTTCTCCTACTCCAACCATTTCTGTCAGATTCTGAAAAGCCAAATACTATCCTTTTAACAACAGTTAAAAGTTAAGTCCTGGTGGTGCAGCAAAAGGCAATCTGATGGAAAAGTTCAGTTATTTATGATGCTTGATCAAACCTAATGAACACAGTAAAACTCAAAAAAAAAGGAGGATTCTGGAGTGAGATGTGATCAGCATGTCGATGCCAGGAAGATGGGGTTCCACAGCACAGAGGTATGATGCAAACCAACATCTCTGCAGAGGGCTTGATTTACAGGCACCTTCCTTCTTCCTCCTTCCCTTCGACATCCAGTGTTGGAAAGACCTTTACTGATCTTTACTGCACTGGGGACAGCTGGAACCCTAAAAAGTGGATGGTAGAAGTTTCAGGAAGGCCCACAGTGCTGGCTGTCACCCAGGCTGCCAACCTGGTGTCACATTCCTACAGCGCTGTTGCCATATCTCTCCTGAAGCCAACGTGACATCTCGTGCCCTCCAAACACATCACCCACATCAAACACATCCCACACATCTCCACCTTTCCAACCAAAGACAGCAAAGCCCCTCTGGGTGCCCAGCACATCTTACACCATCAGTTCTAGAGAAAAGGAAAGCAACGTATGGGGATGGCAGGAGCAGAGGTAGAAGCAGGGCTTTGGGTCTTCTAAAAGCCAGGCCTAGCCCACTGCACAGCAGCCACGCTGCTTGGAAAAGTGCAAGGGAAGCTTGGTAAAACCCACAAAAGCAACACGTACCTGGATTGCACAGAGGTCCAGACATCAAGAAGGGTCAATTGCTACAAGAACCAGAACTCTCAGTCTTTTTAGTGACTCTGAAGCCTTGAGCTAAGTGCATTGAGGGGCACACAACAGCATCTCTGTCAGCATCACAATGAATTAATTTATGTGCAAGATCAAGTTATCAGCAATATTCCTGGCGAAACCTAAGATTTCAAATGGCATGTCTCAGGGGCATGGCAGTCCTTAGAAGTACAGCTCCCAACACGGCTCACATTCCCATTTAGAGTGTTAATCCCATTACTCATGCTTAGTGAGGATACAAAAAGGAGAGATTAAATCCAGCAACTTTCAACCTTGGCATGGGCTGTAACACCATGGGGAAGCCTAAGCACCTCAGCTCTGATAATTCTTCCCACATCTGGAATTAATCACAGTGACTTCCTTCTTCCTCCTCTCACTTCCTCACCTGGCAGTTTCTTAGCACTGAAATTATTAAGGACTAACATTTATACCCAGCCAGTATTAATCCACCACATCCCCTCTCCATGCTGCAAGATGATCTGCCCAATGCTATGAGACAGATGGACGAAAAGCAAACTATCAAATATGAGTGGCATTCTCACATTCTATGTCCCAAGAACCTGCTTGGGACACAGGGAGAGATGAACAGAAAGGTTTAAAAGTACATTAGCCCACATACGCCCTCTCTCATTCCCTGCCAATCACTTATGGGATTGCTCCATACCCATGGTACACACATCCCAGAACATCATGTAAAAGCAGCAGCAGCAGTTTCTGACTGCATAACCAATTAGACGCTTCCAAAGGTACAAAAAAAAAAAAAAAGAAAAAGAAAAGGAGTGCCAAGGCATGCACTCCCCCAGCATTCCTGGAGGTATGATGCTTGCTCCTGGTGTCCAGATGTTACTGCTCACGTCTCTGCTCCCATCCCACGAGGTCCAGTTCTGGGAACCACAACCAAGTCTTCAAGCAGCAAAAAGAATGTAGGTTTCAGCTGACAACACCCAGAAAGGACACGCCACTGCCAACATTTGCTTTGCCAAGTTAGCTCATATCCTATTTGTAGAGTGGGTTTTGTTTATGGGTTTGGTTTTCTGTACGGGGGTTTTTTTAGTGGCTTAGAAAAAAGGATGCAGAGGTGAGGTTTTTCATGGGGAAAAGAAGTGAGTTGGATATCAGTACCACAAATAATAAGGAAAAAAAATTGTCCTGAAATCCTGAGGCCAAGCATTACAATAAGAGACAGACTGTCCAAGACCAAGCAATTTTTAGCCCCATCAGGTCTGTGATTAGTTTCCCTCATCTACCTCATGAGAGAGATGATCTCACGACCCACTTGTGACCATAAAGTCACAGCTGTGACTCCAGCAATTAGGCTGAGCCAGGAAGGAGCTGAACAGCACTGGCCTCCAGCCTTCCCAAGCCAGCGGATGGTGATGAGGTGCCGTGTCACTGGGATGTGCTGACCCAGCCACCTGCCTCACTCTGAAGGACTGGAGGCTCCCCTGGGGTTTTGGGTGCAACTGAAAGCTGTCAGGCGGCTTGCTGGCACCTTCCAGCAGCATGCTGTCACGTATTTCCCCTTTTTAGTATTTCTTTTTCCCTTTCCAAAGTGTGGCTTCAAGATGAGGAACCAATGTGACCAAGATTCACCTTGGATTAAATAAACCAGAGGGTGGAGACACCCAGAAAGGGTAGGTAGAGGGAAAGGTCAGAACATGGTTGGAGTGGTTTTGCTCACAGGTCAATTGAAAACATAACTTGGTGCAGACCACATTTCCCATTCAAAACTCAGCATCACCCACAAACCTGCAGATAAACCTTCTGCTCTTCAAACAAAGCTTTTGCTGAGGATTGCCACAAGTCCCAGCACATGACAGTCCTGGGTAAGCCAAGAGCAGGACAGGCTCACTTACAAAGGCAGTCATATTTAGGACAACCTTTGCCATGTTCCCCGCTTGACAAATGTTTTGTTTCTTTGTGAATGGAAGGCCTGGCATTTTATCTGTGCCAGAGTGTTGCATGTGTTTTATATACAAACATGCATGCTTTTAACTCCAGCTCACTAATGTGTTTAAAGCACAAATTCTCTCCTGGAGAAAAGCACATCCCCACCTGGGTGGCACTGCTAATGTGGACCTCATGCTCCCCTTCCTGCTGACAAACAGCCCTTGCTGTCTGCGGGGACACATTCCCGTAATTACCAAAGCAAGATTTTATTCACTCTGGGAAAAGTCACATCAGTTTTAGTCTTCTACCTTAATTCTCACCAGCCGAGGACAGAAATCCCTTGGACAGCATTTATCTCCTCTGAAAATAAAGCAAAATCACTTGTATTCTTTAAGATTTACCAAGTCAAGAATATAATATATTTATATATTTGTAATACAAAGCCAAGAAGCCACTTGGTTCCTGTCCTCTCAGCAACCACCACTTTGGAGGGAAGTAAATGAAGAGATCCAGTCCCTTTTAATGACTGACCCACATTCAGTGAAGGGAAATATTACAAACACAGTTCCCTGAGAAAGATAATAAACACTTGGCACTGTTCAACTCCTAATAGACGCTCTATTGAAAGAGCCTGAGATAAGATTACAGGAGCAAAGAGTTTGATGGAACCATAAATTAAATCATAAAATGGTTTTGTTTGGACAGGACCTTAAACATCACCCAGTGTCAACCCTTTGCCATGGGCAGGGACATCTGCCACTAGACCAAGTTGCTCCAAGCCCCATCCAGCCTGGCCTTGAACAGCTGATCCTGAACTGGAGCTGCTGACTAGATCTTGGCCACACCATGAATTGCAACTTTTCATGATTCTAAAGAACTCCTCTTGCAGCCCAGCAGAGTTTGAAAGGCTTCTGGGGCATTACCTCACAGACCAACATGAAACAGGGGGGTGGTTTCAGATACTGAGATAGAAAGTCTGAACAAGTAGTGACCCACTGGAAAATTCACAGCGAGAGATGGAAAGATCTGGTACTCTTCTAACACCTACAAGTTCTGGCTGTGGCTTTGAAGCAAGCCACAACACTGTCTATTGTAAAGAGCACTGTTCCTGTGGAAACACTTGCTTAATATTGTCAGAGATGGAGTAAGAAGAAATTATATAGGTGTTCAGAATTTTGCAACTACCCATTTACTGGCTAAAATATATACATAAATTCAAAAGAAAAAAATTCCTTTTCTTATTGTTGACAGTGAAAAATATTAGCAGGCACTGAAACAGCATATTTTTGTGCAGCTGGAGTAATTAAAAAAAAACCAAACAGAAACAGCAAACCAAAATTCCATAGAATCATAGAATGGTTTGGTTTGGAACAGACCTTAAAGATCATCTCGTTCCTACCCCACTGCCACAGGCAGGGATACTTTACCCAGACCACGTTGCTCCAAGCCCCATCCAACCTGGCCTTGAACACTTCCAGAGATGAGAGATCTGCAAGTTTTTCTGCAAACTAAATTTCTTATGACCAGAACTATTAACATAAAAAGACAGCATGATGGTTTCAGACAGTTTAGTCAGCCTAGAAATGAACCACAAAACTTATACTGAGAAAACACTGATGAGCTTTTTTGAGGTCACAAAGATGTTTTCAGAGCAATCTTTCAGAAGCCAAACATGGGGACACTAAGGGCTGCTCAAAACCAGCAAGCTCAGTTACTCTTTTCTCACCTAATGTTCATGTTCAAAACAGGAACAGGCGCTTCAAAAATGTTACTAAAATAAGAAGTGCATTGCTTAAAAACAATGAGTACTGCATATGCATTGCTGAGGCAAGTCTCTTTGCACTAAGCTTACTTATATATAGAAATAACACCAGTGACCTTGTATTAATCACAGACACAGCTTTCTCCATGACAAAGGGAAATGAGAAACTTGCAAGGGCACACCAGAAACCTTCTGAGATCACATCCACATAAGCCAAAACATGTGACAGCTTGAATGATCTTTGCTCCTCTTTGAAGAAATCTACTCAGAACCTGCAATGTTATTCTTGACAAAATCAGAATCATGCCACTCTAAAATGAATCAAGTGGTGATTTCAGATATAGCTTCAATTCTCTGTTCTAAGCTCCTTCTCAAAATTTCTGAAGCTTTTAATTCTAAGAATTTTAACCAAGATAGCGCTAACCAGAAAGAACATAACCAGCCAAAAGGGTTTCTCCTTGCTAGACACAGCACCAAGCAAGAACCGAAATGAGTGTGTGTCGCGTCCTGTCTGTGCCACAGCACACAGGAGTTCACAGGCAGCTCCACACCACAGCATGCACATCCTGCTCTCCTGCAGCTGTGCAGAGAGAGAGAGGAGAGCAGCCACGGCTCCCAACACCCTGCAGCAGAGCACAGGTAACCTCAGAGCAGCGCTTGGTACGTGTCCAACAGCGGTCATCGGGAACTGCTGCGAAAGCACAGGGTAGATGATGGTTTAAGTTGAAGGAGGGTAAATATCAGAGATTAAGAAGAAATTCTCTGTAAGGGTGTGAGGCACTGGCACAGTTTGCTCAGAGAGTGGCTGCCCCATCCCTGGAAGTGTTCCAGACCAGGCTGGATGGGAATTGGAATAACCTGGTCTGGTGGAAGGTGTCCCTGCCCATGGCAGGGGTTGGAACTTCGATGAGCTTTAAGGTCCCTTCCAACCCTAACCGTTCTGTGATTCCATGAATTGATAAATCATTATCCAAGTTCTTTGGTAGACACAAAATACAGGGAAAAGCCATGCTGGCATCAAGCTTTGACCAAAAGCAGATTAAGGGCCCCAGCTGCCCAAAAATTTTGCTCCCGCCTCTTCTTCCGGCTGCCACCACTCCTCTGCAAAGGCAGCGCAGTGGACGGTTGCTTTCGCACGACTCCAAAACCACAGCAAACAGCCCCCCACACTGACTTGCCTGGCGTTTGACTGAGGGTTGCTTTAGCAAGCTCAGCTGTGAAGTGGGGTAGGCGAGAAGCAGAGATGCAAGCAGGAAGCTCTCCACCTCTCCTGCTGCACAGCGACTGCCCATGGGGCAGAGGAGGGCAAAAACCTGCTGGGTGCCCTCCTAGATCTGCCCTGTACAAAGTGCCAGAGCCCACAAGTCACAGGCCTGCTTAAAAAGTGCCCCATCACATTTAAACACAAAACTAATTCCTGCACTGGATGACTTCACAAGTATTAGGTTAGCCCAGAAAGGTTCATACTAGCACATGAACCTATTTTGTCTACAAGAGGCTGAAGAACTCTCTGTGAGGATGTGCAGCATAGCCTGGATTTTTGATGCTTTATTCCTGATCCTCCAGAATCCCGGAGTCTGCTCTTCATTTCAACACTGTCACTCCCAGAGGATGACAAGCTCTAAGGATGTGGATACAGTGAGTCTTGGCCTGCAGAGACAGCTCCTTAACAGTAAATATGGGGGGGTTCCACTGTCCTTCAGGCAGAGCTGGAGATCTCAGCCTCAACCTGTGCAAATGCGTCAAAGAAACCTCTATCTATTCCTGTACCATTTATTTTGCCAACATTGTACCCTTTTTGTCCCTCAAAAGGAAAGACTAAAGCTCCACTGGGCTCACTAGAACAGCTCTAGACCTTGCTCCTTTCTCGGACATGAGCAAAATGAATTTGAAGGTCTAGGTTTTGATAAACCATTCAGCAAGAGGAAATGTTCCCTTCTAGAATCAAGCAAACAGGGAAAGATTTATTGGCAAGACAGGCAAGACTCAAGCTAATTATCTGAAAATGTGGTCAAAATGAGTTACTATCATTAGGTACTGACAGGATTATTCTAACAGGGACTAATTTTTGAGAGAAGATGGCTTATCTTTTCCACCCACTTCTGCTCCACTCTAAGCTGAGAACAGCTTAGTTGCTTGTAGGGTAGCTACTAATGATACTAATGACAACAATTACGTCCCATTAGTTAAGGAAGACTAAATAAACCAGCATTTCTGCTTAGCTGCCACATCAGGAACAAGGGACAAACTTCTAAATAAGGAAACTGATTGCAGGGTCATTTTCAACAATCTCCAGTAACTCACCCTCCCTCACAAGCCAGTCTTGTAAGCAGTTCTTGGGAAGTACCCAAAGCTGGGCTTTTTACTGCTACTGAGTAAACAGATAATGAAGTGAGAAGCAAGGGGATCAGTGTAGAAAACTGATTATCAGCAGCAATAATCCCACCAGGCCCTATTAGGAGATGGAGGCTCACCCTACACATTCAACACCACTGTAGCTTTTCTGTTACCAGTGCGTTCCAACCAGCAGCTTTGACAAGAAATCCCACCATGGATTTGGACCTCACGGGAACACCTTCCTCACACAGCTGTATTTTCCTCCAGGCTCAGGAGCAAACTGCCTTAGAGAATAAATTTTCATTGAATATATTAATGTGACATGCCTCCATCTGTGAGTGACCTCGATAATAAACTCATTGACGGAAGCCAATTCCTTCCTCTTTCTCAGAGCACCATGGGCACTCGCTGTTCCCAATAAATAATGTACAACCCAGCCATCATTATCAACTCTTTTTTTATGCAAGAAGGGGGAAGGAAAAGTGTCCCGTTCTCCTCCCAATTAGCCAGTGCAAAGCTGGCAGCGTAATTCCATCGAAGCCATGGGGAATCCACTGACGTAAACCTCACAAGCAACAGCAGAAGCAAACACCAGGCCCCTGTTCTGCTGGAATCTCACAGAAGACACAGGCAAACTTTTTAAAAACAAGTGAGAAAGGAAGAAGGCAACTTTCACATTGGTGTTATTAAAAATTGATGCCAGAAAGAAATGAGGTATGGAGAGCTTCATGTGTGTGCCAGTTTACATGTGAGGGAAAGATAACATTTAAAGCACGTAAAATTTAAAAGAACTGAAGGATATGAGATAGAAGAAAACATGCAGTAAATCAATCCCAAATTTCACTACCTGGAACTCTATTTTTCCTCTGCTCTTCAGTCCTGGGGAAAAGGCCAACAGGCTATACATCCCTTTTTATCAAGAAAGTAAATGCAGGACAAAGTCGGAATTCAAACAGGATAAGCTAGTCTTTCATTAGGCATTCCTGATTTAGACAACCTTTGTTATTCTAAAGGAGCAAAGCCCAGAACTGAATACATTTAGCATGGGATGAGCACACTGACCAGTCTAGGTGGAGAGAATCCGTCTAGGAACTAACGCAGGCATTGACAAGCCAGCTCCAATGCTATCAGAGACAGCACTGATTTGCAACTATTTTGTCAGATAAAAGCACTCTGGAGCACAGACATCCCATGCTGACTTTTACTGTCATAGTTAAACTGTCATCTTCTTTCCCATCCTGACTATGGAGCCAGCCAGCTCGAGAGAGCTGCCACAATCCTAAATGATCCCTCTGACAGTGCACTTCTCCCTCTGACTCACACCCACAGCACTCAGCACCACTATGACTGGTCCTGCTTGAACCTGCTACAGCATCTATAAAGCTGTGAGTGATGGCAAACATTTTTCTATCCAAAAATGACAAAAGGATTCCCAAACTAAGAGGCCACTGCTATCGTAGGAGGTTTAAAACACTAAATTTAGCAAGTGGAGATGTACATGAAGACTTGAATTTACAAGGGATGTCTTGCTTACATGATTGTAAAATTAAATGTACTCATGAGAAAAAAAATGCAGAAGACCGTGCTGTGCTAAAATTCAGACTAATGACAAGGAATTAAAAAAAAATAAAAAGAGGCAAGCAAAGGCAAAACAGAAGCCACAGAGCAGGCCAGAGAGCGAGAGAGAGCTAGAAACCAGAGGTGCTGTTGAGAGGTGTGAGCTGCTTTTTCACACCAAATGAGACCAGCTGGCAAGTCAAAATCCTGTCTCTAAGAATGGCTGACATAGAATACATGAGAGAAAGGCAGGAAAAACACCACAGTGCCAGATATGGAGGTACCACCTCAAGCCTCTCCTCAGCTCCTGGATGCACATCATCAGACAATCTGTCACTGTGATTCTTACTATTCGATGTAAAGTCTAGGGACAGCAGAGACACAGCCTGCCTCTCACATCCTGTCCCTCACTCGCCTCACTGTGAGAGATTACTGGGCTTTACTGATCTGTTAAGTGATTTCACACTGCAAATGATTGTAACGATCTTTTTTTAAAAGTACAGCAGATATGCAACACTCCTACAGCAAATCACACATTTAGAAATTCATCTTGCATGGATGCATTTTCCTCCTCTCCTCATTTTTCAGAAATATCTGTACAGCAATAAAAAGTAAAAAAAATTAAAATAAGAGAGAAATTCCACTAATGCCTAAATAGGATTGTCATGTTGGCTAAAAAAGTAGATTATTTATTCTGTCTCCCATTTCACAAATTGAAGTCAGCTACCAAAGCTGCCCAACTTGTGTTTCTGCACCAATACTTCATCTCCTACTTGTTCCACAGAAAGGAGATCCCTCCTGGAAGGAGTCTGGAGAGCTGCCACTGTATCACTGATACAAATACAACCAACTCACAAAACTCAGTATGTACGAAACTGGGCAGGTGAACACCAAAAAAAAGCCCTTGTGTAATGCCATCTAATTCATACCTCCCTCCCTCCTTCTTCCCCTGCCAACATTTTTTTGTCCTGGCAATGCTCCTGGG
Organism: Nicator chloris; assembly: GCA_013400495.1. Taxonomy (NCBI): domain Eukaryota; kingdom Metazoa; phylum Chordata; class Aves; order Passeriformes; family Pycnonotidae; genus Nicator; species Nicator chloris. Next base: position 36,355 of record WAAE01008764.1, on the reverse strand, counting down.
TGAGCACGGTCACAGCAGCTGGGTTTCAGTGCAGTGTGAGCTGTGCTGACCCAAAGGGCAGGTCCACATCACACGATGGAGCACAGAAATTCCCATCCAGAGCCGCGGAGGTCCAGCCAACAAGTGAAAATCTTATCCCAGACCTGCCATCCCAAACACCCCGGGGCTTTGCAGCCCAGGATTGCAATCTTCCCCAGGATGGGCTTAATTGCTTTGCAATGTGGCACTCAGAGGAGACAGCCTGGGGTGTAACATCCATCTGTCAGACAGCACACAGGCATCCCCTGTGTCTCTGCCTGTTTTGAGGGCTGCATCTCTCCATCAGGACACAGAGCACGGGTGGGCTGGGGAGCACGAGGCCTTCTGGAGATGCAGTGGGTCTCACAGGGAAGACTAGCCAAAAAACCCCTGGCAGTTACCAGAACAACTCTTCTGCCTGCAACCTGCCCCACATTGGAGGAGCCCCAGGACAGAGCAGCGCAGGGAGCGGGGCCATCAGCCGGTCAGACTGCTCTGGCAGCCTGCGGGATAGATCTGGACATCGATTAGATCCCTCTGGTCTGGCACAACAAGGGCACAAAAGGTCTTGCAGGGGCAGTGAAAAAGCAATTTTTTCCATCACCTTGGTCCCAGGACGGACACTGAATATCAAGAGCACAGGAGTTGCTGAGGGATGCTTGTTCCCACACGGCATCGCGCTAACGCGACAAAAGCTGGCTCACATCTGCTCATGGTGCTGGCTTCTACATTAAAGCAGGATGGTTTCCTCAGCAGTTGACCTCCCTAAGTGATGAGGGCATCTCATGATATCAAAGCATACGAAAATATCATTGGCATTGCAGAAATACAGTTGTTTGTCTGGCTTACCCTAAGTGGCTCAGCAATGTTAACTGGACGCTTCTGGATGCTCTTTGTTTCAGACACACATTTATCTTTGATATCATTATTATAAAGCAGGTCTTTCCCTCACAACCAGCCAGCAAAAGGGCATGGCTTCGGAGAGGAACAAACACGTGGTGACCTCCACCAGGACTTGGCGCCAGGTGAGTTATCCAGGACTCCAGCCTGGGTCCAGCACAGCCCCACAAATAGCACAGGGGTGGAGCAAGCAATCTGAGCAAAGATTGCTCATTGTCTCCAGAAGAAATTAGATTTGCAGCATGGTCTGACATGTCTTAACTGCATGCCTAAATAGGATGAAATCTGGGAGGCAAGAAGGTGCGATGGTTGATCCAGAATCCTTATAAAAGCTGCCAGTAACTCATTTCATGTGGTAACTCTGCTGTTCATCTTTTTCTCCATGGTTACACAAAAGGTCCCCAGTTTCCCCGCTGTATTAGCAAAGCACAATAGCTAAAGTCTAAAACATCAAAGGTGCTTTGATAGTTTGTGAAGAAAAGGTGGGAGTCTTATTCACTTCAGTAAGGGATATGTTTTTCATATTGAATTACCCCGTAAATCAGTAGACTTTCTAATGGCATTTCAATAGCTCAAATGGCCCCCTTGACGATCCGTTCTGCAGAGTTTATTGCCTATAAGCTCAAAATGGCCAGAAACCAAATCATTACTCAGAAAATACTCCAAACAGAAAGCCTCTGACAGCCTGGGTGAAATGTGCTTTACTAAAAGATCTGTGGAAAAAGCTAAATATAAACCACTAACCGGGTGAGGTGAGGCCTGCAGGGCGCAGGGCTGGGGACAGAGCTTCCTGGGGTGCTAGGCTCACTTGTGCTGTGGTCACCCTGCTGTGCCCTCCTCCTCCTCACAGCTTCTCTGCAAATAGCACCCTCAGGGTTGTGGGTGCAGGTCTGCAAACATCTTCTCATGAGGTTCTAACATGACCCACACCGCCAAAGGCAACTTGGGCATCAGCCCTTGGCTGCCTCTTCTCCCTCCAACCAGGGCTTGACAGAATCACAGAACAGTTTAGGTTAGAAGGGACCTTAAAGATCACCTCATTCCACATCCTCTGCCATGCACAGGGACACCTTCCACCAGATCAGGTTGCTCCAAGCCCAATCTAGCCTTTCTTGAACACTGCCCAGGATGGGGCATCTACAGCTTCTCTGGGCAACCTGTGCCACCCTCATTGTAAAAAAACTTCTTCCTTATATCCAATCTAAATCTCTCCTCCACCAGTTTAAAGCCATTAGCCTTTTGCTGTCTGTCCACACCTTTGTCAAAAATTCTTCTCCAGCTCTATTTTAGACCCTTTAGGCACTGGAAGGTGCTATAAGGCCTCCCTTTTGCCTTCTCCAAGCTGAAAAACCCCAACTCTCTCAGCCTGTCCTCACAGCAGAGGTGCTCCAGCCCTTTGAGCGTCTTCATGGCCTCCTCCAGCCTCCCTCCAAAAAGTCCATGTTCTTCTTTTATTAGGGCCCCCAGGATGGAGGCAGTGCTCCAATACCTCATTCCCATCACCTCGAGGTGACTGCCACTGCTCTTGGTGGCAAAGGGCCCCCAAAGGGTGCTCATTACCCATGTGACCATCCCCCTCCAGGTCACTGCAGCACCTGATTGCCTGGACTCTGTCCTGCCTTGTCCCCCAGGAATTCTGCCCCAGGCACAGAATTCACCCCCTCATCCACAGTCTCAGGTGAATGCAGTGACAACATCTTTGATGGAGACGGGAACACTGTCACTTCACTACACCTATGGCTGCCCCATTTCAACTCCAAAAAACCTTGAGAGCCAAACCCACACCTTGCTACACTTAGTTCAAAGCCAAGACATGAACTCCACTCCCACACCCTCCTACTGGCCCCTATCACTGGAAACTGGCTCTTCTCATGCTTGGGTCAAATGCTCCCAGCCAAACACACTCTCAAGCGAAATGCCCATGTTCTCCAAAGATTCCCAAAGTTGCCAGCCAGGCCCTTTATAGTGGAGGAGCAAGAAACAGGACTCCAAATAGCTCCAATTTTAATGCTGAGACAGGGCAGTACGTGTGCAGCTCTTTGTGACAGTCAGCTGTCTCATCTGCCTCAATCAGAACAACTGTTTTTAGCATCACACCCCCACAGACTATTAAACACCTGAAAAATAGCAACAATTTTCCCCTTAGTTGATACAGCCTTTGTTTTAGGCAGCAGGGCACTCTCAGGTAGCCCTGGTGCATGGGACTTTGCTGGCATTTTGAAGGGTCTGTTAATAGGGCCAAAGGACAACTGTATGCTAAAGGGAAGAAAGAAAAGCTGAAATGTCAGCAGTTTTCAAACCCATCTTACCTTCTGCAGTGGGTGTTCCTCTCCACAAGTCCTATTCAACATAATAACTGCATACCAGTAGTAACAATTACAGAAACAACTTAAAGCTTCAAAAAAGTTAGGGAAGGAGTTCATTTTACTCAAGCCTAATTATCACGCAGTGTGACCTTCAGGCAGATCAGAGATCTGCATTGTGTACATCACTGCTGAGCGAATGGAAGCAGAAGTCAAATGGACTTCACCTCAGCCTGCTCCTGCCCTGTGGAAGGAGACACCATTTATTCCAGCTCTACAAGCTTAATTCATCTCTACGGTTGGGCAGACACAAAATACTGCACCACAAAATCCTTTGTCAAGAGCTATAAAGTATTTTGGCTTCCTGAAGAACTCTGCAGCCGAGCAGGAGTCAAAAGAAGCAGCAACCATATCAAATTTGACCTGCAGCACCCTGCCTCTCTGCCATGGTCATGATGCTCTGGAGAGAAGTTGACTTATCTTTTAACTCTTGAACTTAACGTTCAACAAATACAATTGTATATAAACATACTGCCTTAAGAAAGAAAAAAATCATAGGGAAGGATACAGCCAAAAGAGCTGAAGTGAAGGAACGCACAAGAATTGTCTTTATCTCTTCCTGCACACAAGCAAATGGCAAACTCATCAGGAAGTTGCGACTGGCTCATTAATCTTATAGCCCATCTGTTATGTGATTTCCTTCAGTGTACTCTCATGATTTGCTACTTCAAGATCAAGGTTTAAATTTCTACTTCTTGTTAAAGTCTTAGAAATTATGGCATCTCCACCCAGGGGCTAACAATTTTTACAATCATGATTAAATAATTCCCTTGTAACAATGCCATTCAGTATCTGTAAAGAAAATTTCCCCAAGGTTAAAAATTACTTCAGCTACTACATAAAACTCATAGGAATGATTCTAAGTATTATAAACATCTCCCATTTCAGCTACACTGAGTACTCCATTTGTTGCACTGATATATGGCAGCTTTCTCTACTGCACTCAGAGACAGCCAAAGAGGAGATAACACCTTTTAAAGGTGCATATGTCAAGTAAAAAGATCCTAGCACCAGCTAGTGCAAAATGAAATGCTTTCAAGAGGCAAATTTCAGCCCTGATGTAAATCCCAGCAAACAGCTCCGGAGAGCAGGCAGCTCAGCTCCCTCCTGCCCTGCACCTGGTCATGCACACCTGTGTAAAATGCAACCATTCAGGTTTGCACAATCTCACACCCACACAGGCAAATGCCTGCCAGAGACAGAACATGGCACCGGGGATCGCGCTCAGCTTTGACTGCCTTGAAGCTCACTGAAGGCAGGATGGCATTTAATTGACAATGCTAATAAAAACTACTCTGCCGAGACCTGACAAGTAAACATAAGGAAGGGGAAATGGCGAGAAGGATCTTGAAGTTAACAAGCTCTTGCAAATTTGATCTGGGGAAAATTAGTCAAATGTGTGTAACAACTAACATGCAAATTAGAAGATATCCAGACCATGCTAATGTGTTTACTAGAAAGGCTTTGGAAAACACCCCAATTGGTTAGAAGGAAAAGGGTCAGTTTTGAAGTCTCTGAAACATGAATTTTAAAGCAAACTATGAACAGAGAACACTGTCCCAGCACCCAGTGGGATGACTCAGGTGCATAAGCATTACTGATGAGACAGCTCATGTCCATACACTTACTCATCTGCATAAGTGTTCGGGGTCATAATTGCAGTGATGTACCTGCAAGTCATCCGGGAAGCACCAGCTCTTACACACCAGCTGCTCCTCCTTGCCTCTCGCTGAAACTTCCCACAGTTCTCACAAGAGGTGCTGACCAATGTTACAACTAGTCACTTCTTTTTGGTTTTTTTTCAGCAGGAAAAAACCCATGTTTATAAACAGAGTAGCATGAGCCTCAGAGCTGACGCCAAGACTGCCACAGGTAATTCCTGACAGCTCCCTCTCAGGAGTGGAGCTCAGGGAGCAGAAGCAGCCAACTGCCCTGTTTGCCTGTTATTAATCATTTGGATTTTACCAAAATACTGTTTTCCCTGTCTCTGAAAAGTGAACACAAAAGTTCTATTTCAAATCAAAATGGAAAAAATGTGCACAGCCAAGTAGGCATAAGCCAGGTTAAATTTGGGAGGATTCACCAATTTTCCTCTCACTCGATTCACTCCTTAATTGCCTATCTGTGCTTTTATTTTGGGGATGGAAAAAGGACAGAAATGAAGGATTTTGGAGTGGAGGTGTTTCAAATCATCGACATTTCCTAATGCTGTTTTGCATTGTGTCAGCAGCTCATAGACCTTGGGTTAGTACAAAGCATCATTTCCTATCCTTCTGATTGCACAGACTCCCATGACAGCCTTGCTGGATTTATCAAGACATATTAAATTATCAGGGCAAGATGCTGTTCCCTGTCATCATGTGATCCAGGCTGCACGCTATGTGAGATGCTAACAAAGCAAATCAGAAGGGAGGGGAGAGAGAAAGGCAACAGAAGACAAACATTTGCTCATTGCTCCCCACTAAATCCACCCCAGCTGTAAGTTTCAGACATTAATTTAGAGAGCAGCAGCTCTTAGCCTCTGTCTACATGGCCAGATATAAAATCAGTTTATATCAATCTAATTAAAAGAATTCACTGATTTCCCACCCCACTGCACGCATCAGCTCACAGGTACAGGAGCTCATAAAACACGCCTGTCCTGCAAGGATTAGAAACTTTTCCCTTACCAAAGACCAGATGAGTATTTCAGGCCACAGTCTGCATCTGCCCTAAAAATCAGCACTGCAGGATGCAGTAAATGAAAGAAATGTACATGCATCCACACCAGCAGCAGTATTACAACAGGTATTTTAGTAATGTAAACAAAGCCACCACCTTTGCAGCAGAGCAGTCCCACCCAGCTCCAGTAGCCAGCTCCAGCGTGACCAGGACTCCAGCCTCCAGTGTGACCTGTCCTCCCTAGAGGAGAGGGCCTCTCTCAACAGCAAACATCCCCAGCAACTCACACATCAAGAAGTCCCTCAAAACCACAGCACTCTATCCCAAGCTCACTCCTTTGCCTTGTCCGTAGGGGTCCATGCTGTATTTGAAACTGGTTTAGCACAAATCCCAGGAGCAGAGGTAGTGCTTTCCAGGGGCACAGGTAGCCTGGGAAGCTGGGCATGCATCCACAGGCAAACCCCGTGACCTCGGCTCTGGCTGGGCTGTCAGGAGCAACACCTCAGCTAAGCCATTGGAGACTGGCTGGGACCCTTCTGTCCGACACAAAAATCACATCAGGGACTGTCTGAGAGAGAACACCTCCAGTGCACGAACCTCATGCCTATCTGTAAGGTACCTAAGTAAAACAGCCCCAATATACCTTTATTAATCACTGCCTGTAATCACCCCAAAGGTGTAGCATCACACCTCAGCCATAGACACTGGCTGCGAGCAGAAAGTCCCAGCATTCTCCCCAGTGATAGGATCAAGATATCTATCTGTTCTCTACACTGTCAGCTCTCCTTCCTCAACATCTGGTTTTATTGTGGTGGTTATCTGACCGCATATCCTGAACTTCTTGGCCTCAAAAAGTTTATACCCATGACAGCCTTGAACACTCTCAGCTCTTCTGCACCTTCTCTACTCAGAATAAACGCCTTTCTTATTAACCTAACTCTTACCAGCAAACTGTCTGGATCAGTGCAGCCACCTTCTCCTCCTCCTTTACAAGACTGGAAGCAAAGGTACAACTTTAAAGCCTGTGCTGTTTCTCTCACCATCAGGACTAATCCATAAATGAAGTTCTCTGGGCCACTTACAAGTGACATTTACCTGGAAATAACCTGGAATTAGCTCAGAGTGAAACTGCATTGACCCAGAGCAGCGGTGTACGTAACAGACACAAGACTAGTCCTGCCATTCCACTAAGAAGTCAAAGAAATCTGCATGCTCACATCAAACTATTGTGCAAGCACGTGTATAGCTGGGCAGAAATACATCCAGCCCAGGTATCCGAGTCTCCAAGTGCGCCTCTGTGTGCTGAGCAAAAGGAGGAAGGAACACCTTTGTGTGAATTTGCTGGTGTAGTTTGCAAGTTATGTATTACAGGTCTTCTCTCCGTTCATTTACAAAGAGGAGGAGAGACTTCACAGCCCTCCACTACGGCGTCCTCACCCTCAAGCTACGACAGCTGAGGGTCCTTAGGGTCCCTAAAGAAGAGCAGCCTGAGCAAATGTGAAGCAGAGGGGCACAGACAAGATGCGCGAAGGAACACACCTGTGTACCTGCAGACACACACCGGGCTGCGTGTCTGCGGCACAGGCATGCGAGGACAAGCCCCGGCTCCGCGAGTGCCCTTCATTCATTCCCAGAGGAGCTCTCCCGGCTTCTCCTCCGGACGGGTACTCACCCAGCCCTCGAAGGTGTCGCTGGGGGCGGCGGAGCGCAGCAGGTCCTGGAAGTGCAAGGTGCAGTTGGCCACGAAGTCATCGTAGCCGATGGGGGTGTCGTGGAAGACGGAGAGCTCGATCTGATGGCCGTCGGTGACCGTGGCCGAGAACTCCTCGTTGTAGGTGGGTTTGTTGGTCTTCTGCTTGGTGCTGGTCTGCCCCACGCGCACCTGGTCCACGCTGACGGTGACATAGGGGTCCAGCAGCTGGTAGCCCTTGCGGAAGAGCGAGTGCCGGAGGGACCAGCGGGTGGGCTGCAGCCCCACCGCCTCCCCGATCCGCACCTTCAGGTACCCGCTGAACTTCATGGCTCCGGACATGGCCGCGCCCCCGGGGCGCCCGGGAGCCGGGAGGAGAGCCAGAGCCCGCTCCCGCCGGGAGAGGCACCCAGCCTCTCCAGCCGGGCCGGCGCAGCCCCGCCGCGCCTCCTCAGGGGGCCGGGCGGCGGCACCGTGCCCGCCCCCGGGCTCTGCCGCGGCTCTGCCGGGGCTCCGGGACCGCCCCGCCCGCACCCCGCCGCTCCTGCGCCCGGCCCGGGCTGCTCCTGCCGCGGGGGAGCGGCGCGATCCGGCCCGGGGACACCTGGGCGTGGGGCGGCGGGCGGGGAGGAGCCGCGGAGCGAGGGCGGGGATGGGCGGTGAGCGCTCGGCTCTGCCTGTCCCGCTGCTGCCAGGTGCCGCCCGGAGCCCCCGGCGAGGAGCGGCGGCTGCCCGGCCCCGAGGGAGGACACAGCTCCGAGACACCGCCGAGGGGCTCCAAGCGCCCGTTCAGCACGGCCCGGGAAGGGCTGGGGCTGCTCCCCACCGCTGGGAGCTGCGGCCCCTCGGCGGCTGCACGGGGAGAGGGGCGAAAAGCGGAGCTGCCTCCGCCGCCCGCACCTCGCCCCTGCAGCCGGCGCCTTCCCGCATCGCTCCGCCGGGAGAACGTGCGCGGAGAACATAAGGATGTGTTGGCTTTGCCATATTGTAACAACTCCGCCGTTTGGGGGTTAATTGAGGGTGATTAACGTGCTTGGCACTCGGTGTGCGGGGTTGGTTTTAGGGTGGATTTCTTCGGGGGTTTGACCGTACTTAATAAAGTCGGAATTTAATTAGTTTTAATTGCTTTTCAGATTTCACAGCAGAGCGGTGTGAACTGGGTGGGAAACAATGAAATGCTGCTTTCCCGGGTGGCATTGTTCAGCCGGCATCATCTGAATTACGTTGCACTCCCCAAGATGCGGTCCTTTGAGTGACCCCACCACAGCTGGATGGTGCCAAGACTGGCTGACAGCTTGCAGCCTTTTTTTTGGTGTGTTTCTTTCATTTTTTTTCTTTCCTTTACCAGACCACTCCTCTCACCTCAGCTCTGCCATCTTTCACGTTCCCTAGCAGACTGTCTCTGTTTTCTCCCATCCCTTTTCCTCCCTTACCCCTTTCTCCACGTTGTTTTCTTCTTCTAGAACTCCAAGTTTCACAGGAGCACCAAGCCGAGGCTCCTTCCAAGCCTCAGACAGAGCAGGTTGTCTCTGCCTCCTCTGGAGAGAGCAGGTGGAACAGGTTCAGTAATGTGATCACTCCTCACATGGAAGCAACTGTTCTGCCAGAAAAACTTGTAGGCTCTTAAATCAGACTTCTGACAGGTCTCATTTCAAGGCTTTTAAGTTCCTTGCTCTGTCACTATTAACTGGAGAAGACAAGTGTTTAAGATTTTTTTGAGCTTGGTTAGGACAGCTCATCCTGAGGAGGAATACAGGCTTAGTTTTAGAAATTGCCACCCCAGGTTCTGGGTTTTTGTTTCCAGGAGTGACTGGTTCCAGATCTTTTAAAGCAGGTCTGGCCAAGTAAACAAGGAGTACTTTCTTCTCATAAAAGATGTGTAGATTTAGGATTTTTGAGTTGATGTTCCTTCTGAAATGCATTATTTTAGCATTAGCTGTGATCATTCTAGATAATTTTATTTTTCCTGGTTTTAATCTTCATACCTTCTTGGATTCCAGTATCCTGCAGCAGTGAGCTGGTCAGAAATAAATATTTCCTTTTCACAGCTGTATATCTGCTACTGCTTTTGTGTCTGGATTCACCACTTCTCCTTTCATGACACCGTAAAATAAAAAAGTCCCTCATTTACCTTTTCCAGAGCACCGGTATCTGTCATTTTGTACTTTCACCACTTCTGTCCTTCCTAGTTATGACCTGTCCCTTGAAGCCCGGACAGAATCCATACTGACCCTCATGGGCAACCCAGAGTTCTTAGAAGACTTCACCAGCACTCTCTCAGGCCTGCAGACAAGCTTTAAAGACAGCCTAAACTTTGAAGCACTCAGCATGGGTGCCCAAAGGATAAGGCTGAAGGCCTTAGAAAGGCTGAAGCACTCACTCTCTAAATTCCCAATCATCAAATATAAATTTTACTTGGCTTAGAGCCCTTTCAAAGGGCTCTGTGCAATAGTAGTGAAGACTGTTTGGCACTAGGAGACCCAAGTTAAGAGATAAACATGAATTACAATCACAGACTGCCACAGTACTGTCAAAATTTCTCCTTACCTTTTCCTCAGTTTCCTGAGCAGGCAAAGATGAAAGTCATCCCAAGCATTACTTGTTAGAAGTAATGGCTGGCTCACATATTTACTGTCAGAAACAGGGATAAGACAAAAATCTGCTGGTTAAAGGCTCAGACAGTGATATTTCCTCTGCTTAACCACACAAGGTGAAGTACTTTGCTGTGCTGGAGTTTCATCTATAATAGCAATAGGAATGAGGACTTAAAAAACTTTTTCTATACAGTGGTTCATTGGAATCTCATGTGATAACACGATTCCTCTACCCAGACTTCAAAAAAACATAGCAAGAATTGTAAAACTCATGGAAAAAAGCAGGTGAGCCACAGTTGAAAGTATTTCTGGTGAACAGCAGTGCGAGCCAGTTTTCTGCTGGAGGAAAAAATCAATCCTGTGGACTCGTATGATGTGAATCTAATTAATTTTGTTTATCCACTCAAACCAGTCTGGAACAGATCATCTCAAACAGCATCTGAACACACCCCTATTCTGAACTCCCAGCCAAAGCCCCAATGTCCTGTTCTCAAAGAGAACTGAGCAGCCACATGAAGTCAGAACATACCCTGCCTACTCTCCAGACATCCATGCAGTGGAAAAACATCCCCAGTTAGGTATTTTCTTCCAAGAATCAAAACATCCCTGCACACCATGACCTTGCAGGGCTGAATGCAGCAGCACCATCTGGTGATGGCTGCATTGATCCTCCTTGCACAGCTCTGGGGACCAGTCAGGTCTGCAGAAGTGTGGATTCTCTTCCTTTCCTCAGCAGGACCTCGGAGACCAGGCTGCAGGCTTGGCAGGGTGATTCATCCTGTGCCCTCGAGTGCTCAGGGAGGCTGAGCTCTTCCCAGTGCCTCCTGCCAAGCTGGATGGTTCCCTGAGCAGTCAGCCCGTGACACAGAGCTGTTCAAGGAACCCACTGAGAAGAGTGAACAGATCTCCTGATGTGCCTGAGCAGCAGAGTGGAGGGACACATGCAGTGGCAACAAAGAGAAAATAAAGCAGACAGGCAGTGCAATCTGAATTATGGATAAATTACAGGATAAACAAGCCATGTTACAGGCAATCTTATTAACCTGTCACTGTAGGAGAAGGTTTTAGTGTAGTAGTGGAAAACCCCCTGGAAAAAAAAAAAAACCAGCTTGGAGCTCACCAATGAGCAAAAAGACAAGTAGACTACTGGTAATAGTTTGAAACAACTGAGAGCAATGCCAAAACTGTCACTCAGGCGCTGTATAAATGACACACTCATACCATTTATTGTGTGCAAGCCTGCTGCTCCCTCCATCTCAAAAAATGCAGCATAGATCTAGGAAAGGCACAGAAAAAGATGACAAAGGTGATGAAAGGTACAAAACATGGTTGTGAAGGGAAAGAGACTGCCTAGCTTGATATTTCTAAGTCTGGGAAGGAAGGAATGAAAAGGAAAATATGAGGAAGATCTGTACAATCATAAACCACATGAGCTGTATGAATGGGAAAGGATTTTTCATTCTTTCCCAGCCAAGACCTAAAGGACACTTACAAATGTTTTGAGATCAAAGGTTTAAAAGCATCCAGAAGCAAATGCCTTTTCACGGAACACATAGTTATAATTTGGAGTTCATTGCAAAAAATGGAGGCCAGAAATATAAACAGCCTTATCCAGTACTAGGTGTTAATGGAGGATAGGCTTAACAGTGGCTACTGACCATGAGATAAACCCTGGCCCAGGAACATCTTAAACCACAAATTGCAGCTGAAAGGAATCAACAGGAAGGACATGGAACAGCATGGCTGAGGCATGATGGATCTAGGAGGGGCACAGTGAGCATGCTATGTTCCTCTGAACTGTGATTTCCATATCTAAGTGAAAAACTGAAGAACGACACCTCCTTAGGCTGGCTTAGGCACCATTCCCTGCAGGTGGGCGAGTGGCCAGTGATGGGAACAACTCTCCAAGTTTACTCCTGCATTCTTCTTTCAGGTCACAGTAACCCTAAGGATAAGTTTATGCAACTTCTCTCTTATGTTTTTGGGAATCTGTCTGAAAAATTTCCAGTTCAGCTCCACAAACAAAGCCAAAGAGCTTGGCAAAGTCCTGTTCTAACATGATTTAAGCCTGGCCTCATCTCACACTACAGATGTACACAAATTAGAGCCCATTCATGCACCCTGTAAAAATCTCCATTTCTGTTTTCCTACCAAACTGTGTGTTATTCCCTTCCCCAGTAACCTATAATTCTGTAATAATTAAGTATCATCCTCATTTGGCAAGTTAAGGGCAAAGTCTTAAATTGCTCCACATAAAATTTCTACAAGACACTGGTTACATTCAGCAGTGAATCTGTAAAGCAATGGAAGAATTTTTTCCTTCACAACCACCATTACAAAAAGTGCCAGTGACACTTTTTGTAACTGAAACTGCAGCTAAATACACTATAAAAATACAAAAATTAGGAGAACTGTAGAGGCAATTGAAGTAGGAACTAACTCTATTTTGTTCCTCTATTAATTTTAGTCTATTTATATCACTTCCCTTTTATAGTCCTTTCTATAAGACTGCTTGTTAAACCTTTAAACAATGACAGCTGCTGAAGACTGAATATCCCATATGTGGAATCATTTGTGGTCTAGGCAGAAGAAAAAAAAATCAAATTCCTCTCTAATGATAATAATTATAGGATCAATCCAAAACTCACTGAAGTCAAAAGCAAAGCTGCCACTCATTTAAGCTATACAAGAATCAGCCCTGGTTTGTATGTTGTCTGTTGATCCTGATTTATTCCAGTGCAAAACAGAAAAAGAGATTGCAGCCTAATATCAGCTTTTCCTAGTTGCAATGCAAACTGATTTTCCACTACTAAATTGTAGCTCACCTGATCCTTATTATTTTTTATTTTTTGGAAAACACCGGGTCATTTTATAAAGTGCTGGTATTATAAACTGCAGAATATAGTTTATAAGAGCACTAACTCCTACAAGCCAACCATTAATACAGCTAATGGCCTGTTTGTTGTATTAAACTGCTCTCATTTGTCTGGGTCCATTAACAAATGCAGTGGTCATTAACTGTTAACAGCAACTCAGTTATTAGATTTTATTACTTGTACAGGAAACACTGGAGAACAATGTTGATTGTTCTGGTTTACTGGGGTTTATTTCTTTCCCAGCAGTCTTGCTCTATTATTTATAATTTAGTTTCTCACTTATTCCCAAACATGATGGACATGCTCAGAAATGGGTTCAAGGCATCCATGTGGACACTCAGTTCACATGCCAGCCCCCCACCCTTGAGCCCAGCAAACCTCTCCTCTAAACCACAGAGCTCTGAGGCACCAGGCATCTGCAGTGCCCTCTGCTTTCCTGATTTTTCTGTATCTTTTTTTGGGGCAGCAGCTTCCATCCACATACATAATTATGGGATTTAAATAAAAGATCCAGTAATGTGTACGTAGGAGGCTGGAAAATCTTCTTCGTTCATAGTTCTCTCTTTCTAATTCACTGAAATCCAACATTCAAGTTTAAAAATGTCTTTTACTTCCTCTTCATGGGGACTGATGAATCAACTAAGGGTGAATGCTTTCTGTCCCTCATTAACATTTAGTCCAGATAATTGTACAGTTCTCTTCTGGCCTTCTGGCTTACAAATAAGCTTAGACCCACAATCTTGCAAATGCCTGCACGTGAGGAATATTGCCCAGTATTACCAAGATATGAAAGGCCTTCCCTTCCACATTTTGAATGCTGAAGGCCCCTGATCCACTTTTGTCTCTGCTTTCTTCCCCTTTTTGCAATTCAAAGCAACAGAAAAACAACACCAGTATCAAAATGGCAGGAAGGACTGGCAGCAGCTTGTCCTGGAAGTGGCTTCCATGGAGCAGTCTGAGCAGTGTTCTTCAACCTGCAGTGCCATGGTACACAAATGAGGGAGGAGACACCCAGAAATGCATTGTTAGTGCTCTTTGGGAACAGGATCTTCCAGATTCCCTCCAATCAGGGCTAGACAACTATCAGCACTTCAGAGGTGGAGATATGTGAAATGACTGTGCTTTACCCTCTGGGTGGTTGGGGATATTTAATGGCATTGAAATAACTCAATTTCTGAGCGGTTGGTCTTTTCCCACAGCACTGCAGTTATTAAAGGTACTTTTAAAGTTGTTCTCTCCTACAGAGGCACACCTGGTACCATATCTAAGTGAAATGGATCTGATTGATCCAAACTCTTCACTAAAGGCTTGGATCGATCACATAGGGCCACAACCAGCACAGGGTATTGGTGGCACATGTGGTGCTTAACTCTCTGAAGAGGAGAGGTCACACTCCTCCAAATAAAGTGATTCACGATGCAGTATCTGAATGCACTGCACTGGAGATGCCTCAGCAACCCTGGTCCCCTCTGGCTTGTGAAATGGGATCTTATCATGGTTTGACTACACACAAGGTGGTCAGAGGACAAGCATGGACTTCAAATTTGGTCAAATTACATCAGCCCAGTGCCACCTGCAAGCCCATTCAGATGCTATGGCAGCCAATGGATCCAATATCAAGAGGAAAAAAGTGGGAGATTTTGCTAAGAACAGGCTCAAAACACTGCTGGTTTGTACAACCAAGGATTAAAAAGTGCTTCTGACAACCCTGGGCCAGGGGTTAAAGCCTCTTGTGTACGCCCATGCCTGTGTCTCACGTGGTATGAGCATGGGGATGTTGTAGTGCCGGGGACTCAGGGATATGAGTCAGCTTATCTGCTCCTGCCCATAAACAAGGCACTTGGGATACAGCTTCCCTCCTATCAGCTTCTGATAACAACTTCCTTCCTACCCTCTTTCCCAAGCCAGCACGTGCTAACTTGTTGTGCAACAGAACCAGTTGGACAAGAAATTCAGAAGCAGTTCAGAAGCCCAAGGATGTGCAGTTGATGCCTTTAGGAAGCAAGAGCCTTGCTGGGAATGGCCCCAGACTGTCAGGCGTGTGCATTCTCTTTACCTTTTGGAAATGGGGTAGAAGAAAAGAGCATCTCTGCCTCTTTCAGCTTCTGGTCAGCTCAGAACATAATAAATCCCTGGATTTTCCGTGAGGAACAGCAGGACTGTTCAAACACTGAAGAGACCCCAGAGTCTTTGCCCACCTGGAGTGCTGCATCCAGCTCTGGGATCCCCAGCACAGCAAGGACATTGAACTGTTGGAGATGGTCCAGAGGAGGCCGTGAGGATGTTCAGAGGGCTGGAGCTCCTCTGCTGTGAGGAAAGGCTGAGAGAATTGGGGATGTTCAGCCTGGAGAAGAGAAGGCTCCAGGGAGACTTTTAAATACTTAAAGGGGGCTTGGAAGACAGATGGGGACAAACTTTTAGTAGACCCTGTTGCAATAAGAGTAATGGTTTTAAACTAAAAGAGGGTTGATTTAGATCAGATATAAGAAAGATATTTTTTTACAACAAGAGTGGTTAAACAGAAGCTGGGGATGTCCCATCCAACAAACATTCAAGGTCAGGTTGGATGGGGCTCTGAGAAACCTGATCTAGTTAAAGATGTCCTTGCTCACTGCAGTGTTTATCTAATATTAATGTTATTCCCTAAGAAGTAGGGTTTTGTTCTTTTCTTGAATAATTTAACTTTGCATTTTTTTAAGTCTTCCAAGGACTGAACTATGAGCTGAGCGAAAACAATAGTAGACATTGTTTAACACCAAGCAGACTAAGAGGAGAAAAAAAATAAATGTATTAATGTTATGGGGCTATTATGACTACATGTTGCAGACTCATTATATTAGCTAGGAACACTTAACTGAGTTGACTCCTTTAACACTGGCAAAGGATCAACAAGCTCTCAAAGTTCTTTTTTCAGTCAAGACTGAGCCTGATCTTTCAGTTTCCTGCCATGTCTCTCATAAAATTTCCTTTTTCTCTTTAGAACAAAGTCCCATCTGCCAAGAACTGCATATTCTTTCTTCATCTCAAAAGCTGAACATTGTTCTACTGAAATGCAGGCTTTGACCAATAATTTCTATTTATCTGTACATTTTCTAGTAACCACACGATCTGTCACCTTCAATACCTACAGTACAGATGGAAGTTGAAAAGGCAGCAGGAAAGGGTTAGAAATAATGGAGTTAAAGGTATTCTAATGAGAGTACACCATGGAGAATTTAATGATGATGAAGGATGCTCAAAGGGAGAAGGGAACAATTACCTGGACTGTATGATCAGAAGAAAAAGAAACACGTAGAAGGTATTGAGCATTATTAACCATTAAATTCCATCCAAGGAATATTGATTTTTATTCTTCAGTCCATTACAAAGAATCCTCCTCTTCACTCAGAACCAAACCCCAGCACAGGATTGCAGTGCTGTGGCAGGGCTGCACTCTGGGATGTGCTGTGCAGGGGATGGATCTCTGCATTTTTGCTTTAATTATCACTGAGAGGAAGAAAAAAAAAAGCTCTGTATGCACTTCTACTGAGATCTTTAAAATCTCAGTAAAGCACAAGAGCTCTGGGATATGAGGATGCCATCCCAAAGACCCCTTGAGTCACACTGTTAGATTCCTAATTACTTAAAATAACACTTCTGTTGGTGCACACCTGTGAGCAAAAGTTACCTGCATGTCCCCATGCCCACTCCATGGTGGTTCCCACAGTGGCACTCTTCCCTTCTTTGGGATCAGAGTGTGCAGTCAGTCAGAAAATACCAGTTCACTCTTGAGCATAGTCCTCTCTCCCACATTGCATTGAGAAATTCTCAGATGTCTGTAAAGAAGCAGGGAGAAACAATGCTCAGGCCCTCCCTGCCCATCCCATTTCTGTCCCAAACTCTGCACACAGGCAGCAAACTACACATAGGGATGCTCTTGCTGAGCTGCAGCTTGCTCTGAACAAGCTGGGGAAATAAGAATTGCTCAGGGTTGCTCTAAAACTTCAAGACCTCGCTCCAAAAATCTTAGAACTTATAAAACCTTTAGAAACCAGAAGGAAAAGCCATGCTGAACAGGAGAAAGCACTCCCACATACACAATGCTGCATCAACAGACACTGCTAAGAGCAGAGCTATGAAAACCAGGATTTCTTTGCTTGTCACGGACCTCTAGATGGAGCTGCCTCTTTTGTTTTCAAACCAAGCAAGAGCCACTGAAGTACTGCCATGAGGCAAGGCAGCAGGAATATAAAGCTTAGGCATTTGCAACGGGAGAATGGAATGGGAGCATTATTTTGCATACATGCTGTGCTGTCAGCACGTCAGATACTGTCAAACATTAGATTCTCTCAGCTTCTCCATAATTCTTTGAGAAACCAGCTGTGTTGCCAATGCCCTTGCTTACAAAAGTCACTCCTTCCAGTTGTTTGGGGCCAAAGAGACAGATTCAACTGGAGAGTGCTGAGATCTGAATGTAAAGAATATCCCTATGAAGAGGGAAATGCTGCAAAAATTTGGATAACAAAGAACTCTTTTTCCTCCCATAAAGTGGGGCTTCATTTCAGGAAGACCTACCCCATTCCATGGACAATTTTCCCAGCAGGGCTGGCCAGACTGAAGGGAACTGACAGCCTGAATGCCATGCTCAGCCTGCATGATCCCATAAGCCTGGTGAATAAGCCTTGAGGGGACCACTGTGCCCACACCTCGAGTCCTGGGGTCAGTTTTGGGATCCTCACAACAAGAAAGATATTGAGGGACTGGTGCAGAGAAGGGAAGGGAGCTGGGGAAGAATCTGGAGCAAAAGTGTGATGAGGAGCAGCTGAGGGAGCTGGAGGAGCTCAGTCTGGAGAAAAGGAGGCTCAGGGAGGACCTTCTCACTCTCCACAACTCCCTGACAGGAGGATGGAGCCAGGTGGGGATCAGGCTCTGCTCCCAAGGAACAAGAGATAGGACAAAAGGAAATGGCCTCACCAGAGGAAGTTTAGATTGGATATTAGGAACAATTTGTTCACTGAAAGGGTGGTCAAACTGCCCTAAACAGGCTGTTTGGGGAAGTGGTGGAATAATAACAGTCTCTGGAAGTGTTCCAAATACTTTTAGATGTGGCACATGGGGATGTGGATTAGTGGTGGGCTTGGCAGTGCTGGGACAGTGGCTGGGTTTGATGACCTAAAAGGTCTTTTCCAACCTAAATGATTCTCTGCCAGCACTATGCACAGGAGGAAACACCAAGTGTTGTGTCCCTCTCTGCACTGCACTATTCCCACCAGGCCTGGGAACCACAAACCCCTGTTTTTGGGAGGATTGAAGAAGCACACATATCCCTTCAAACATGACCCCTAAAACCACCAGGCGTAGGTACCCTGTCACCCTTGCACAGAGTGAGCAGCACAAACGAGCAGGATCCAGAGTCAGCATTTCATATTCCCTAATTTCTCATCAGCCCCTGGGAAGACAGAGCATCCCCGTGTTTCACTGCTGCCTGTTCCTCCAGAGGGTCCCCTCAGCCCACAGGGAGCTCTGCTGAGCACTGCTGCTAATGAAACCTGAAGGCCAGGCCCAGGAAAGTAAAAATGAAACTTTACAGAAAAGCATGCTGTAATTTTATGATGCGCTTTAATTTGATTCTGGTTAGTTAGACCAACCCCCTGGGCAGGCTGGGACTGCACTGAGCAGCGCAGGGCTCTGCTTTCAGCTACCAGCTCCAGCCTCTTCCAAGGACATAAACATTAAAGCCTCCTGTGCAATCAAAGACAAAAAAATTGCTCTGGAGTGTAAATGAAGAAAAAGCCAGGAGACCCGCAGGAGCTCACATTTAAATACATATTTCATCTTATTAAATACACAAGAGCAAAAATGTTCAGATCTCTCATGTTATTTGCTTTTTAGTGGTGCCTTAGGGGAGTGAAATAAGCATAGGACTGCCCTGTACCAGGACCTGGGTGAACACCTAGGGAGAAATTCACAGCTTGTCTCACAGAGCTTGCCATCAAAACAGACAATGCATAAGGGAAGAAGGAAAACAGATCAAAGAGGGGAAAAGTGGTGGCCTGAGACTACCCTGAAGATTGGACAGAGCCAGGACTAGGACAGGTCACCCAGTCCCCCTGCCAGGATCCCCCTCCTTGGCTCACACTGTCTCAGATGCTCTGTGCTCAGTGTGCCCTGGTTTGCTCAGTTCACCTGGTTTCCTGGTTTGGGTTTTTCCTCCTAGGATACAGAAATGGATGCACAACTCTTCTGAAAGCCAGCCCCCCCAGTCCTGCTTCAGCTAAATTAAACAGGTCACAGGAAATGTTTACTCACTGAGCATGAGTAAACATTAACCTAAACTGTGACCTAGCAAAAGGAACCAAATATTTGGAAATGCCATCTCTTCAATTTTTCAAAGGAAGATACACCCAGCACTTTAAACTCTGCCTGTTCCAGTACCTCCCACATCCCTGGAGACTGGTGGCTAAGGCTGCACCTGCCATATTCTAAGGGAAGCTCAGAGGATTTAGTGAGCAGTGTGGCTCACATGCTAACTGCCAGTTTTCCATCCAGATCAGGGATATCACCCTGGAATTCATGCAACTCCATCCAGAAGTGACAATACAGCAACAAAGTGTATTTTTTAATAAATACAGTTAATAAACTCCTCCCATTCTGCATCATATTGGTGCAAGATCTGGCTCCTCCTTTCTGCTAAACTGGGATCTTTCACCAGCCTCAACCCAATGAAAATGGTGTTTCTGTAAATACCCAGAGTCACTGCCAGTGTCCCTGCTGTAATGGGATCAGTCGTGAAGGAAATGTTAGGATGTGTAACAGACTGAGGTCCCTCAGTGCAGGCACAGTGGAAGATGAATGAACTAGTAGGGCAGAAGAGACCTGTTGAACGAAATGGATTGAAACATTCCAGTGCAAGGTGCTGGTTTCCCCCCAGCTCACAGGGGGAAACCTGGCTCAGCCCAGCATGGGATTTTGGTCAGCAGAGAAGGGTCAGCAGGCTGGGCACTCTCATGGGATGTGGCACAGCCAGGTGCAAGTCCAAAGTTTGCAAAAGAACATGAATTTCAGTCTTCACCATCTCTAGGGGTTGTCCTAAGCACAGGGCTGTTGGCTATTTTGGTACCAGCTCTCTTACGTGGTAGTTTTGCAGTAAGATGAGAAACAAAAAAGCTCCCTGAGTTAGTAACAGAAAAATTTTCTCTTCAAAAAGATAAAAAGTTTTTGCTTTCCCCATACTAATTTGCTTGACATGCCTAAAACCCTCCCTGATGTCTAAAATGTTGAAAGGGATCTTTGTGAGCTGAGCACTACTGGACCTGATGTGAGAGCCAGGAAAACCTGTGTGCAGGTACTTACATCTGTCCTTACTGCAGAAATTGTTAAAATCCCTTTGACATTCCTGGGGAACTTCTCTGTTTGAAAAAGGGGTAGAAGGGTCTGTCTATGACATTAAATGTGGCTGTTATAATACTTGTCCAGATAAAGGTCGTGGTTCATGTTTCATCCAAACATTTTTTGTCTTTTTTTCTTTTGCTACCATTATCATTATTTGGAGGGGGGGAATGGGGAGACTAAGGGGAAGGGGAAATAAACCATGACAGATTTCTCACATAAAATTATATGATGTGGTTTTGACTGACATGAACATTTCTGATCTATGTGTCTGTACAGCCCTGCCTGTAAAACATTTCAGGAGCCTTGTGCACAAGATGTGCTCTGGCAAAGGTAAATGAAGTAGAGCAATGAATACACCCTCACGTGCTCCCTAAACCCCCTGTGGGATGGCAGATATCAAAAACAGAACCTGAAATTCCCTTCTGGAGGCATTACATACGTGCTTGGAGCTCTCCCCTGATTTGATTTACAAAATGAGTAGTGGATGAAGGGCTGTCATTTCCCTGCTGACTGGGACAGTGGCTGCACCCTTGTGGCAATCAATGTTCTTTTAATGGAAAACACCATGTGTTTTCATTGGATTGCTTGGTTATATTTTGGCATTCTGTTTATGACAGAGAGTTATTTGTTATTGAATCCTTAGTGGTCAATAGCTTCAGCCTCATTCTAATTACCAAGGCAGCCAAGTCATATTTTTTCTCCATTTACAGAATTTGTAGGACTATAACCAGAAAGCGAGCCACGAGTGACTTGGCCAGTAAACAGTGAAGTTTGCTGACTAGTGTTTGTTTTATAACCTTTGGCATATCTTGATATGTACATAATAACAGTTCTTAACCCATAAATAATATTTTACAGAGGTCACACTATAGTTATTTAAGTTCAGGGGTTTATTTCCCAGAACACTAAGTAGCTGTGAATGAATTATGTTTAGTCTGATCTGCCACAGAAGGGTCATAAACTTACAAGTTGTAGCAAACCATGGAATATTACTCCTGTATGTCAGGCAAACTGTAAATGTAAAAGAATAATGCTTGATAAGGGGAAAGTATTTTTTATTTTGTTAAAGTAATATACGTTCCTAGGGAAAGACTGTAAAATTTCATGTTAAGTGACAAGTTGGGCAATCTCTCCACACACAGCTTGTGAATTCTGCTTGCTCTCTGGGACTCTCTCTGCATCTCTGAGAGGCTACAAAACCTACTCTGAGCAGGGAATCTTTTTCTTTCTTGGCTCCCCTAGGCTTAGAGTGTCCCAGAATCCACAGGAGGTGATGAGAGAAACTTTAGTGCCTTTTCACAGGGCTAATAAAAAAAGGGGTCACTAAATGCTGCCAGAAGTCTGTTCCACTGCAACAGCCATGGATAAGGAGAAAGCTGCTACCTCACTTCTTAAGTATGGTGAACATCTCAGGGACTGGGAGGGAAGAAGACAGCTACTGATCATCAGGTGGGGACAGGGATAACTTTGGAGGCTGCTCAAGGCCACCTGACAAGAGAGGGAACAGCAGAAAACAGTGTCAGGGAATTGCAAATGAAGAGGCCTAGGGGACTGTAGGTTCTGGGAAAGACACCATGGGCAGGAAACAGGAGATGTTTTATCTGAAAGAATGTTGCTTTCAGGACCAGCTGAGATAAAGAAAGCATGCAAGAGAGGAGCAGAAAAGGCTCCCAGGTCCTAAAGACATCATGAGAATGAGAAAGAGCCAGACCTACAAGAGCTCTGCCTCGATCCCAAAGAGCACTCAAAAGTGAGGCAGGCAGGGGAGTGCATCTGAATCCATGTGCTTTTGCTGTTGAATACTGTAATGATTTCAAAGCAATAATTGAACTTAGAACCTGCTGCAAAACCCGAATTTCTGTGTGCTCCTCCAAAACAGTGACCTGCATGGTTGGAGCCCTTGGAAAGGGTAGTTTGGGGTAAAGAGGAAGAAAAACGCTGGTCCTGAGGCTGTTCAGCTGCTGTACTGTAAATCCCGTGTCAGGGAAGAGCCAAGAGCCTGTGCTGAGGTAAAGAGCAGGGCAGAGACCCCACCCAGCTCATTGAATGAAAGGATGTGGTAGAGCCAACTCATGGGCACCCTCCTGGCCCCAGCAGCCCCTGGCACACCCGAGTCCAGGTCACACTTTCCTTCCAAGCCTCCCCGGGCACAGCACTGTGCCATCCCATCTTTTTGTCACCAGATGAACTGGAGAAATTTGAGGGCTCTTAAAAATTCTGAAAAGTTCCACAGGTGACCTCTAAGAGATGCTGTAGGGAGGCGATGACACTTCCCAAACCAGAAATAAATATGAACCAAGAGGATCAACAATGAAGATCGGATCATTTTGGTTCTCCAAAATTTTCTGACTCCACCAACTGCTTTGCTCCTGCTGTCTGCAGGGGGCCCTGCTGTGGAATTCTAGCTGGCCTGGAGACTTCTAAGAGGAGAAAAATAAAAATGAAGCAACCAGCTGCATTTCTCAATTTGCACTCCTAGTGCTGGATGCCTGAATCTGGGGTTGGCTGTTGTGCGAGGGCTGCAGCATGGACAGGACCCAGTTCACCACCCAGCAGAGCCCTCTGTTATTTACAAGTTGTGTTAATGCTCTGGCATTCCTTCTATACAAAATCAGTCCTGCCTAAATGAATAGTTGCATAG
Source organism: Nicator chloris (assembly GCA_013400495.1). Classification (NCBI taxonomy): domain Eukaryota; kingdom Metazoa; phylum Chordata; class Aves; order Passeriformes; family Pycnonotidae; genus Nicator; species Nicator chloris. Next base: position 13,241 of record WAAE01008764.1, on the reverse strand, counting down.
TGGTGGAGGAGACTTAAAAAAATAAAAAATGGCAGTGAATTGTTGAGTCCCCACTGAAAGCCAGCAGGAGATGCATGCCTAACTTGCCCATTTGCCTTGAAAACTTCTGATGAATATTATTTTGAAATTCATTAACTAGAAAGAAAATAAAATTTGGGTGATTTTTCTTGGCTTTTAAGAACTTAAACAACAAATTATTTCTTCTGTGTGTAACCTTTGAGAGAACTCATAAAAACGAGCCTTTTAAACAAAATAGAACCACTCTTCAGTGTCCTGACCATACTGCAAGTATTCCACTTCAGAGATGCTACTTTATGATGCTGAACTGAAATTGAATTTTAATTTTTGGGGGTGGGGGTCTAAAGCCAAGGGGTTCTGTAAACACCTCGTAACTTGTGAAACCTGTGGCTGTGTCTCACACTTGGATCACCCTGTGTTTAACACAGCATGAGCTCCAGCACAGGCTTCTTCTCTTCTTGGGCTGTTCAGTGTGACTGTTTCACAGGTATTTCCCATCCCTGTCAGTGCAGCAGGAGCTGTGCTGCTGCCTCTCTGTCAGGCTTTTATTTACATCTTTCACAGAATCATCACAGAATGGCTTGGGTTGGAAGGGACCTTTAAGATCATCTCGTTCCCCTGCCATGGGCACCTTCCACCATCCCAGGTTGCTCCAAGCCCCATCCAACCTGGCCTTGAATATTTCCAGCATGGGGCAGCCACAGCTTCTCTGGGCAACCTGGGCCAGGGCCTCACCACCCTCACAGGGAAGAATTTCTTTCAATCTAAACTTCTCCTCTTTTAGTTTAAAACCTTCCTCCTTTGTCCTATCTCAATCTGCTTGTGTATGAAGTCACTCTTTTTCATAAGCTCCCTTGAAGTACTGAAAGGAGTTTTCATTTTACACACACACTTCTTTCCATAAAACCTGTAGGAATCCTCTGTGATTCCTTACTTTAAATATTCTTTGTGTTTGTCTGATTTGGTTGAAATTCTCTAAAAATTTCACACAATTTTTATTGGGTGAATGGAAGGCAAAAATACAGGTGTGAGAATATGTAATGTATTACGTAATTTTGTTTGTTGCTTTATATAAAACCATAAGGATAATTTCAGCTGTATTTTATCCCTCACTTTATTTATTGTGAAATTTCTATTCAAAATAATGAGAAAATAAAATAAATTGACTAATCATGACATCACCTATGCCCAGACAGGTTTGAGGAACAGAGATCTTGGGTTCCTTGGTGACCCAAAAAATCACCAAGTTATTGTCTGTGCCCTTTGACCGTTCATTCCAGAGACAGCAGCATGAGGTCATGTCGTAATTTTAATTACCTGTATTTTAATTGAAGCATTTGAGATTACAGCAAATAACATCACTGTTACAAAAAGCACAGTAATTATGTAAAGAATGAAAAGTGGATGTCTTCTCCCAAGAGGTCCCATGCCCATGCCTGGTTCTGTTCAGCAGCTGGGCCCACAGGCACATTTTGACCATCACTTCCTTGCTGCCTACACTTACCTGTTGCAAACACAGCAACTCTGTGTTCACAGGAAATTCCACTTTAAGCAGCATTTTTCCATGCCTGTACTTTTTTGTGAACCAGAAACCTAAACCAGCACCATTGGAATTTCTAAGGGAAATTTAATCAAGTAAACAAAGTCAATTAGTTGGTTGCCTAAATAGAGCTGGATGTGTCCTTTTGAAAATCCTAAGCCTGCAATCTTAGGTGCACCAAAAATTTGAAAAAATGAAAATTAGACTCCTTCTGTCACTATAACTAGATACAGTATATGATAATTCATTTAAGACTCTGTGTTTATCCTTCCTAGACGTGAATCATTTCCTAACACCACAAAGCATCACTTAAGCACCATTCTTTGCTCCCTATAATTTAAAGTGTAGTCAGCTCTGACTAATCATCCTAATTATGTCTAGTACTAGGACTGCAATTCCCTCCTTCTCTCTTCCCAAACACACACATGCAAGATGTGCAATACTTTAAACATATTGTGTTTTCTTCACAGCTTGCAAAAGTGAAATTTCTAAATTATTACGAAACCATTATTCATTAATTACAATAGTGCCTAAAAATCCCAAATGCCATTTTTGAACCAGAACACAGAGAGAGAGATATAAAAGCCCTGTAGATGAAAGGCCCAGAGACACAATCAAGTTGCAGAAGGTTAAATCAGCACAGATCAGCAAATTTATTTACTAAGCACATGCATATTCTTAACCTGTTGCAGTAGGGCATAAAATACATTAACTCAGACCTCTCTTTCTGAGATGTGAGTATATTTTACCTTGCTTTTGTGACATGGTGTCAGTGAAGAAGTGCTGCTGAGCATCTTGAGCTCTACCACAGTTCACCCAGTGTTTGGACAACACTGTCAGACACATGGTGTGATTTTTGGGGCTGTCCTGTGCAGGCCCAGAAGCTGGATTTAGTAATCCTTGTGAAGCCCTTCCAGCTCTGGCCATTCTGTGATTATCTGTGGTGTTAAGCCAGTGTAAGTGATTAGGACACCTGAGCCCATGGCACCCATGTCACCCAGGTGCCATCATCCCAGCAGGCCTTGGGTGGGTGGGGTACTGCAAAGCACAAGGGCAAGCACATGTGCCTCCTGTTACCCTCTGCAAAAAGGGCCGATTAATAGATAATTAACATATATTGGCTTGGCTTGTGGTGCTTATAAAATGTGTTTTGCATTATGTTTTTGTAACAGTTGGCCAGCAAGCCTTGACCTGTGAGGGTTAGGATGAATACCTGCACAGCTGGAGCCTTCAGTGGCCAATGGCAGCCCTGCTCTCATCATTTCCCCCTTTTATAAATGTAAATATTGGAGGTCTTGTTTAAACCTTCAGAACCTAAACATGTCATCACTATTAATAACATATGTTATAAGACACCACATGCTGGCAAAATAACCTGCGGTTAATGACACCAAAAATATTGAAAAGCTTAGCATAAAATTGAAACTTGTTAATGGTACACTGTGCAGTTTGGCATACAACTAGGGGCAGGAATTCCACACAATGGGACTGTGTGAGTGCTAACAGCAGGCTGCCACAAGATAAAATAAACTTGTTTTATGGACATGAGGAATTGATTTTTAATGAGATTCTGCTCGGCTGTAACATCATCCTGGGAGGGTGAGCTGGTTTTCTCCCTGCCTCTAGTGCAAAATCATAGTTTGCAGAATAAAAGACTCACTTAAATTGGGCCTATGGATTTGCACCTTCATCATATTAAGTGAAAAGTAGGTGTTATCCCAGGTCTGGTTGTTAAAGTGCCTACAAAGAAGATGCCCTCTTCCCTGCACTACCTGTCTGTTCGTTCTGGGATCAGGGGGGTCAGCCTACGAGCAGAACACACTCTCCTCGAGTTCTTTCAGAGATAAACTGTCTTGCAAGCTGATTTCCTGAGGACAGAAGATTAGTAATGAAAAGGGATAAATCTGTCTCTCTAGAGAGCCTGAGTAGAGGAATTTGAATTTATCTTTTCTTGTCCAGGTCTCAGCTGCCTGTTAAGAAAACATAAAGATATAAAGAGGTTGTCAAACTTGAGATTTGGTATCAAAACACCATCACATTCAACGCAGCACTGTCCCTTTGCTGTCTATTCACATTTGATTATCTTTCTTATCCATTCCATCAATTAAAACCAATACTAAACCTCCTCTTTGAACCCCAGAAAGAAAACGAGAGTGACACAGCTGGGAAGTACCTTGTAACTGGGCAGCCCTTGGGGAAAAACAGAATACAAAAGCAAGAACAACTATCAAACCTCTTCAGCTTTAAATTCAAAACATTTTCTTTGCAAAGACATCACATTTTTGCTTGGCCCTGAACAAATTGAGCTGCACTATGCTGCTGCTTTTCTTTCCTCTCTGCTGTTGTGGTTTGCGCTGTTTGTGTGCAATCATTGGCTTTTAATTGCCTTCTATTGCCTGTTTCATTTGTCAATAAATAGAAAGTGCAGACCTATCACCAAAGGCCTTACATCTGTTTCTCATACATCTTAGCCACCCATGGTGCCTGAAGCTAAAGCTGTCCCCTACTGCTAACCAGGCTACCAGTTTATTAGGGTTTTTTCCCTGCCCTTTTAAAAAGATGAAAGCCCCTAAAAGCTTTTTTTCCGTGCAAGTGATGGTTGAAGTTAATGAAGTAAGCATCTGTTAGGTGAGAGAAGGTCACCCTGGGGTTGGGCACCTCCCCGTGGTGGGACTGGCATTCACCCAGCGATTAGTATGTGATGACAACACCTTAAAGATAATTAGTTGACAATGAGTTGAGAGCCTGTTAACCCCTTTAACACCTTATAGTTTATGATTATAATGAAACACTTCAGGACAAAACAAAATAGATGTCGTTTTCCTTGAGTGATTTCCCATTTTTTCAGTGTTTTTGCTTATCATTTTTTTGTGACCTTCTGCCAAAGGCAGAAACAGCTGCCAGCAACCCAGAGCACAATTCTTCATCTTCATCAGCCTGGGCTGAAATGTAGCACCAGTTTCCTGTACACTTTCTTCCACTGGCTGTGAGCTTGAAGACTCTCTGGCCTGGGGTAGGAGCCATTGCTGGGGTAGAGCCATGAGAACAGAGGTGTGGATTGGTTTTGTTTCTCACCTGGCTGAAATGTCAAGCTGAATGGCTTTTTCCAGGTGGTTTTTCACACTAATGTGGACATATCCCTGCAATGCTAGTGGAAGCCACTGGATTTGACTCACCTGAGTGCTCCGGATGGGCTTTCCCCAGAAACAAGGATTACTTGGCAGAACAAGAGAGAAGCTTTTGTAAACTAAGCTGTAAGAAAGGCAGGATCAGGAGCATGTGAGTGAAGCAATCAGGAAACAGCACTGGTCATGGGTGTTGGGAGACAACGAGGAGGAGCAGGAGGAAGCAAACGGAGAACAACTGGCAGCCTGTTGTGATTTATATACACTGGCATTTCCCATCTTCATTCAGTCACTCAACGTGTTCAATCATGACACGGGAGCTCAGATGAATTACGACTGGCAGTAGCTCAAGAAATTTGGCAATAGCAAAGTAAAACAAATTTGTGCACAGCAATCAAGAAAAGCCTGTCTCGAGATTAAAAATAAAATTCCATTTCATTTCAAGAGATACATATCTCGCTTCCCTCTTCCTCTGCACTTTCTAGTTCAATGTGATGAAGGCAGTCCTGGTGGGAAAATTTTATGACAACATGTCTCTGCACCATTTTTTTGACACAGACCCAGAGAAGAAGGACTGGTCTTGCTTTCATGGGGTTTAGCACAGGACTTCATTGATTTCAGCAGGAACAGGTTTTGTGTTTGGTAAGTACCCAAATACATGGCTATCTAAGCTATTCTGTAAACTTTCTGCCATGTGTCCATCATTAACAGCTGCCAGGGTCCTGGGATGCACAATAGATCCTCACAATTCTCATTTCTCCTGTGCCTCCCATTTCAGTCCTTTAAAGTGCTTTAAAAACATCAGTAAATTAAGTTCCACTGTGGCAAACACTCCCTGGAGAGACTTTTATTCCCAGGTGACAGGCAAAGGCAAGGCTTGCAAAGGATCCCCACAGCAGTTACAGCCCAGACCTCCTGGCTCCCAGCCTCGAGCTTTACTGCTAATTAAATACATCTAGATTAATGCAGAAAATGTAGGGTTTTGTTATGCTTTTTAGATTTAAAGGCAATATATGGATTCAGCACTGTATCAAATGTCCATAAACTCAAAAATAAAGTATTTCCAGCAACTTCTAAGTCCCTCATTAACCAGCTTGTACTACTGGGTAGAACCAGGCTTAAGGAAAATTTGCTATCACTTACCTTAATAGAAATCTAGGAGTAGAAGAACTGTCCTCCTCCAAAATCAAGATTATTATCCAAAACTATCAATCTGTCTGATATTATGACCATCAGTTCTTCTAGCAGTCAAAAGAATTTATGATAACTCCACCTTAAACACAGTTAATAAAGGTAATCTGCTATTATAGGGAGATGGGTCATAAAATCAGAATTCCTGGAACACATAATTGCTTGATTATTAAATGTGATTCAGGGTTAATTAGTCAGTCTGCTTCATGATACAGAAGAAAAATATTCTTAAAATTCCTAAAATGCCATGCAGAATCAGATTTTCTTTCCTCATGTGAATTGCTCATTTATTGGTCTTTAGATTAACTGGTCCCTCTTCCTGCAAGCCTAAATGCAGGTTTAGTCACAATGCTAAGTACAGCATTATTTGTCTGACTATGAATTTTAAAAATACAGCTCATTAATTAATGATGGACATAAAATGACAGCTTTATGTGCTGAAACACCAGTATAGTGAATTATGAAAAGGCTCCACTGGTTTCAGCAGAGCTACAGAAATTTAGGCCAGCTGAGAATCTGTCCTCATCTTTACAACATATTTTTGCCCAGTTATTTCCTTTATCCATTTTTAACTACTTTAGAGTATTGGTCTAGGAAACATCTAAAAATACCTGTTTGTAATGGGACTCTGCATCAAGCTGCACCATCCTTTTGAATTCAGCTTTTACTTGCCTTTCTTGTTATCTCATCAAAAATGAGGGAAATTCACGCTGATTTCAGCACACCTGAGTGCAGAAAACACCCAGCTTGGACAGGTACATTGGAAACCGGAGCTGTGCAAAAGTCTTTAGAGTACTTAGATGTGGGAAAAGTGGAATTATCAGATCAAGGAATGGTGCTCTGGTTTGGTATAATTCAGGATTTCTTTCAAAGATGTTCACAGCACTGTTGCACCACCCTGCTCTGCTGTGGGCTGCTGCCTCCTCAGGGCAGGGGTCAGTCCAGCTCACTTTCCAGCTGGGTTTGCATTACCCCAGCAAAATGGGAACAGCTGGTTTGGTTTTGTTGATCATAAAGTATTTCCTTAAGAATTTTCAAGCCGTATAGAAAGGTCTCTTGGCGTTTTCTGCTTTCAATGAGAACAATTTGTCAATATACAAGGATTTGTGTATTAGGTATTTCACCCCACCACATACTCTCACAAATAGGTGAAACCAAAGCATAGAGGCTCTTTAGGTTGGGTTTTGATGAAGCAACAATGTGTCTTACAAGGAGGAAGGAACAGCTTGAGCTGGACATTTTGACAGACATTGTCATTACTGCTTAGTTTCACAGTGTTGAAACAGAGGTGTGGCCACAGCCAAAACACAAAGCCTTGCAGTGGTTAATCTCCCGGGCAGCTCCTGTGACAGCATTCTTCCTAACCAGCAAAGCTCTCCAGCCTGGAGAGAAGCAGGAGCAGGATGGACATGCCCATCCTGTTGTCCAATCCTGAAACCCACTCCCCTGCCTGCTCAGCAAAAGGGACACCGAGCAAATGCCTTCCACTGAGGACATTGCCAGCATTGAGCCATTTGAAAATAAAAGAATAACTTAAGATCTCTGATGAGTAGCACTGCAGATGGAGAAACTTTCCATTGGTACAGAACTAAATAAATACTCCTCTCTCAGTGTCAGCAGAACGCCTCTGCCAGCACGGCCAAGAAAAAGAAGGAAAGCAGCGTGGGAGCCAGCACACAGCCTTGTTTGGGGCTGCTTGAGAGTGGAATGGAGCCTGATCCGTTGCCATTTTCCATACACTGGCCATCACGGAAAAATAAAAGTGACAGAAATAAACTTTGTGGGACTTCAAAAAGATGAACGAAATTTTCCAGACCCCCTCATGATTCTGCAGTGTTAAAAGATTTGCTAGATCAACCGACAGACTTGCTGCCAAGCTGTTTTCCTGACGTTGACATAGATCCTACCTATAGGGTATGACCAGACCTAAATCCACTAAAATTAGGGAAATGCTGAGACCATGTGAGTGCCTTTTCAGTAACAGAGACTAGGAAAATGGCAGGATAATTGTCATAATTTGCTTTGTCACTTTTATGTTTAGAGAAGTTTATACAAGTTGAGAGCCCACATGCTGAGTTTTGCTTTCAGCAAATGCTAAAGATTTAAGCAAGAAGGGCAATCAAACACCTCCAAAGGTCTCTTGTCCTTATGTTTATTTGGCAGCAGCCTATGCTGGTCACACCTCGTGCCACAGAGTTATCTGTGGCCTGTTTTTCAGGATGACAATGTCACTGCAGCGCCACCACATCTCGTTAGGGCTGCTGCTGGTCTGCCCATGAGCATCAGCTTTGGGAGAGTTCCCTGTTCTTACAGCAGCTGGAATCTGCTCTGAAGCCTCTCCCAATACCCACAGGCACACCAGGAGCAAGTAACACCAATCCTGTCATTGTCTCTGAACCAAATTATCTAATTTATTTTAAATTATAAAGGAGACTGATTTAACATCCATAATAAAAGGGCATCAAACCTTAATGCTTCTCTTTTCATGTGAAGGTTTCCATGATAAAGAGTCTGTTTCTGCCCAGGTCAGACTTTTTCCAGTTTGGATTTAAGGGCAGCAAGGGACTTGAGGGCAGTGTGTTTTTTCATGGGGGACCTTGGCCATGAGACAGCCCTGTCCAAGTATTTCCATGCCAACCTGGCATGGAAATACTGGGAAGTGCAAAAATAATCTCTTACCAGCCCCTTTGGGAAGGGACAGATACTGACTTCATTTTCTGGAGATGACAATGGGATTTATCGTGGAATTAGAAGTAGTGAAAAATATGTGAAAGGGGTGAGGAAACTTTAAAAAAAAGCAAATATATAAGAAGTGTTTAGATTTTTTAATCTTTAATTTTAAGTTTATCTCAGAAGCAGATGTAGATTAATACAATTATTAATTAACGAAATTAGAAAACTTTATTCATCAATTGTCTGTGTTTCACCTGTTATGTACCTCTCAAAGTATGACCTGTGAGCCTTGGGAACACAGAATCTTGGAGCTCTGCAGAGAATATTTGTACTTTCTGGAGTGTCTCAGAGGTTTTGTGGAGGCTCAAGAGGGCAATAAAGTCAATTTTTGCAAAAGAGAATGGAGAAAAGGGTGCCAGGGTAGGAAGGATGCCAGGTACAAGAGGACTGAAGCTTGCCATGCCCAACCCATTCCAAAGGAAGATTAGGACAAACAGGCCCTGTGTGGTGAGACCCACACACAGGAGCCAGTTGTGTGTCCAGCTGGACAAACTCTGCCAGGGCCATGTGACACACAGTGTTCAGGTTTTGTTAACATCTGTGTGGTCCAATTTTCTATTACTGTCAGCAAGTTCTTTCTAGGAGTGCCAGGTTATTTTGTCCATAAACATTGCCCCCATCACACATTTCCAATTTTAACCCTATTTGTCTCCAGTTGATTTACATTTGGCCAGAAGCAAATTACCTATTGGAAGCATTTATTGAAAATTAATTAGGTGGCTAAAATACCTCCAGTAGATTCTGTTAACAGTGTCTGTTCCTTGTGGCTCTCCAGAATTCAGCATTTTCCAGTTAAAACACCTAGCAATTAAAAAAAAATCATAAAATAAATGATATAATTAGTTCCAGAATGGAACTTGTTCTCTTTGAAATCAGATGCTTTCTTCTAAGGCTGCAGTGCCATACAATAGCAAGGGATTTATGGTGCCAGGGGATTTTTGATAGAGGAGGGAGTAAGCACTTACAATAACTAAGTCACTGCATGAAGAAAATGAAGGTGTCCCTGGAGCTTAAAATCAGCCAGGCACTCAGGAGAACTGCACAAACACCAAACTGGGGACAGGAGAGAAGACAAGATGTATGAAGTGAGACTAGAAGGAAAAATACAGGATTAAATCAGAGGCAATCACAGCACCCAAGAACATGGAAAAACACCCTGCATCTCTCTAAAGAAAAGCCAGGATGTTAACATGATTTACTGCAAATAGTTCCACAACATTAAAATGAGTTTTTATTTTCTGTGTGTGCTGCTTCAAAGAACAACTCTGTGGGCTCATAAAAATGCAGAGAACAAATAGGGGCCTCTAAGACCAATTTATATGCCATGCCCACTGTGCACTGAGACACATATAATCTGTAAAATGTCAGCTTCAAAGTTCCACAGAGATTGGTGTTAACCCTGACCCCCGACCTTGCCGACTCTAGCTGGGCCCTCATGCTCTCTTAACCAGCTGTTTTAGATAAATGTGCTCCATTTTTAAAGAGATTGTCTCAGAGTTTTACGTGAATAGTAGTAATATTATTAACTCTCGCTGAAAAAACCACCTTAACCGAGAGTCTTTACAGATGGGCCAATCAAAGTCTTACCCCATGCAGAGAGTGGTGGGTTAATAAATATGTCATTGGACTGAAAATATTTAAACAACACCGGGAGGAAAGAGCAAGGCATACGACAAAAGGAAAGCATATTAGTACTGTTTCCTGTCAAAATACACAGAGGAAGCACTTTACTTTGACCATTTTCCTCATAAAGAGACACGGTAGGCCAAAACAAACAAAGCTGAGGAATCTGGTTTATCCCACTGTTGGATATCGAGGGTTATCAACTTAAATGAAGTAAGGTTGAGTGACCAAAGCCAGGTTGTCCTTGACAGGACTGTTAATTGAACATATCAGCAAAGGTAGCACACAGACTGTGGCCCTGTCGATCAATGCTTCCATCTCCGAAGGCCTCATTTATGTTTCCCTTATTTTACTTTATGTATCACTCCAAAGGTAGGTGGGGGATTGGTCCCTCGTGGTCTGTTGGAAGTCCAAAAGTATGGGGGAGCCTGCTGGTTTGGCAAGCCCTGGACAAAGCCTAAATCATCCTCTTGGAAGGAAGGTGTCAAAGTTCAAGGGCACACAGTATATTTCAGACAACAAAGAAGCAGCTGGTGTCCACTCATAATAAATAAAAATAAGTTGGGGTCAGAATTACAAGTCAACTGACTCCCCATTCACTGAACATGAGCCAAAGATAACTGGAGTCACAAGGAAAGCTCAGAATGATTTTGTGAGCTTTTGACTCAGACCCACTGGGAATCCAGATCTACTTTTCATGTCCATGGGGTGAGAATATATCCACAGCTTTCCATGGGACTTGTTCTTCAGCATTGCATTCAGAACTACCTAGCCCATGTTTTTTGAGAGTGATATGTTCAAAAACTTTCTGAATAGATAAAGAAATAAAATGTAACTCCTTAGAAGACACAACAAGCACAAAAATACAGCATGTGGGTTAAAAAATCAGAAGATTCACAAATGGTCCTGTTCTTCAAAAAATAAAGTTTTTCAATTCAGTCAAATTGAATTAAAATACTGCAGCCAAATTTTTTTCACGCTATTTATTTTCAGAGACCACAGTACAAACCAATTTTATCACTGTGCTTCTAAACTCTCATTATAGTCTTTCTGGGCTAGCACTAAACCATAACATTGACAAATCAAATACACAGCTGTCAGAACATGGAAAGTTAGATCTGAAAGCTTAACTTTGGCTCTTCCCTCCAGCACCTCTTGACTTTTAATAGAAAATCTCCTTATCATTACCAGTTGTTTGGTTGTCACTGTAATACAAACAGGAATGTTACTCCCATTCACAGTACCCTGCCTGCAAAACAGAATCAGTTTTAATCATCAAAGCGAGACCAACAAGAAAGGATAGTTTGAAGAATAATCCACAATCTTCCAAGATTTAGCACATTTAAATATTTGCTTTCTCAGCTGGTTTGACTTTACAGTTTGAAATTTTACAAATTTTCCAAATTCTTTTACAATGTCAATAAATTAGGTTTGAAAGTTATTCTCCATGTTATTGGATTCATGTTTTCTAAACAGAGCATAACCTCTCACTAAGACATGCACTGCTGGGAGAAGTTGACAGAGACAATAAATTGAAAGGAAAAAAAAAAACCAGAAGCTTCAGTGGACATAATACATACAAGCAACAATACAAACAAATGCAAGCAATAAATATAACGAATGCAAATTTATAATTATTTAACGTGTGTTATTGAATTTATGTAATACATAATTTCGTATGTAATGTAATACAAAAAAAACTAAAACACTTTCCAACAGAAGAAAGATTAGAAAGTATGAGGGCAGAGCATACAGAAATCTCTTCCATAGGACTGATCTGTTGCTGCTTTGCTTTTGTCAGCCTTCTTTAATACATAAACAGGCTCCCTAGAAAATCTGTTTGGTTTTGAAATGTAATCTGTTTAAATGGCATAGGGGAGAAAATGAGTTTAAATTACAGGCAAAATAAGTTTGTGAGAGTAAACATTTTGTTTTCTAAATACTCAAATTAGGTTAATAGTTTTGGGTTCTGTGGACTTTGGGAAGTTTGCCTTTCCCCACATGACAAATTCCCTTCCTGTTTCCATTCATGTCCACAGAATTCTTAGTCCTCTTGACTAAGAGGGAAGGAAAAAAAGCACATGAAAAACCTAAATAAGAAACATATTTCTCAATGCTTGTTTATGGTAAAAATCCAATTCAATTATGGGTCCTCGGGATATCTGAAGGATATGACAAAGCTCTCAGGAAGTAGTAAAATGTCTTGATTTCAATTACAGCTCTTTGGAGGAGTAAGAAGCTGTTCATTCTTTCAAGCTGATCCGTTTCTTTAAACTGAGTGTTATTTCTGCTAGAGCCATGTACCCATCCTTGGCCTCATTAGGATGCTGTGAGCTGTGTGTGGAAATCCAACGGGAAGCCCATCATGGAGCAGCAGTGACCCTCTTTGTAACCCCGCCTCTGATTTGTAAATGTGGCCTTACATTTCCTTCTGCACCTCACCTCTACTTTCTACATCCAACACAGGGCTTTGTCCTCCCCTTCTCCTCCATTGGCACAATTTCCTTGGTGGTAGCACTGCCATGTGCTTGTTCTCTTTTAAAATTCTCTGGGGGAAAAAATCATCTCTTGCTCACCTTTATCTGGTCACTGCTACTCTTGTGTTAACAGAGACATCACAGCCCTGTGGTGAAGGTACTCGTGTTATATTTGGTAAACTTGAGCTCACACCCTTTCTTTACCAAGAACACCCTGTGGCCTTGAGTGAGCCACAAATTCTTAACCTCAAAGCACCTTTTGGTGCTGAGCTCATGAACACAGACTTCCAGCACCATGGGTGCAGTGCCAGTGGAGCTGCTCCTCTAGACTTCCACCCTCACAGCCTCTTCTTCCAGGACACCACCCCAACACTGAGCACATGTGCAGCCACTCCAGCTGTCCAGTCACAAGGAAACATTTACCAGAGTCCAAATAGCACAAAACCTTGAGAAGGTGTTACTGTTTCATCTTCTTTTCTGCCAGAGTTGGGATTAAAGGCTTGAGAGACAGTTTTTTTGTGTTTGGACTCAGAT